>CM044548.2:2514498-2951998 GCA_024416835.2 Perccottus glenii | reverse complement strand
ATATCCAGGTGTTAGAATGGCCAAGTCAAAGTCCAGACCTGAATCCAATCGAGAATCTGTGGAAAGAACTAAAAACTGCTGATCACAAATGCTCTCCATCCAACCTCACTGAGCTCGAGGAGGAATGGGCAAAAACTTCAGTCTTTCGATGTGCAAAACTGATAGAGACATACCCCAAGCGACTTACAGCTGTAATTGCAGCAAAAGATGGCGCTACAAAGTATTAAGTTAAAAGGGGCTGAATAATTTTGCATGCCCAGTTTCAGTTTTTTATTTGTTAAAAAAGTTTGAAATATCCTTTGTAGTATGATTGTGTCCCACTTGTTGTTGATTCTTCACAAAAAATTACAGTTTCATATCTTTATGTTTGAAGCCTGCAATGTGGCAAAAGGTCGCAAAACAAAAAGTTCAAGGGGGCCGAATACTGTCGCAAGGCACTGTATATGGTTATTCTTTGCATTAGGGCCAACTCAGATATTTGTGACAAATAGCAGTAAACTATTAAGAAGAGTGAATGTATCTCTTCTGTAAAGGTCTATACAACAGCTGTAACCACAAATGTAGACATTAAAGAGGTATAAAGTGGTAGAAATGCTTTTATTTCATCTCAACATCAGCCCCTTCACCGTCGACACTTATGTCCTCTCTCCAACAGCACAACTGTTTTTTTTTTTTTTTTTTAACCTTTATTTAACCAGGAAAGTCCCACTGAGATTACAAATCTCTTTTGCAGGGGAGTCCTGGCCCCCCAATGTGTGTATTGGGAACTGTTACCGTAAAGACCAGTGTAAAAGAGCAGATGAAGTGCTCCGACTAAATTGATCAATTTTGTGATAGTGGCCTACACAAACCTGACAAGAAAAAATTAAGATGAAGACTCACAAATTTCTGACTTTAAAATTGTGAAAATTGCAAATTGCTTCTACTCAAACTTATGTGGCACAAGATGATATTACAATATGCTCCATTTGATTTGGTGCAGCAACATACTGTAACATCTGCTCTTTTACACTGGTCTTTACGATAACATTTGTTCTGTTGGAGAGAGGACATAAGTGTCGACGGTGAAGGGGCTGATGTTGAGATGGAAAACAATACATCTTACACCACTTTACACTTCCCTAAAGTCTACATTTGTGGCTGCAGCTGTAATATAGGCCTTTACTTAAGAGATGCAGAACCATTCTAAATTGGAGGAAGCAAGTACTAAGCTATGTTTGTTAAAACGTAAAATTTGGGGGAGATTTAAAGTTAGACACCATTAAATTTTAAGTTTGTCGTTTCCTTGTGTTAGCTCCAGTGACGTATGATATATGGACGTTTTCCGCCCTTTGGTCATCTATTCACCGATATTATCGTTACGACAGGGCAATAAAATTGCACTTACATCCGGGCTTTTTGGCTTTTACTGCATAGTAAAACAATAGTTTTCAGATAGCATAAACAAACGTCCACCTAAGAGTTGTCATGTAGTAAAAACTTTTAAGGGGTTCCATGAGAGAGGCTTGGTTGGTAGTAATCGTAGTTCAAATCTAAACCTTTCTCGTTAATTCCAGGAGGAGAGCTTACAGAACTGGTTGGAGATGCGGTAGGGCACGTAGACGTTCCCGTCACTAGCTTTAGGCCAGAGGCAGCCGCGGGCCGTGCAGGGGTCGGCGTTCTGTAGACCGTAGGGCACCGCAATGTCTCCCTCCGTCACCACAGGGTCGTCCACGTTCTTCCCTGTGACACCAAGAAACAAAGATAAAGCTCAAAAACTATTTTTTTTCATTTTCAGTTCTTACAGTTGAACTGTAGTTGAACTTCTACTTCAGCAGCCAACAGTTTTTGACACAAGTCAAATCTTTGTATGTCGTAATCCACACAATAACCTTTTTAAATGGAGCACCCACACGCATCATTTGTTCTCACTGTTCAGGACAGATCAAAAATCTAAAAATGTATTAATAATACCATGAAAGTCATTGACAGAAAAAGGTTCTCCGTCCTTACAGTTAATCTATGAAAGAACAGTGTTCACACAGACAAAGAATATTATGAAAGACCCTCCTACATTTTGATCCGACTATGAAATTTGACCTTGAGGAAGGTGCTAATGGTTCTATTTCCAAACAAAAGCAATCAGTACAAGCTCTCCTTCCTACTGCTTCTGTAGCCCGTTTAAACAAAAGTAATAATCTCAAGTTTGTAATGTTTAGTAATAGTTTTATGCCATGTTATATCTCATTTTTTCTTGCTTCTATGTATTTAAATTGTTATAGTTATTTGCACAATTATTTCTGGCAGAATACAGACCTGTTGAGGTTTTGTAATGCTAAAAAAAATGGTAGCGCTGTTTAAATCATAATTTCTTTTCCTGCTTTTGTTCTGTAAAAATCTCTTAAACTATTTCAGTTTTGCTCAAAACTAGCAAATCTTTCATTATTTTAATTTAAAGTATGTATGAATACAGTATAAACAATAAGGTTTATTTTATTTAATACATACCAAGATTCTTATTGGCCTTTTCCAGCAGAGTGGAGATACTGAAGTCATCGTCCTCTACAGTGTTGTCTGAGAAGGAAAAAGAGATAACATTACTCATATGTATTTGGTCTTATATAGTTCATTTTTACAATGATGATTCCTACCAGAGGAGTCATTAATGTTGTCAAACGTGTTCTGTAAAAAAAAAAAAAACAATTTCAGTTGAAATATGAGGGAATAATGGAAGGCTAAATGACATTTCAGACCAGCAGGATATATTTAACTCTCTGGGGCCCTCCAAACCAAAAATAACAAAATAAAAGATTATTTAAAACTTACATTTACATTTACATTTAGTCATTTAGCAGACGCTTTTATCCAAAGCGACTTACATTAAGGTTCCATTCACCAGTGTTACAGCTGGAACACCACTGGAGGCAAGGGTTAAGTGTCTTGCCCGGTGAGGCCATGGAGAAGGACTATCGGTTGTACTCGAAGAAATTCTGGCAGGAGGGGGGGTGCCTCAGGAGGGGGAAGCAGTGCCTTGCCAACACTTTTTAAAGTGAATGTGGGAATCTGCTGACTTTAACTGGGGATATTGTTGGACGATGGAAGGAATATTTTGAGGATATCCTCAACCCCACCGACACGTCTTCACTGAGGAAGCAGAGGCCAATGGCTCAGAGGTGGACTCGTCCATCACCCAAGCTGAAGTCACTGAGGTAGTTAGGAAGCTGTTTTAGGAACCTGTGGATGAGATACGCCCTGAGTACCTCAAGTCTCTGATTGTTGTGGGGCTGTCTTGGCTGACACGCCTCTACAACACCGGGGTGGTGGTCCCTTTTTTCAAGAAGGGGGACCGGAGGGTGTGTTCCACCTACAAAGGCATCACACTCCTCAGCCTCCCCGGGAAAGTCTATGCCAGGGTACTGGAGAGGAGAATGCACGTGAAGGTTGAACCTTGGATTCAGGAGGAATGGATGTGTTTTTTGTCCTGTTCGTGGAACACTGGACCAGCTCTATACCCTCTCCAGGTGCTGGAGGGTTTATGGGAGTTTGCACAACATGTGCTTTGTGGAACTGAAAAAGGCATTTGACGGTGTCCCTTGTGGCGCCCTGTGGGGGGTGCTCTGGGAGTATAACCAACCTGTTTGGTTTTGCGGACTCTAAACCAAAACTAAACCTGCTCCAGAGCAGGGTAGTTACCATGGCAATAAAACCCGCTCAAACCCAAACCACTTTCTGGCGACGGAAAACTCAGAGTTTGCTCAAACTTACCTGGATCTGAACCTAAACCAGGTTCTAGCAACATGTTTCTGGATTAGTCAAAAAGTAGCACCAAAGACTAGTATTTTTTTTTGTGGTAACAGATATTTATAAAAATATCTCTAATAACTGACATCATGTTTTCAAACTGGGTTAGTGGTTAAAGATAAATTTAGGCTTTTACAGCAGTTTTCTTTGTTTTTTTGTTTTGTTTACATGTACCGTTTTGTTTGAGAGAGCAGACAGTGTCAGTAGTGTTTAATAGATTTCTGTGTTGCTTACCTTCGTTATGATAAAAGTGTGAGCCGAGCAGAGGAGGAGGCTGAGGACTGCAGCCTGAAGCATGATGGGAGCTCGATGGAACGATATCAACAACAGCAGAAGGTAACACACCTCGAGAAACCCAGCTACAGAGCTTTATAAAGGTGTCAGACTTATTCACATTTCCCTAATATGACCTCACTGAGATTAACTGACAGGGAAGTGACCGTTGTTATTTCAAACCCATTGTGCTTTGTGTAAAATGTAGGCTATGTTTGTTTCCAGAAACAGTTTTTTTTTTTTTTTTACCTTTGCAGGATGAAGATTTGAAGAATTTTTTATAAAAATATTGTAACCAATTTAACATCTTCATGGCAGTGATTGTCAAGTTTTAAAAAGTTTATTCAGCTCCTGCCCAAACTTGAAATGACCAGCTTTAGACAAAAGGACGCTGGGAAAACTCTTACAGTTTCCATTTCTTTTATTAGTTGTTTTTTTTTTTTTTTTTTTGTTGTTGGTTAAGTTTCAGATCAGCGCTCATTGTAGGCATGAGCAGTTTATTTATTATTATTTTTTTTTTATTTATATAGTGCTTTTTTACCTAGTAGATCGAAGGACGGCCGCTCTACCACTGAGCTACTGCCGCCCCATCAAAATGATCAAAATCAAATCTTTAAAAGTAACCCTTTAACTTTAAGGGCACCAACCCATATAGTTCCCTAAAAGAGAAGCAAATAATTATAACCTTAACTTAATGTTTCCTTAAGGCAAAAATGACAATAAATAATATCCCATGATATAGAACCTCAGATACACATTCAAATGTACATTTTAGCTTTTTGTCAAATCTTTCAGCTGAATCTTTGTTTTAAGTCAAAACAAAAAAAGTCTGGTTTTGACTTGACAGTTGAAAGGGTCACTGGTGAGAAACAGCTGTGGGAGGTTTGTGGTAAAGTGTGAAGTATAATCCTTATAGTCTGTCACAGAAGTCACAGAATATGGAAAGGGTGGTTCCTGTAAAATATGAGTTTCAGGTTACCTGCCTCAGCACTGTTCACCTCGTAGTTCTGATCAGTCACATTATGAGTGAAAGAAGTGATAAATAAGTTTATCAATTCAATTATTCCACTGTTTTCTTTTTTGTTTTTATAATGAAAACTTCACTATACAATCCACAGTTATCAAGGTGATATAGAATAATGTTAAGAGTCAAGCCCCAAACAACCACACAAATACAATCCCATTTTAATCAGTGAAGGAATAGTAACTAATTCATGTGTTTAAATCCAAATGCAATGCCATTGGCCACAGTCTGCAGTTTTCAGGATCTCCATTGTAACATTCAGAAAGAAGCACCTCTTGGCTCAGAAACAGATGAGGTAAGAGCTGAGGCTGAGTATTTCAAGTTTAGACTCATAAAATTGCTCAATTACAACTAACTATATATCTGTACATCATTTTTTATTTTTCAAACTAAATGTCTTTATTCTTTAGAGCTAATGCCAATTCTGTTGAAAATGCCAGGTTCACTGATGACTTTGTACACTGAGAAATATCCCGTAGGCCCAAAGTATCTAAATACAAAGCCTAAAATAACGGGCAGGTGTATTTCTGCATTCATTGTGGTTAGTTCAGATTCGGAGGTGTGTTCCACATTTGTTCATGACTTCTCTAATTGTGGGCCAGAGTTGCGAGAGAGTGTTTGAGCACAGTCTTACCAAATCAGTAAAAAACAGGAACATCTGCAGAAAGAGAAAAAAAAAAAAAACTGAATCAAATACAGAGCAAGCAGCAATAAGGAACAGGATACATGTCAAGAATGATTATTTTCAGTGAGTATTCAAAGAGCTACAATAAAACATCAATACTAAGAGGTTGTATAGTTATATTAGCTAAAATACAGCAAAAAAAAAAGGTACAACAGGAATGTGAATATTTCTGGCAAACATGAGAATGTCGAAACCAGGGGTGCCCAAAGCGGGCCTCAGGGTCGCCATGTTACGTGACTGCATCTGGACAAATGCTTTAATCTGCAATGATGGTTGTGGCTCAGCGGTAGAGCGGTTGTCCTATAACTGGAAGGTTGGCGGTTCGATTCCAGCTCTCCACACAGTTCATACTGTCGTTGTGTCCTTGGGCAAGACACCCAGACCTTGCCTCCAGTGGTGTTCCAGCTGTAACACTGGTAATTAGAAGCTTGTAAATAACGTACTTCTCCATTGGTAAAGGCCTATTTCACTGAAGTGGAGCCAGTGGGTAAACTATTAGAACCGTTCAGGTAGGTTTGTGCATTTGACCGATCACAACCAGTCCAATATTAAAAGATCTTGTTCAAATAGCTTAAGTTTGTGGGTTTCCAATTCGTCACTACCTCATCGGAAAAACACGATGCAAAGGCAGTGGCCACAGACAAAAGGCATTTTAAACAAACCTGGGAGGCAGAGGATTTCTTTTAAATTACATGCAAAATAATTTTGCATTTGGCCTACGGCCCACTGATACATTTCTGTGTTGGCCCTCTGAGGGATTCTGTAGATGGTGTCTTTGCAATTTTACGTTTTTATCAAACAGATTTAAACCCAGTTTCTTAAATGCTCTTTATATTCTTAGTCTTAAACCTAATTAAAAGGCCCCTCTAGGTCTTTTTTAGAACCACTTCCTTTTCCCGCCTACACTGTGTCCCAACGTTTTCAGAATTGGGTTTGTGATTGCTGCCGTTCCTTGTATTTTAAGTGGTCAACATTTTCACCGAACGTTGAAAATGTTGCGACCCGGTGCTTTCAAAACAGGATCACGGTGAAGAAATGGGTTGTAAAACATTGAGGCAACAAATGTAGCTCCTTGTCAACACACACAACAGCGTAGAGGAAATGCATTCTCATTAGTGTTTCTGCAGGTTGTTTGGCCTCACAGGGAGTTTATTCTGTGACTAGATTTAACTTTGGTGTTTATGAGACTTAGGTGTTGTGCTCAGGTGATAATGTTGATCCAGGCCTGGTTTTAGAACAAAATGGAAAAAGAGTGGCTCTAAAACTGATGTTGAATATACAGCATATTTGCACATATTGGTTTGGCTATAGTTCAAATCTGGACATATTGTTCAAACTGGGACTCAATTAGGGAGAAATAATTGCTCAATCCTTCAAGATTTACACAGTATAAAGCTCTGTAATGTTGTGCAATGCTTTTATATTACAATATGAGCAGGACTCTTATATCATCACCACCATGTGCTGGAACATACTGGTCTTTTTCCCACCAAAGCAGTAATCTATAACCACAAGGACAAATGTAAGGAACAGATAAGCCTATACTTTTTCTGCTGATTCTGTAAAAGCCCATATTTGGAATAAGTCCTCTCGGTTGAACAAGTATAAAAAGAAGCCAGAAAGAAGAGCAGGTCATCGTTAAGGATCTCTCGGTGAGTCCTACCAAGTCTCAGCCACAAAGGGCTTAGGTCTTGTGCTTTAACTTCACGGCTTTTAGTTGTTATTTTTTTCATCTTTTCATATACCTTTGTTTTGCTCAGATCTGTGCAGGATGTGTGTGTTCAGGTTCTCAGCTCTGGCTCTGCTGCTCCTCTCGGCCTGTTGTTGGGCCGAGGAGGTAAGACTCTCTTTATCGTTTTTGAATGATGGCCACATTTATAGTGCTAAATGATATTGGATGATATCATGATATCCATGTCATAGCGCACAAGTAACAGCAACAATTAATGAGTTATCCAGCCCGTCCCTCTGAGCGTTACCAAGGAGCCCCACTAATATCATTTACATTAGTCAAGTTTGAAAATGAGTGTATTTGGAAGGCTGTTGTTGTAAATGCATTGCTACATACATTTTCCTGCTATTACAGTGTTTTCAGTATTTTTATATCGTCTCTTATGTCGTTACCACAGATTTTATTCATATTTCTCGTGATATTAATTTGAGGCCATATTGCACAGCTCTATAGTTGCATATTGTAAAGATAACTCCCCCAGGAGCAAATAATATACTTTAAATAAACAACAATGTCACATGATCCTCTTTAACAAAATGATTATTACAGCAACATGTTGAGAAGAATGAGGAATTGTTGCTATTACAGTTTCATGTTTCAGATGTTTGTTCCTGTTTCTATTTTTTATTTTTTTCCTTTACAAACACCACATTAAATTCATAGACAAGTAAATCATCTACAATATCTGAAATCTGATCTAACTTGTGTTGGTCCCTTTTAAGGATTTCTCAGACCTGTCAGCGTCTGAGATTATTGAGAAAGTCAACAGTAACATTGGTAAGTACAGTATAAGAAGCAGGTCTGTATTTAAAAAGAATAGCAGCTCATTTTATTGTGTTTCAGTCCGTTCGGTGGATGACCCCATTCTGATCGAGGGAGACATTGCCATCGACACCGAGGCTGAGAGGAACGCCGACCCCTGCACGAGCAGAGGCTGCATGTGGGCAAAATCCAGCGACAAGAAGGTCTACATCCCCTATTCCATCGCCAGCCACTTCTGTGAGTATAAAACATTGATATACAGATGCTTATTTCCATCACATCAAACACAGACTGAATGTGTGTTGCTGTGTTGTTGCTCCAGCGTCTCGTGAGAAGTCCATCATCACACGTGGACTGGAGTCTTTCTCTTCCTTCTCTTGCATCCGCTTCAGGCCCAGCAAAAGTAGTGACCGCGACTGGCTCAGCATCGAGTCTCAAAGCGGGTAAAAACAATTCTACTGTCGTTCCAAATGAATGGGTAAAGGGGTAGAAATGTGGATTGGGCCTTAAACATCTGTCTGTGTTTGTGCTTGTCTCCAGCTGCTGGTCTTACGTCGGGCGTCGTGGAGGAAAGCAGGTGGTGTCTTTGGCTCGCAGCGGGTGTCTTTACCACAACACCGTCCAACACGAGCTGCTCCACGCTCTGGGCTTCAACCACGAGCAGACCCGCTCCGACAGAGACAACCACATCAAAGTCCTGCTGCAGAACGTGCAGTCTGGTAATGCACTGGACACACTGTGCTGTATAGAACCCCAGGGCTACTTTAGTTTAGTTTTGTGTCTTTATTGACATGTTTTATTTATTTCCTCAAGTTCCTGTCACATATTCAAACTACACAGGTCCCATGTGTTCCATGTTGGGATAAAAAAAAATAGACCACGTGTCTACTTGTTTTCATTTCTCTGGCGGGAAAACAGAGCCCTCTAGTGGACAGTTGAATTTTTGTACTTGAGTTTTTCCAGACAACTGCAGCTCCACAAAGATTTGAGCTCTACATTTTGTGTTCTGTTTTTTCAGGAATGGAGCACAACTTCAGAAAGATTGCCACTCTGAACCAGGGCACTCCCTACGACTACAACTCCGTCATGCAGTACCACAAGTAAGAACAGATGCCTGTTGTCCCTGGACAGGTAGATGTCACAATGTATAGGTAACAAAAAGAGGTCAGATTTTGAAACATGTCCAGATGAAACACTGTTGTTGCTGTCTTTTTGGAACAGAGTTATTAACACTACTATTAAGACTGATCTTGTGTTTGAGTGTAAGAAAACCACCAAAAATACAGAGAACTGTTGGACTGACTGAGAAAGAGGACAGTTTACGCAAAAGGTGCATTCTTTGCCATCCCCGTTTCACAACAGCTGCAGTGTTCACATCAAATTTGAACTGATCATCAATGACATCAAAGGAACAACTAAAACCTTTTTAAATCCAACTAAAACCTGTTTTAGATTCTAGTTCTTGTGAAGCAGTGGATACAATGACCGATTCCTACAAACATAAAAAAACACAGATTTCTATACACTTATCTCTTTCCAATGACATTAAACTCTTACACACACTTCCCTGCAGACCCTCAACAATATCACTTTTGTCCTTATTTTACTGTCCCAACGTTCTTCTCCATTCTGTTTTTAGGTTTGCTTTCTCCAAGAACAACCAGCCCACCATGGTTCCCATCCCGAACTCCAACGTGGAGCTGGGTAAAGCCAAAGAGATGAGCAGGAACGACATCGCCCGACTCAAAACTCTCTACAAGTGCTGTGAGTGTCCACACAGAGACACATTTAACACACACTGACTCTTGTCTAATGGGGCTGTTCACTGTTTCAGGAGAGGCCTGTCCAGATGGAGTCAAACCTGAGGACGTTCATCTGTTTGTGATGAAAGCAGGAAATAAATCTTGTTGAAACAAAAAAGTCTTGTTGAAGTCTTGTGTTTTTTAGAACAGCAACAACTGAAGAGGGCTTTTAATGGGGTCAAGGCAAAAGTGTGTCCGGTCAAGACCCAAGACCAGTTCCAGACCAGGTCCAGACCAGGTCCAGACCAAGGCAAGACCAGATTAAGACCAGAGCCAGTGCCCAATTCCAAGCCAAGTCCATATAAAACATAGTCTATAGTTAAAATTCAACTTAAACCTGTTCAAGTCCATCTAAAACATGTTTAAATCCTATTAGAACCCTTTGAAGTCCAATTAATATTATTATTACATAAATTTTATATATCACTTTTCCGGGGTCACAAAGACGCTTTACATATCAATTATTCATTCCCACCACAGTCACACACCGCCTACGGACTCTCCGACCAGTGTTGGTCATCTTACTTCAAAAAAGTAATTAGTTACAGTTACAAATTACTTCTCCCAAAAAGTAATTAAGTTAGTGGGCGGCAGTAGCTCAGTGGGTAGAGCGGTCGTCTTTCAACCGGAAGGTAGGCGGTTCGATTCCCACTCTCCCCACAGTTCATACTGTTGTTGTGTCCTTGGGCAAGACACTTAACCCACCTTGCCTCCAGTGACTGTAACACTGGTGATGTAATGTAGTCGCTTTGGATAAAAGCGTCTGCTAAATGAATAAATGTAAATGTAGTAACTCAGTTACCACATTGTAAAAGTAACTCAGTTACTCAGCAAAGTAACTGAAGTTATTTTTTTATGTTCTATAAGGGTATTACGTTCTATAACAGCTTAAATATCAAAGATGTTTAAATTAACTGATTGAAGAATAAAAACACTATATATAGTATTTTAGAACATTTGGTATTTATTTCAACTCAATAGATTTCAGTCTGATTTCAGTCTGTCATATGATATACATAGAAATAAAAACATATAAAAATTTATATTGAAAATAAAATTCAATGGTAAAATTAAGTCACACAAATGTAAACTTGTGTAAAAAGAAACAAAGGGAGACCTGGCCATTAAGTAGTGCACACCTCTGTACCTGTAAATTATTGAACAATAAACAGAACACAATCCAACTCTCTCTGTAGATTAACATGTTGTTCATTCTCAAAGAAAATGAATATTAATCTATTCTAAAATACTCCTCTCATCTAATAACTAAACCAGTGGTTGTTGCTGACACGTAAAATCGAGCGGTGCTTGTCTAAACAGTGGCTCTGTCTCCTTCACTGGAACTCACGCAGCTGCCTTTGGGGTTAGTAGCATAGACATACATAATAAAGGCTAGATGTCTCGTCCGCGCTGCTGGCCAATGGAGGTCGACGTCCGCACCTGGCGGCCATCTTGTCACAGTCAGCTTGCTCACTCGTAACATTGTGTTTTAATGGTGCATGTAATTTTTAAATAACCATAACTTGCTAAATTTTCTACCGATTTTTAAACTGTTTGGTTTGTTATAAACGTCAGAGATGTACTTATGACACTGCATACTTATGAATAATTATAACCATGGACTTCCATATGAAAATAACATTGAACAGAACATATAGGTGCAATGAATATACACACGCCCAAGGTATTTGAATATATATATACACACACACACACACACACACACACACACTTTTATAATATTAATATTATAATAAAATAATTTGAATTATTACGTTTATTTTAACTTCTTCAGGGTTGGGCCATTTACTAGGCTTTTTCCCTCGACATTGCACTGCGCCTACTTCAGAGATCACTGTTCCCAGCTATTTTTGCCTACCATCAAATGCCTGACCTCTTTAGAAAGCTGAGACCCTGTAGTTTCTTAGGAAACAATCAGAATAATTGTGTGAAGTACTGGCACAGAGTTATAGAGGCTAGAATATTGTTTTTTCTTTCTGCTGGATAACAAGCATCTCAACTGACCACATTTCAGCTTCTAGTTCTCTTGATATGACTTTAGAAACACAACTGAGCCCAAGCACCAGGTCTTGTAAAGCTGTGTACAAAAGCAGATCAATATAGAATGAAATATGAGTACTTTAGACCATTTATTTGCCAAGGTATGCTCATGCGTTTTGTAAAATGCCCTATCGAAACTCCCCATAGGACTTTTGGTTACCCAAAATACATACTGACAAATTTTTAACAAACCAAACCGATTGGAAATCATGTGCAACTTAAGTTATATTGAAAAGAAAGAGCAATTCTGCCTCTCCCACTGATGTAAAATTGCTGGGTAGCAGCTAAACTGTAACTACTAACGTTAGGTCTCACTCAAAGCCAGCCAATAACTACAGCCACATTCACAAAGACTGTAATTTAGACAAAAAATTGGTTGTCATAAAATCGTTGTCAGTAAAACTATAACTGAACAGCTCGATTGTGGTCTCAGCCTTGATAACTTGCACAAGTAACGTTAGCCGTGATACACAACTATGCTGCACGATTAAGTCGTCTTTCGAAAAGAAAAGCTGCAATTTCAACATGTTCACGCATCCAGAATTATAGCCACGTTATTAACGTTTGTAAGAATTCAAACATTTTGTAAATCCGTCGAGATTTCAGCGAGATAAGAGTATTTATTTAGATAAGTGTATCAGTGCAGATCACTCACCTTACATCAGGTACCACAGAGCCCGACAGAAAGCTTGCCTGTGACAAGATGGCCGCCGGTGATGACGTTAGAGACTCCGCCGTAAGACATCTAGCCTTTATTATGTACATCTATGGTTAGTAGCAGCAACAAGTGTCGTGTTAGCATGTGTTGATGTGAGGGGCTTCATAAGATTTGAGTTACTTGAGGCAGACGTGGATAAAGTCTTTTTTCCTGGACATAGCATGTTACAGAAATATTCTTGTCTTTAATGTCAATTAACGAGAAGTAGTGCCGGTACTTCCAGTTCGAGAACGCCACCTTTGAATTTCCCCGGCTCCTCGCCATTGTCACTGAAGCTGTCTTGTGTTTGGTGGAAGTTAGAGCGTGCAGTGAGGCCGCGTCAGCCAATCATCGCTTTTGCAGCGGTGTCATCATCATCCCCCCCCCCGCTCTCTTCTAGAGGCAGCTGATGTGTAGCCAAAGCATGACACCTTGCGCTTTATTCAACCAAATTGTAGTAACGCAACATTTTACATTCTAAGTAACGATAACGGCGTTACAACGATGGGAAAAGTAATTAATTAGATTACTCTGTCCAGACCAAGTCAAGACCAGGTCAAGACCGGGTCTAGACCCAAGACCAGGTCAGGACTGAGTCAAGACCAATGACTTTAGAATTCAATTCCAAGCCAAGTCCATATAAGACTAGTTAAAATTCAACTAAAACCTGTTCAAGTCCATCTAAAACATGTTTAAATACAATTAAAACCCTTTGAAGTCCAATTAATATTATTATTACATACATTTTTATATCACTTTTCTGGGGTCACAAAGACGCTTTACATATCAATTATTCATTTAAATCCAATGAAAACATATTTAAAACTTTTTTTTTTTTCATTCATTCAAGTTAACTTAAAACCTGTTGAAAGCCTGTTTAAATCCAACTAAAAGCTTTTCAAGTCCATGTAAAATCTTTTTGAATCCAACTAAAACCAGTTTAAACCTAATTAAAACCTGTAGGTTAGTGTTTCTATGACCTTGTCCTCAGAGACTGATAAGAGCCATGTGTGAACGTGACAGATGTTTCAAACCCAAGACATGGGCTGAAACAACATATTCATGAAAGTTATACACCGCTTTTATCAGACAAACCCGAAACCCTTTTTTTTCCCTCCCTTAATCTATATTCAGGACAGCTGTGTATTCTTCCAGACCATATTTGGCACAGGTTGAACAGGTATAAAAAGGCGAAGGGAGCTGTGACCCGTGTGACTCTCAGAATCTAACGGTGAGCATTTGTTCAGTCGTACATAGTCGTCTTTTCACCGATGTTTGACTGAAACCTGTTTGTTTTCCTCAGATCTGTGCAGGATGTGTGTGTTCAGGTTCTCAGCTCTGGCTCTGCTGCTCCTCTCGGCCTTTTGTTGGGCCGAGGAGGTAAGATTATCAGTTGTATTATCAGTTCTTTATGCGTGTGGTACAAACCCAATTCTGACAAAAAGTTGGGTCATTGTGTTTAAATCATTTGACTTTTTTGGATTGACTTCAAACTTTCTGAAATCAAAGGCTTTTTGTCCATGAGCATAAATACTACATTTGGAGTTGATGTCTTAATTATTTTTTGAAGAAATTTAGTTTAATTTTTTAATCTGGGCTTCTGAAAAATGATCAAATTCTACAAGCCATAACTTTTAAACTGTTTGTCACAGATAAATAAAAATGTCAAATATCTCTGTGTGATGTCTTTAAGATGTCCAACTTATGGCCTTTTATTTTTAAACTGGAGGAGAAACTAATGAGATAAGACTGAGTATAAAGGAGCATTTTACAGAACAGACCTTCAACTTTAGTTAAATATACAATGGAGAGTTCTCCCTCTGTCTCTGGAGACTGTTCAGTCACTTACAGGATGTTCACGTCTGACTGTATCTTAATAAATAATCATTCTGGAAAATACTTGCCAATATCAGAAAACATATTTTTCATTGAAGTGACTGTTACAACTGGTCCCGCCCCCTGTGGCCTATAAAAAAGCAAATTCTTACCTAATGTGTAAGCATGGACAGATTTTGGACCGGGCCAGCGGGGCCGGCCCCCAGGGGCCCTTGGGAAACAATATATTTGTATCTGTCTATTTCAGAGGGCCCACATTCTCTAGGATCCTCTGACTACCAGGGCCCCTGACCTTGTTATAGGGCCTCTGATGAAAACTGGGAGGGAGGGGGGGCCCTTCTGATAATGAGGGGAGCACACTTTCAGAGGGCCATCACTTCTCCTGACAACCCACATGTAAACTTGCTGTTCAGCTAGTAGTTATCTGTTTTTCCCAGGGGCCCACACGACCCTTAACCCTGTGTGTGAGTGGAGCAAAAAATCCTATTAAGCTAGAAAAACTTTGTGAAATAATCATATCTGCAAGCATCTATCTTTGAGATTGTATCTAGAAATCCGTTTTCTGGCTCTAAAATCCTCAGTGTTAGTCCCAGAGATATGCCACTTCTCCAGTGAGCCCAGAATCCAACAGAGGGGTGTACAGAAGGCTAATAAGGACACATTACTTTTTTAGCGGTCAAAACAAATATGTGTTACAACGCTCCTCGGTCTCCCACTAGTTTACAGACTCTGGTGGTGTTTTAGTTCAAGCATAATGGCTCTCAGCGTCTTGTGCAGACTGTAATAATAACTGTTATGCTTTCTTTTTTTCTTTCATCCCTAATACCTGTTTGAATCCCCACCAGGCAGGTAAATGGTCTCTACTTTTAAACAGCGCATCTCAAAATATGGTTATGCATTTTAGTCATTGTCTATTTTTATATTTTCTGTGCAGAAGACCTGTCTGTGTTTGAAATAATCGAGAAAGCCAACAGTAACATTGGTGAGTACAGTATAAGCAGAAGGTTTTTTTTTAATATGCTGTATTTCCCAGAGTTGCAGCTCATTTCTTGTGTTTTATTCAGCTCGTTCGGAAGGCGACCCCATTCTGATCGAAGGAGACATCGCCATCGACACTGAGGCTGAGAGGAACGCCGACCCCTGCACAAGTAGCGGCTGCATGTGGGGAAAATATACCGACGGGAAGGTCTACATCCCTTATTACATCGCCAGCCACTTCTGTGAGTCCAACATTTAACACATTTAACACCCCATTAAAAACCCACATATTATAACCATATACATCAACAAGACAAGAGCAGGACCAGAATAAAAGTGTCTCAGCTGAGCCCTCAGATCTTACTGGACACTTTAACCAGACCACACCCAGTCTGTCACTTTTCTTCTTTGACTGCAGTCTTGTACACAGCGAACACACAAACAGAGCAGGGCTTTAGAAATACTGAGGTCTGAGAAAGAGCTTCAGAGACAAAAACACTAAATCTAAAATATCTACATGATGTTTCTGGAGCAACAGCCACACAATGTTAGCATGAAACCAAAAAGCCACGGCCTCAAACTCATAAATTTGGAAGAAAAAACAATGTCACAAGTCTTTCCTCTAATGGTTCAAACAGATACTAGAAAATAGATGACGTTTAACAAATGTAATCAAAGGCACTCGAACAAAACCAATAGCTGCATCCTTTCTCTTTCAGCGTCTCGAGAACAGTCCATCATCACACGTGGACTGGAGTCTTTCTCTTCCTTCTCTTGCATCCGCTTCAGACCCACCCAAAGCGGAGACCGTGACTGGCTCAGTATCGAGTCTCAAAGCGGGTAAAAACCACCGGTCAACGTCCCCTCGTCCACAACAATCAGTGTTTTGCTTTTTTAAACTCAACATTTCTGTTTCTGCTCCAGCTGCTGGTCTTACGTCGGGCGTCGTGGAGGAAAGCAGGTGGTGTCTTTGGCTCGCAGCGGATGTCTTTACCACAACACCGTCCAACACGAGCTGCTCCACGCTCTGGGCTTCAACCACGAGCAGACCCGCTCCGACAGAGACAACCACATCAAAGTCCTGCTGCAGAACGTGCAGTCTGGTAATGCACTGGACACACTGTGCTGTATAGAACCCCCAGGGCTACTTTAGTTTAGTTTTGTGTCTTTATTGACATGTTTTATTTATTTACTCAAGTTCCTGTCACATATTCAAACTACACAGGTCCCATGTGTTCCATGTTGGGATAAAAAAATAGACCACAAGTCTACTTGTTTTCATTTCTCTGGCGGGAAAACAGAGCCCTCTAGTGGACAGTTGAATTTTTGTACTTTAGTTTTTCTGCAGCTGCACAAAGATTTGAGCTCTACATTTTGTGTTCTGTTTTTTCAGGAATGGAGCACAACTTCAGAAAGATTGCCACTCTGAACCAGGGCACTCCCTACGACTACAACTCCGTCATGCAGTACCACAAGTAAGAACAGATGTTTTTAAACAGCTGTTATGATAGTACTATAAAGCAAGAAAAGGTTAAAGAGGGAGAACAGAGGAGGAGGCCTCCGTTATCAGCTGCCAGTGTTCTGAAACCTAAACAGTGTTCTGAAACCTAAACAGTGTTCTGAAACTTAAATCAGAAAACTGAGTCCAGATGCCTTTGCTTTAACCTTTCCTTTGAGATGACCTGGCTGACTGAGAACCTTCACAGACTTTGTTTTTACTGACTCCAGCTCACCGATTTGAAAGATAGATATTTAAAAAAGATTTTTAAAGCCAATCCATCTCACATAGACCATATTTCATTGTGAGTGCAGTTGTCAAAACAAACGATGAAGACTAATATACAGTTTATAACAAACCAGTGTCACATTCAGTGGTTTATTTTTACTCCTAAGCAGTGGCATAAGGAAGAATTACATTTATTAAAAACAAAATGCAGTAATTTGTGGAGTAAGGTAGTCGGGTCAACACTGAAAGTTTGCATTTTATTAATTCCCACTAGAATCAGTTTCAAAATAAAAAGGTGTTTGTCATTTTAATGTATGTTTTCCATTACAGTCTAAATGAATATATAAAGTCTGGTTTTAGATATTTCTGGTTGTGTTTGGATTTTAATGCAGCTACATTCATTATTAATATTAAAGCAGTGATATTGCCACAGAACCATAAACTGTTTCAGGGGCCTCTCCAGCTCCTGGGCCCCAGAGCAGCCGCCGGATGCCTCTGCTCTTAAATACTGCCATCAAAAAGTTAATTTTGGTGGAAACTATTGCCTATTTTCTATCATTCATTCTATCACTGTATTTTCACTAACTATTCTCTGTTCTGGGTCAGATATGCTTTCTCCAAGAACAACCAGCCCACCATGGTCCCCATCCCTAACGCCAACGTGGAGCTGGGTAAGGCCACGGAGATGAGCAGGAACGACATCGCCCGACTCAACACTCTCTACAAGTGCTGTGAGTGTTTCCAGACAGACCTGCTCCGCTCTAGACCTCCTGAACCTCATAAACCCTCTGTTGTGTTTCAGAAGAGGCCTGTCCAGAAGGAGCTGACCACAGAACGAGGACAGAAGATCCTCTATGATCATCGTGGCTGCGGACCCTCAAATAAATAAATTATGTTTATGATGAAAAATTCAATCCTCTCTCATTGTTATTGAGTTTTACTGCATTTGATGAACAATACACCACCATCTGTATAAGTGACTGTGGACAAAAGATTATTTTATATATAACTTTGCTTTATTGTTTGACTCATAACTGGTCCAAATAGACTTGTTCTGACAGAGGGGAGTTTCCGGCTCTGAGACTGGTGAGGACTGTCCTGCACTGATAAGAGCAGAGGAAAAACGCTTCATAAACAACAGTTGGAACTACAATCCCAAAAACCTTGAAAAAGAAACTGTGTAAAATATGAATAAAAACAAAATCTCATAAAACCATATTTTATTCACTTCCTCTCTCTGTCAACCCTGTTTCCTGTCTGTCACTGTCATCATCAAATAAAGGCAAACAGGTCTAAACAAAAAATAATAATTAAAGCCAGAGTCGGTGATCATCGTCCCTCGCCGTCGTGACCCGGTGCTGGTGCCGAGATTAAATTCTGTTGCTATCTCAGATGGGGTTAATGTTTTTTCAGGGGGTGCTGTTGCGCCCTTGTCCCAAGCATAGATCGTCAATAAAATGGATGTAATCCGCCCATTGGTCCCCTATTTACCGATATTGTCGTTACGACAGGGCAATAAAATGGTGGTTACACCCGGGCTTTTTGGCTTTTACTGCATAGTTTAACAATAGTTTTCAGATAGCATAAACGGACACCCCCCCAGAGTTGTCATGTAGTAAAAACTTAACTCTAGAGACCGGAGCCATCTTTTGTACCAGGCTGTAAACATAAGTTTTACACTTGTAAAGTCGCCATTGGTTTTCTTCTTATATTTCTGCTTATGGAGCCTGCCCTCTGGTGGACGGAGGTATATCAGTGTTTTTCACTGTAAATCGCAGTATGGCGGCGCCCTTTCTCAAGGGACTTTTAAGAGGTTCTATGGGAGAGGCTTGTTATGCACTAATTCATCCACCATCCTGTAGTTATTTGTCTATTTACTGAGGCTGTTTTTGTCCGAATTTAGTCTCACGCTGAAGGTCACACACTGATAAGACCCACTTTAGAAAAAAAACGGTGTCAATTGATTCTATGCAAAAAGTGATAAAGCTGAATGTAAGAAGAGAACAACATTACTTTTATTCATATATAAAGCATAATGCCTGATTTTTGTAACATATATTTTAAACTCTAGGTTAGGTTCACACCAGGTTTCATGACTTATTAATCCTCCAAAGTCTTTGTGTCAAAACTGAAATTGATAAAAAAGAAAAAGCATTCATTATTTTGCCCATTATCTATGGAATAAGATCAACAATCCCTGCATTGGACAGACTGGTGTCTTCTTTGTATAAACAAGGTTTAATTATGTAAATGCTCCATGGTTAGACTGAGGAAATACTTTATATGACATTTATTACTGTTATGCTAAGCGTCAGTTGAGGAAAAAATACATTTGTGAAGCTGTAGTGTGACAGAGGCTCTGGTGCACACCTGTTACACTTCACACAACGTTTCCATTCACAGTGATGAAGGCGTGGCGTTGCATGTCGATAGACGTATCTTAGTTCTTGAGATATTAAAGGTATAAAAGCCCAAAGGCTTTAGCGTTGACAGGATTTGCTCCAGAGGCTTCAGGTAAGGACATATTTCTCTTCACATACGAGCTGAAGAATTTCAGAGGTGACAACCCTAATGTTTTTTTACCTTTTACAACAGGTCTGTTGCAGCCATGTTGTTTTTTTCTTGGACTTTTGTGGCCCTCCTGTTGGTGTCCACATCCTGGGCTGAGGTACAACTCTCTAAATCCAGTCACTAACTCATAAAGAAATAGAGAAAACGATAATAGCATGGAATATGAAAGAAAAGAAACCTTAAAAAATGACATAACTTCACACAGAAGCCTGTGGAATAGAAAGTGAGAACAGCATTGCTTTACTCTTTATTTGTTGAGGAAAGAGGAAAGTAGTTTTCCAAGAAAAATGACCACTTCCTATTTCTTCACTGAGGAGAATAGAAATTGGTGTTTGGTTTGTACGCAGCAAGTTTCAGCCTCAAAGAATCTAATATTCAGCTCCACTCTGACACTCATCCTGGAGAAAAGTACAGCTGCAGGAAGAACTGAGAAGAGAAACGATAAATGAACTGTAGCAGCTCTGTTTTTACCTGTAGCTGAGAGCTCAGTGATGAGGATGTGACAGATAGATACATTATTACAACAAAATAGCATTGATAGCATGAAATAGCATGAACATAGCATATTGTGAAGGGGAGTTTGTGAAAACAAACAGCTGAAGGCTTTTGACAACATTAGCCTTTATTCAAATGAGAGTGATGAGACACTGACTTCTTTAGACTACTTTTTATTTCTTAAAATTTATTATGCTGTTATTAATTTGTCCGGCCCACTTCAGATCAAATTGTGTGAGGCCTTTGAACTAAAATGAATTTGACACCCGAGTTTAATATTAAGGTTTCTCTACATATTGTGAGTTTAGCTCAGTCCTGTGTGAGGCTGGGACAAAAGTGAATGTTATAATGAAGAATGCAGAATTAAAAGAGCAAAGGTTATCTTTAACACTCTTATTTTTTTTTCCATGTCTCTGTGTGGCCTAAACAGGAAGGTAAGAGTGACTCTATATAGTCCATATGTGTAACATAACACAGCATATAGGAACAGTTCTGTCTTTTGTAAATGTGGCTCAAAGAAAGTTTAAGTCTGAGTATTAGTTCACGCCTTTATCACAAGTAAACTGGACTACTGCAGTTCTCTGGACTCCATCAAAAATCTAATTAAACATCTGCAGCTCACACAGAACACAGGAGCTTGTATTCTGACCAGGACGAAGAAATTCTCTCATATTACAGCTGTTCTAAAGTCGCTGGCTCCAGTTCAGACCAGAACTGACTTCAAAATTCTAATATTCTTCAAAGCTCTAAACGTTCATGCTTTACATTAGAGCTCTACTGACTCCATATGAGTCGTTCTTCAGCTTCTGCTGGTCTACTGTTGGACCTCGTGTTCACTCCAAAGCTCCTGAAGCTGCATTATGCTGCAAAAAAGAAAAAAAAAGAAACTCACTTCCAGACAGAATCAAAAATGCACCAACAATAAACTCTTTCAAAAGTATAGACACAAAACACACCTTTTCTCATTTGTTATTTACCAACAACTGATACACACCTGTTCATGTTGTACATATAGTTTTTTCAAAATTTGTTCTTTGCTACAACTTTTGTGTTTTGTTTTATAATAACTCTGCAGGGTTTCTTCATTATAAGTGTTGTGTAGTGGAGCCTCTCTCACTAATCCTGATCCTGGGACAGGAAAATTACAAGAGATTTCTGTCCAGCTGAGGGCGCTGTGTCAGAGAGACAGACATAATTCTACTGACCCCATGTCTAAGAAACATAAACATGAGAGATAGAATATATATTTTTGGACTAAAAGTTAGTTACACAGTGCTCCTTTAAAAGCATCTAGAGTCTGCAACTCCATGATACTGTCATTCTGTGCCTCAAGGTTTATCCCTTTAAAAACACACTGCTTTGTGCAGAGGTCGCTGTCAGAGAGGTGGACACTTCCAGAGAGCTGTCTGTGGGTGAACTGCTGGAGAGAGCCAACAGGGACCGCAGTGAGTACAGCAAACACTCACTAAACACTAACCAGCCAGAGTTTAGGCTGAATCAACTTTTCTTTTCCCTGTAGCTCCTGATGCTGATGAGCCGATTCTGATTGGAGGAGACATTGCCATCAGTTCTGACGCTGACAGGAACGCCGACCCCTGCACCACCAGAGGCTGTCTATGGCTCAAGTACACCGACGGGAAGGTCTACATCCCCTACTACATCACCAACCACTTCTGTGAGCTCCGACTATGGTGTTGTTTTCACTGCTAACGATACAAGTCACATGGTTTCTAGAGTCCTTTTCACTTATTCAACGTAATCAGGGTCATTTCATCTATACTCTCCCCTTACAGTGCTTGTACATGTCATGAACAGTGGCAGAGATGACGCTTAATTAGATTGACCGAGCTAACGTGAAGCTACCAGACACATGGAATGGTATCCAGGTTGGATCTCAGGGTGAGAAGGGCTTAATAAGTCCATATTCTCATCAGTCAGTGGTGTTATGGCATACAGTGAGATTAGATTTGAACCTGACCTGATCTGTGAAAGAAAATTACCCTAAGACCTCCTCTGTGCTTCATTACAAAGGGTTTTTAAAGAAAAGAACATCCAGCAGGCTTGGGCCAATCACATGCTCACATACACAAGGCAATGCTCCCATTTGAATAAGGCACATTCCTGTAGGCTGCAGAAAGTCCGACTGGAGAAAGCCATTCATAATCACAAAACTAAACCGTGATTCTTTCTCCCTCACCCTGGCAGCCTCCAGAGAGCGCGCCATCATTGAGCGTGGACTGGAGTCTTTCTCCGCTGTGTCCTGCATCCGCTTCAGACCCTACCAGAACGGAGATCACGAGTGGCTGAGCATCGAGTCCAGGAGCGGGTGAGTCAACAGAACTCAGAAACCAACAGTGTAGATTAGATGTAACTGAACACACCTGCTGCACGTTGATCTCTGCAGCTGCTACTCCCACGTGGGTCGTCAGGGCGGAAGTCAGACAGTGTCTCTGGATCGTCAGGGCTGTCTGTACCACAGCACCGTCCAGCACGAGCTGCTCCACGCTCTGGGCTTCAACCACGAGCAGACCCGCTCCGACAGAGACAGCTACATCAAGGTCCACTGGGATAACATCATCGATGGTTAGACACATGCAGCCAACATCATTCCTACTTTCACAGAGACGTCCTTCTGTGAGACTCATGTTACACAAAGTGCAGTCCCACTTAACAATGTTCTCCCACTTGTTTCTCTCCACAGACATGGTGTACAACTTCTACAAGATTGACACTCTGAACCAGGGCACTCCTTATGACTACAACTCTGTCATGCAGTACGAGAGGTCTGCACAATCTTTTTCACAATAGGCAGCTTGTATCTCTCCCTATGTAGCAGTATGTGTTAAATCTTGGGGATTTTTCAGGTACGCCTTCACCAAGAACAACAGACCGACCATGGAGCCCTACCCCAACCCCAACGTGTCCTTCGGAAAGGCCACTCAGATGAGCAAGAACGATATCGACAGGCTGAACAGGCTCTACCAGTGCTGTGAGTGATCCCTCATTCAGCCACAATAGTTTTTCTTATTTTGGCACTTTTTTTTTTTGAAACAGTTCATCCTTTCTCAAAACTAAAAGTACATTTGTCAGAAACAGTTCAGATGTTTGCATTCACCAAAACATTTACTCTAAGTATTAAATTTTTTGTCAGAGGTTTGTGCCTCAGCAGGAAAAAAAAACCTAAAAACAGATTTTTATTGTTGTCAAAAAGTATAAATGTGGGTGATAATCTTTTTTTAAAATTACATCCAGGTGAAGAAGCAACATTAAGAGCTAAATAACTTCACCAAAAAATAATCAGAGTAACTCTTTACATGAGGCCACAGACAAAACACTGAGCTCACATTTACAACTCTGTGACTGAGGAGGGCATAAGTTTATATATACGGTATATAAAAACTGAACTAAGCATTTTGCCTGATGTGGCTGAAATGGTGTGAGAGATTTAAAGTATCACTTTTATCATTTTTATCCCAAAAGTATATATTGTGTTCTTAGAAAGTAGATTAGTAGTAACTGTAACTTTCCTGTCCCGGGACGAGGACTTATCTCCAGAGATTAGTGAGTGAGGTTCTACCAAACTGTTCAAACACGGAGCAGAAACAAGCCGACACACTGGACCCTACCGAGTCGTATTTGTACAAAATACACTAAAATGACATGTTTGTTCTTCCAAACTTGCCGCTTGGATAGTCTCCACTTCTCTACTGGCTAAAAGGTACACAGTGGCCTTTTAAATTTTGTTCACTAAAACATACACAAGTGATTTCACAGAATTGACTGCCACATGACGTTTGACTAAAACAATAATAAAAACTAAACTGTTCAGAGATTTGAGCTGAATGAACACTGAACAGATTCATAAACTGAGCCAGAGCAAATGAAAAAACTGTAGTTGTATCTCAATTTAAGACCTCTCTGAATATGTTTTTTCTCCCTTTACAGAAACTGCGTCTTGTCGACCAGAAAACAACGGAGCGCATGAGTGACGGACAAAGAAGTGACAATAAACAAAATAAAATAAAAATTTTACTCTTTAATGTAACCAGGCATTAACATATAGAACAGAAATACAAATCACATTCATTCATTTCCATCATTTTGATTTCATGGCTCTGATTCAGAATGACACACAAAGTCAAAAGAGAGGCACGGTTTTAGCAGCGAGTTCGGCTGTAGAAGGATAATGTGACAGACTGAGACTTCAGCCATGTTTCCACTGAGCTGTGCAGGGTTGGGCTGGAAAACAGAACCAGATATTTTGATAAAAGATAACTTCTGTGAGCTGTGAGCAGAAGGGTCTGCTGCAGAAACTGTGACGTCACACCTGAGCTTGTATTGTACTGCTGTTTAATGCAGCAGTGAACACAGTGTTTTAAAGAGCCATAAGACACTGAACACTGTTGCTAATAATAAACTCTAGCTTTGTTTGCTTTGTTCTGTTCGGGAAATGACTGTTGTTACACAAACAAGTCAAGTTTTATTTGATAAACACTGCCTTTTTTTTTTTTTTCCCCACTGCAGAATTTAGCTTCACCTTTTACCTTTTCACAATAAACAAATAAAGTGTCATGCTCTTTTGGGTCCACACTGACCCCAGCCTTTCCGTACTGCTTCAGTGGAAACATGTCTTCAAAGCTCTCCATTATTGGTCAGAGAGGGCAGTTTAGCCTCTACGTTGTCCGCTGTCAAGTTGAAGTTACAGTCTCTCAGGGCTTTGACCAGAGCCTGCACCGTGGCCACGCTCCCTTTGCTCTTCCTCCACTCCTTCACCAGCTCCACAGTCGTCTCCTCCAGGTCGGTCGGGTGCCTCTTTAAGATGGAGTCCAGCTTGACCTCAGTCAAACCCAGCTTACGTCCCAGTTTGCGCCAGTGGCGTCCGAGAGTTTCAGAGATTATGTCTGTGGCATGGTCCAGCGCGTCTATAAGAGACAACAGAAGAGAAAAGGTTGTTGTGACTAAGAGTGTGACGACATGTATGAAGAAATACACACACAGTAGTTCTTTTGTAAAACAATGCCCCTATTTGACTATTTGCAGAGTTTTGCCTCTGAACTAAACCATCCAAATAAGTTATGGAGCTATTTTTATTAAATTGTATTGAGTCATTTCAACTTTATTCTAGACTCTCGGTCCAATAACCAGGATAAAAACGATACAGTAGTTAAATAGAAAGTTTGAAAAGACAACTGTACCAGTGTCTCCACAACTGGGGCTGGTATTATTGCACTAAGCTCAACATAATTATTAAGGTTAAGGTTCTTTATTTATCTTCCAAATATCCAAACAACAATAAAATCACACATTTACACCAAAGAGTCACAAGAGCAAAAACCTCAGCAGCAGAATAAATAAATAACAATAAATGAGTTAATAAACTGGATATGTTGCACAGAGGAATACAATATCAGAGAGCATCAGTATTCAGATTAGAGTCCAGTCTGGATTTATCACTTTATAAAATTTAACACTCAAATTCCCAAACCAGAAGGTAGTTGTAAAATAGACAATTTTCTTGCTTTGTATTATCATATTTTTACGGTCATTTATTTCTATAGCACACTTAAAATGTTCACTGCTCAAAGTGCAGAACAGTTAAAAACAATAACAAAAAAGGTAAAAAAAATGGTAACAATAGAATGATAAAAAACGATAAAAATAAGTTTTCAAAAAAGCATAAAATAATGGATTAAAAACACAACACAAATTGAAAACAAAGCACTTAAAACCAAATGCATGTGTATTTTTTCAGATTCATTCAAACCAACGAATAATAATGATATTTAGATTTTTTCTGAGAATCCAATTACGAGAAGGTGCATTTAGATCATATTTTAAGGACGTTCCGTGTAGCACTCACTAATGTAACAAAAACCGGGATCTTGCGCCTGACAGGGAATTCCCAGGGAAAACTCACTCAGCTGACAATGACGTCACACCTGCCTGTGGCAACATTACGATTAAAAAAATAGGGACGTTATGGACCGAAACTCTGCATTAATGACTCACCCCCCGTGCAATGTCTTCTTAAAACAGGAACATAACTTGAATTAATAAACATTCAAATTTTAAGAAGAGTGACAGCGATTAGTTACTTTAACGCACTTCTATATTATTTTGAATATTTAGTTAACACTTTACACGTTGCGAAGTTCCCAATGTTTTACCTAAAATGTCTTTTATACGAGTAGCTTGTTTCTGTTTTAGGTTTTTACCTTTTTCGTTGCTCTCCTCTTCGTTCCTGTTGAGTTGAACGTTGTCCTGTAGTTTTTGGGAGAGGTCCTCGCGCTTGATGGTCTTGAGCAGGATGGACAGGTAGTCGGTTTTGTTGGGTCCGAGTTTGCCTCTTTCCGTGAGTATCTGAAACACTTTGACTCCCGAGGCGCACCTCTCGTGGTCTTTTTTCTTGATGTCGTCCCTGCACAAAAACTTTAGAGACTCCAGCTGCGCCTCGGACAGTCCGTTAGAAATCTCCAGTAAAAGGGCATTAAACGCTAACGAGTCCATGACTGCGGCTGACTTTCACAGGCTGCTGTATTGGTTTGAACTACAACCAGGAATTCAGCTCGAGCAACATTTTTACTTTCGCTTCCGGGAGTAGCTTACGTCGTTCACGTAATATCGGGTGTTATTTTTCTTTTACCGTACGCTAGAGCTTATCTGACTTCTGACTCAGCAGGAAATAGAAAAGCAAATAGTTAAATGTTCCGGTAAATTGCGTCGTGTTTTTGACCCCCTTGAAACATACAGGCCACATACTTCCGGTTTGATTTGGACAAACGCTACATTTAAAAAGAAACACGAAGAAGAGTTTTATTTGTGTTGTAGGGTTGGAGCATGCTGTCTCTGTGATATCAAACCAAGGGCTGTACTTATAAGTGGAATATTAGTTTGATCCATAGAATCAGGCAGTGTTCAATCAGAAGCTCTGAGTTAATCTCTGTCGACCCAATTACTTTATTCTACATTTAACATCACATTTTGTATAATAATGTAATATTTTTTATATATTGTTTTTATTTACTGGTTTGGTCTGATCTTGCCTGAGAACAAACATGCCTAAGTTTATCCTACTAGCAGAGTCAATTCTTTCATTATATTTTGTAATCAGTAGCTCAGTGGGTAGAGTGGTTGTCTTTCAACTGGAAGGTAGGCGGTTCGATTCCCACTCTCCCCACAGCTCATACTGTCGTTGTGTCCTTGGGCAAGACACTTAACCCACCTTGCCTCCAGTGTCTGTAACACTGGTAATTACATTAGAACAATGTAAGTCGCTTTGGATAAAAGCGTCAGATAAATGTAAATGTAATCATTTTCTTGTTATTTTGGTGTAAGTGACACAAAAGCTGGACCTGGGAAGAGGGGCTTATCCACAGGACTGTTCATTTGGGGGGCCCTAAGCGGGATAGGTCATGGGGGCCCTCCCTCTCCTTGGATTTAAAGAAGTTCAACTCTGGTTCACCATTTGAAATGTCAGCAGATAATATTACATTTTAAGATAAACATTTATAACATAAACTTAACAAAAGGTGAGGTGCCACTCCACATGGCAGAGTGGTTAGCACTCCAGCCTCACAGCAAGAAGGCCCTGGGTTTGATTCCCATCCAGGGCAGGGCCTTTCTGTGTGGAGTTTGCATGTTCTCCCTGTGTCTACGTAGGTTTCCTTCGGGTACTCCGGTTTCCCCCACCACTAAAAACATGTACAATATAAGACTACAGATGGAAATGATCTGTTAAGCTATAATCTGAAACAAGCATCTCTGCTCTGGCTTAATGTACATTGTACGCTGTCCTAAAGAAATAAAACTAATCTTAAATCTTACGTTCTTGTTTAAAACTGAGCCCCTTCAAAGCCTGAAACTGAAACTGAAACCTGATGTGATCTGTGAGAGCTTTCCTCAGAATGACCGGATCAGATTGACTAACATCTTCTGTACTTATCAAAGTTTGTCAGGTAAAAGATTGAAATACAAAATAAGCCTGTATATTTGGTGTTCTTTAAAACACGAGGCTCATCTCTGTTGTGCTCTTATGTTCCCATCAGACTAGAAGCACTAAACTAGAGTTACTCTTAATGAGACTACAGCCTCTGCTTCTATCAATATCATTTATGTGAGTGATCAGTGATGCATGATCTTGTCAAGATTTGTTAAATATAGCCTCAGCACTGTAGAAACTACAGGATAAAATCAGACTTGTTTTTCTATGTGCAAGGCTTCATGTGTAAAAACCAAACAGCACAAGGCACATTATTAGCTAACTATCTGCTTACAGGCAGACCTTACTCTGTCTGTGTCAGAGGCTACTTTAGACACTCACAAACAAGGTGCAACTTGTTCAGGTTCTATTAGATTTATGCTATAAAAACACCTCAGGTCCAACGGATTGACAAAATGAGCTGTTGCTGATCACTCTTTCACCTTGTCTCTGTAGGACAGTGTCAGCGACAGAGAACAAACAGAACAGAGAAAACTCTCACAGATGCTTCTTCTCTGTCAATTCTCAAATATTAACACAATGCACTGAAAAAAACCCTGCTTCAACAGGCATTATGGAGTTTTCTCACCTGTAGTAATAAGTAGTGTCTCCAGTAAAGTTGTACGTCAATTCAACAAACGCTGGATCTGTTAGGGGCCCCCTCAAGCCACGGGGCCCTAAGCAGCCGTTGGCCCTGCTTATCACCCGCGACAGGAGTGTCTTTGAAAGAGCATGTACAGCGCGTTATCTCAAAGCTGCCCTGTTTGAGCTGCAGCCCAACCCGACCTCAGCAGTCACAGAACAATCTCAGACCATACTTTCAGATATTACTGCAATTAAAGTTATGGAAAATGCACAAAAGTAACTTAATTGTTTAATTGATTGAAAAGTCCAATGTGACAGTCTACCCCACAGGGACACTTACACTGAGGTGGGGCCAAGCTGTAGTAGCAGTCAGTGTATAATGTTGCCTTAACCCTAACATGGTCCAGTCTCTCCCAGAAGAGTCAAAACTCTAAAGGATGTCTAGTAATGTTCATTTATTGAGTTGCAAACATAATAAAGACACATGCACACACATGCAGCCCACATAAAACCTGATTTGAGCGGCAGTGTAACAGACATTTTTTTTTTGACTGAATACAACATGGCAACGAAAACAGACACCAAACAGAGGAGAAGCTTCACATGTGACGACAGAGGTTTAGGAACTTCCAGTGGAAGGAATTTTATATATATTTAAAAATCCAAATTAAAGGATTACAATGATACATT
The DNA here is from genome assembly GCA_024416835.2 of Perccottus glenii. Taxonomy (NCBI): domain Eukaryota; kingdom Metazoa; phylum Chordata; class Actinopteri; order Gobiiformes; family Odontobutidae; genus Perccottus; species Perccottus glenii. The sequence goes on along the minus strand of CM044548.2, from coordinate 2,922,323 downwards.
CTTAGTCTTAAAATGAGTTGTAGTTCCATATATTTACAGCAGAGGGCAGTATCTCCCGTACATTTTTCTTCACGACCAGGATGAAACCGACATGAACGTTAGTCTTTTATAGAAAGGTAGAAGTTCAAAATAAGGCAACAGAATTAAAGTTATTTGAACATGGAAACAGAGTTTGGAGAGTAGAGCTGGATTGGCTTTGAGCTGCTATGAGACATTTAAATTAAAAAGTGCTCTTATGGCACAAACTGTCAATGCTATAAACATGAAACAGAAATACATTCATTATTCAGTACACAGACGTAATTCTAACACATACCGTCATACATGCTTGTAATGCACATAATAATAGCTTCCATAGTTGTCTAAACTTTTGTATTGCCAAGAAAAACTGCAGCAGCAACAAAAAAGCAGTCTATAGGTGTTAAGGCTTTTCAAAATAAAGAGTTATATACTAGAATCCAAATAGGAATCATTTAAACCTGAAGAAACCTGCGTCGAACTGAAAATGTGATGATATTACTGACTTATTTTTAATGGGTCATTTCTGGTGTGTTTTCACCAAAAGGGGTCTGAAGTGTCCCCAAAAAGTGTACCGTACCACTTTGGGGACGCCTCGGCCTGAGGTCCTAAGTGAGTCCTGCTTTGTGGGACACTTTGGGAGGAGCACAGTTAAACCCTGCTGTCAGCTGATTGGACGAGAGATAATCCTCACTCAAGAAAAAAGTGAAAGTAAAAACATTAAACGGAAAACGAAAATTCTAATAAATTCCTCTTTGTTTTTTGTGATAAAGGTCATAATCCAAATAGAAAACATGATAAATGTTGTACTTTTTCCCGACAACTGTTCGTTCTCAGAGTCAATGTGGTATGGCTTTGGCTTCATAAATTTAAACATTATATTTATCGTCTCCACTGCATAAAACACAAGCAGGACCTGTGTCTGAAATATGTCTCTAAATGACAGGAACCTGCTGCAGCTCTGTGAATGTAATGTTCAGAAAGATGGGAATAAATAGAAACAGTTGAATGTTTCCTGCAGCAGCTGTTCCTCCAGCCTCTCACTGATACAACAGGATTTACCCCACAGTGAAAACAAGACTCTGCGAATGTCACGTGACTGAAAACTATGAATTATCCCTTTAATGTAAGCTGCGGTTCACTTTTCTGTAGAAATTATTGATCCCCAAAGGTATGTATGGCAGATAAAGCAGGAATCTACAGCTGCTGGATAATAGTGACATCATTTGTGTTGATACAGTTGATCAGAACATTTGGTTCAAACTAACACTTTTGTTCTGTATCAAAACCAACCAAGATAATGCTCACACACAATCATAATCAATAATATTCCTAAGTGTTCCACAATATTATTGACCATCCAACAACAGAGAAACCTTGTCTTTGTATTGAACTGTTGTTTGTGAGGAAAGCATCTCTGCAGGACCATTTAGACGGCAGGACATCTTAAAGGTGCATCAGATTTTGGGTGGTCGGTTTGAGTCCCCTGGTAAAAACACAATGGCTTACTCCTGTCAAATACATCCAATAAATAATCATTTGTGGTCTGTGTCTCAATAATGACTGACACTATCAGGCCATCTCAGATTCAACAGATCAAGTCAAAAAAGCTTCTCATTATATAAAATGTCTCTTAGCATATACTGGCTACCTTTAAGCAGGTATTTTTGCAGAATGTCGGTTATTACGGTAGTTTTTGTGCTGTTAGTAACAGTTCGAGTGGGACACGGGCCGAGAGCGTGGCTGTGGCGGGCTCTCGTTGGCTGGTGAAGGGGAAGGCTTGCAGTTGTCCTGGTGGTTGTTGTCCCGAGCTGCCATCATCCTGCCCTGCTCCTCCTTCATGAAAAGCTCCACAATCAGGATCTTCTCCTTGTGCATCTGCAGTGTGATGTCTTTGGGGATGTCTGGGATCAGCCAGTCCACGAAGTCGCTCATGAGCATCACCACGTTCTGCGCGGGACACAGAGGCAGAGCAGATTCAGAACAGTTCAGGATGCACTGTAAAGCCTTTAGTATCAGAGATCCTCACCTGAAAGACAATGACGAAGGCGAGACGAGCTGCCAAAATGGCCCAGAACTCTTTGGACAAATCGTACTGCGTGCTGGACCCGGGCGGCTCTCTGTAGTCTTTATATCTGTGAACAAACGAGGATTCGTGTCACTTTTTACTTTGTTGAAGCAGTAGTGGTAAAAGTGGAAAAGCTCACCTGCATTCTGAAACACTGTAGACCGGTTTCAGTTCTTTCGAAGGCCCGGTGCCCAGCTGGAAGTCAGACACGTTGAAGACAGACAGACTGTGGTTGACAAAACCGCGGAGGGTCCCGTCGGAACTGTATGTGTACTGATAGACCAGCCGCGGGATGAAGTCAGACGTGAAGGAGATGACAAAAGCCTGAAGGAAAACACACCTTTACTGCCTCTTCCTAACAAAAGTTTTTTTTTTTGCTCTGAAACAATGACTAAATTGCTCTTTTATTTATTTTTTATGTTTAATAGCAGGTCAATATACAATATTTAGGTATTTAAATGTTTTAAATAAACCAAAGATGATGTTGCTGCTCTGTTTAATCCAGACTTTTAGACTTTGAGCTTAACCAAATGTTCAGGTGAAAGCTCCAGGACTTGGTTCAGACCAAGCAGCTGCTCTTTGGTCTCGGTCGAGACCAAACTAAACCAAGGTCAGGTTCATTTGTGAAAGAGAGATAGTTCAGACTTTAGAACAAATGCAGGAACTCATGAAGAAAAGAGAACAGTCAGGTTTAAAAACATAAAACATATGGATTACGTTTGTTTTCTGTTTTGTATGGCTCTATCTTTCTTGCTGCTCTATGACAGATGCCACCTGTTAAAGAGTTTTCTAAAGAGCTAAACAGTGCATTTTAAGTCTCTGCTGTCAGGTGGGTAACATCTGCACTGGTTCAATTTGACGGGGGACATTAATGTTTCAAAGTTAAACATACTCAGAGGTTTCAACACAAGCTTTGTGTAGACAGCTCTTCAAACTTACGTTAACAATGACTGCCACTTTGCTCAGGCCTCGTAGAAGGTTGTACCAGATTCCTGCAGAAAAACAAACAAACATTAGAAATCATCTCTCATATATTTCACATCCATCTCAATAACAGCCGGAAAAAATCCTGGAGATTTGAACCTAAGCAAATATAAAACATAACGGCTCTTCCCATGAGCTGAAAATATATACTGAAATAATAAACGCGGGACAGTTGACAGTTACCGATGTCTTTGGCTTTGGCTGCTATCGGCCTCCGCAGCTCCGTGACAAATTTCTTGGCGTCCAGACGAATCTCGATGATGTTATTCAGAAGAGCGAAGAGCGGAGCCAGGGGAAAGGAGGCAACAAACAGAGTCACCATCCCGAACTGGATGACTGCAGAGAGACAGAACACAGTCGTGTTTAAATGTGTTCTCACTGTACCAGCAGAAAATAATACCTCGTGTCTGCCTCTGCAAAAACCTACAGCCATCACTCCTGCTTCTGTCCCCCTCGAGCTCGGAACACTTCCATTTGGAAAAGACCCACAGAGCAGGTTTATAGCTCTTTCTCAGATTGTACCTTTTATTGATAAGCTAGCTAACATTATCTCGAATGAAAAAGACATTCAACAGGATTAAATCTCTGGAAGGGCAACTGTTATAATAACTTTTATTATTATATTGTTTATATTGTTTATAGTTACTGGGTGCTCATAGTTCTCTACAGGTCATGTCAAATCATGTCATGTCCTCCATGTTAGTCCAAGCAATGAGTAGACATAACTAGAAACAAACATGGTTTGCCACGGTTTCTCCGTCGTCTCTCTGGATAATATAATGATAAAGAATTCTTATACCAGCAACCCAAACCGTTCTCGTTAAAAAGCTGTTACGGTTCACAAACAATGGTTATTCACAGATTCAGTCGGTGAGATATGAGAAACATAATACATGAGTGTACGCGCTGTGGGTTAATACTCTTCACCAGGCGCCGGAGAACAGATTAAAAAGCTGCTGTATGTATGTGTCAGATGTGCTGCCTGTCACTGATTCCTTTTAGTTATTGTTCTTAATAATATGCTACCCTTTGTGTTTACCACAATCAGCGTCGACCCAAAATGAATGTTGTGTGTGAAGAAAGACACATCAGGGTCTGAGGGGTCCTGAGGGGGTCTGTAGGGTCTTCCATTGACCCTGTGGAGCTCATCCTCAGGATCCTGGCAGCGCTGCTCTGTATGTTTTTGAGTTTTTAGAGGCTCCTGCCATGAATCCTGATGAGGAGTGTGTTACATTAGTCCAGCCTGGAGGAGACAAATTCTTAGTTTGACTTGGACAAAGGTCCGCTGAGGAAAAAGAAGTAACACCTGCACTCTTTTATCTTCCTCTGGTCTCACTTTTCTCCAACAGTCACTCCCATTTTTACACGTACTGTATAATTATTGCTTAGCTAATCAAGTGGCAACAGGTGTGTTAAGAGGTCCACATATGAATAAAACAATAAATGATTGGTACTTTACATTACAGCTTGGTAAAAGCCTTGTAATAGTGTGGTATTAACATGCTAATAAATGGGTAGTAATTATGGTTATTATTGAGTATTTCCCAGCCCTACACATGTATCTTGTGGTTGCTTGGTTATATCAAGCGTTCATTCTTTAAACATTACTTAATAAATAACCAATATTACTATAGAAATAAAACAAAAAAATAAAAGTAATTACTGCACTATTACCTTGATATTACCATCTGGAAAATAAAGTGTGATCAAATAATTTAGAATAATTTTACACTACATAGGATTTTATCCAGTACAAAATTAAAAGCAGCTTTTTTTATGCAAGTAATTTTTATTTGATTAGAATCTCTTTAAATAATCTCTCAGTTTTGATCATTTTGTTGAATTGTTGGGGATGCTTTATTCTTTTAATATTTTTAAATGGCCACTACAAGCAGGCTCATCGACACAAGCCTGGATCTACGAGGTGTTGGTCAGGTTCCAGAGACACGAGCAGGAGATCCAGCAGCTGCCGAGCAGTGAAGCCAAGGAGGAACAAGAAGTGGAGCTTCTGTCTAAAACAGTCTGAGATCAGTGAGCTGCAGGACGGAACGCAACTGGAACAAGACTGTACAATCAGTCTTTTATTACAAGAGGGGGTGGGGGTGGAGGGGACTTACATTAAGCTTCTAATTACCAGTGTTACAGCTGAACACCACTGGAGGCAAGGGGGGTTAAGTGTCTTGCCCAAGGACAAAACGACAGTATTAACTGTGGGGAGAGCGGGAATCGAATGAACAACCGCTCTACCACTGTGCCCCTGAGTAAAAAGTTAATCCATCAATATACGTATCAACAGATGTCAGTTAAAGTGCATCAGAAAATCAGTGCAGCAAAGTCAGGAGCAAATTAAGTGCGTTGATTACTTAGATTAGATTAGAAGAACTTTATTGATCCCCAAGGGGAAATTCATTCATCCATTACACATGCCACAAAAGAAATCTGCTGGCTTTTGCTCTGGGAAGGCAAATTCTTTGGGCGCTGTGGGGCAAGTGTGACTTACTCATTTCCATGTACTCCGGGGTGAGGCCGACGAAGGGACCCAGGATCAAGTCCTTCTCGTGGCGTTTCAAGGTCTTGCTCTGCTCCTCCTCTTTTTTGTCCAGGTCGGTCTTTCTCTTCCGGAACAGTTTCTTCAATTTCCTGCATCAATGAACAAACACATTCTGTGGATCAATGAAACAATGAAATTGATGAAAATAGAGGTTTTGTGAATTGCTGCTGGTTTTAGGCAGGTTTGACAAAATGTTTGAATGTAAGAATGGGTTCAAAAATGTCGAAATGCAGTGACAAACATTTCATGCAAATCTTATGACTACTATTTGCATTTGCCTTCCAACCTTCAGCCTGCACGTCACTCTTTATCACATTACATTTTCTCTCCTGAAGAGCCAAACTGTGCGGATCCTGGTTATGCCGTCACATAAGTGCTAGCCCAACACTTGACGCCATTACTGTCCTGTTCGAGCAGCTAAGGACAGTTTCCCTTTAAAAGTGTGCTCCTCAAGTCCTGCACTCAGAACTCACAAAGTGTCACGCAGTATTCTTTAGGTTCTGTAACTTTTGGTTTCTCTCGACAGTTTTTTAAAGTGGACTATCACACTTTCCCTGACGCTTGTTCAATGTCGTCATGACAACGGGGGGCGTGTCTCCTGGAGACAGCTTTTACCCAGAGGCTCATTTTATAGTTGAACTGGAGAAATACAATAATCAGACTGGAGTTGCGCTGACAGAGACATGGTGTGAAAGTCCTTCCCTCAGTGAGAAGTACCTAATAACCAGTTCTGCTAACTGTACACATAATACATGTTATGTTCTTTGAAGATGAAAAAACATAAATGTGGATGTGAAAACACAAAGAGAAGTGTCTAAAATCTGAGGCCCGTTTAAATTATTGCTCTTATCTCAAGCCCAACACTTGCCAAACTCGTGTATACCCAACCTCTGTTTGTCAAAGAGGAACAGTCAAAACAGTAACATGTGCTTTGCGACATGGGAAAGAAACTGTCAGTACACAGTGTGTCTGTTGTGCGCTCCACTCACGGTATGCCGATCTCAAACAGGTTGTTCTGGATGAGCTGCTTGCCAAGCATGGTGATACATAACTGGATGCACAGCTCCATGAGGCAGCCGGCATGGGCACACTGAGGGCAGAAGGGGGGAGGCACAAGGGTCAGAATGTGGCAGGAAATCAAAAAGAGCCAAGCCATCCTGGACAGAAGCACTGGAGAGTTAGTGGAAGCACAACAGAAAGGATTTATTGACAAATCTTTAATGTTTTTTACTTTCAATTTTAAAACGTTTGGAGTGGGAATGCAAAAAAAAACTGGAAATTGCCATACTGAGATTACATTAACAGGTATTTTGTTCAGTGAGGCAACATAAACCACGTATCCCACAATCTGAGTCTACGTTCCACATTTTGATTGGCTGTAGATCATTTGCTTTTTGTCCAGTAGTAACAAAGTAGTTAAGACCATCATTGCAGAGCTGCCAATCAATCAGCTTTAGTCATCTGTTGACAGCTCCAGCTCTGAGCAGATGTTTCAGGATAACTTACCTCTTCCATTCTGTACGAGCCCACAACATAAAGGTAGTTCCCTGGTCGCCCCACGACCCTGAGGAACCAAACAGAACACTCATGTAACAAAAGGAAGGTTTAGAATTACTACTGACGCCATGAGTACTTTATTATTTAATGAGAAAGGCGTTGCGTGCTGTTCGTACCTGCCCCGGAAAAAGGCCAAGTAGACGATGGGTGTGAAGGCGTTGGCAAACTTTAAGATGAAGGTTTTGAAGATGAGACGCTCTTCAAAGCTCTTGTCTGTTTTGGGGACCTCTGGAAAAGAAGGTTTAGAGCAAGGTTTAGCGTCGTGAGATTTCAAAGCCCGTTTTTATTTATTTAGTAACACAGACACATATTTGCACTAAACACTTTGGTTTGTGCCTCACCCATGACCGTGAGCCAGCGGGCCAAAGCACCGTAGATTTCGTCTAAAATGATGATTACGATGAGGTTGATAATGGCAGCGGTGGTTTTGACGGTCGCTCGGATGTTGGACCGTGCTGCTGGATACGTGCTCATGTGCAGAGCTGCTTTAATGCTGATGCGGTACAGGATGACCCCGAAGACTATGGAAAATGTAACAGTAATCTGTGAAAAGATTAAAGACAGTAATCAGGCTGGGAATTGAAGAAACACAGTCTTAGGTAAAACATCTAAAGGGATGTTTGAACTGTCTGAGTGAAGGAAAAGTAATGGGCATCTGTTTTTTCATGCATCATTAGCCACTTTAATCCAAACACTGCAGTGTACTTTGTGTTGCCAAAACAAACAGCGAAGACCTGTGCCAAGTCAGGACATGGCTTATTGACATTATGTACTGTCAATATGTTTGACATCAGTGACAAACAGTAATGAGTCACTTAATAGGTTTTTTAATGTGAGTGTATTGTTTATCGACAGGGTGTGATAACTTTGTCGTTTAGGAATGTTATAATGACCTTAATCACGACGACATAAACGGAACGTAACATTCTTGATCTGCACCTGTTAAAGGGCCGACACTGCTCCACAACCTAAGCCTTTGATGTGCACAGTATAAACTGCACAATCAATACTAATATTACACATGTGCCTACCTATATACCTATGCATATTCCATTCTATTTTATTGTTAACAAGTTACTTTAAATATTAATTTAAATCCTTAAGCTTTTTTTATTTGTCATGGCATTCATTCATTTCCTAACTGTGCACATGACAATAAATGCTTTGGAAAATGTGTTTATTTGGTGAGATATGTGTTCTACAGATAATGTGTTAGAATGAAAGAGTGTGTTATTTGGTGAACTAGCTTCACCGACTTAAGCTACACATTTAAAAGTGGATATTGTCTGTTTGTGAGGTTTTGTATTGTCTTGGTTTTCCTTAATGTTGTGGGGGGGGGGGGTCTCACCAGGAATAACATCATGACGACTGTTGTCAGATAAGCTGGCATCCTGTCGGTACACGTAAGCTTCACCTTCTCATCCTAAGACACAGGTCACACAACAGTTACACACGAAGGGAGTCAAACACACAATCTTTGACAGTGTTGGGTTTTCTCGACCACAGCCTCATGGTTTTCTGCTGTCCCCTGATGCCCACAGACGCACACACAAACATAGAACTGTGTGACTCCAGCGAGGCACGGCTAATCCTGCCCTGAGCCATCATGTCACATTCAAAACCCACGAGAACTGGGTCAAGAAGATCAGGCGACTGTGGGTTTTTGTTTGTGGAAAAGAAGACCATAATGCATTACAGAAATAGGACCGGCTCTTAGTATTGAAGAATAAATATTATAATGTAATGGTTTCAATGTTAAATAGACCTGGCTTTAAAATCCATCCAGAGAAATAACAAAGTGTGAATGTGCTAAAGGAGCAGCACGCAGTTCTATTCAAGCTTTAGTTATGGCTAATCCTTTACAGGTCATTAAGGCCTACTGCAGCTAATTTGGGCGTGTGGAGGCAACACCTTGAATAATTACCACTTAATTACACTTAAAAAATATTTCCACTGTGGGTCGGTACAGGGCGGTGTGGTTGGTCGAAAAAAAGTACATTTATTATGTTTTCTTTTAGAATATGACCTTTTTCACAACAAACAAGAAGGAATTTATTCGGAAACAATTTCTGTTTAATGTTTTTACTTCTTGTTTTTTCTTGAGTGAGGATCATCTATTGTCCAATCAGCTGACTGCAGTGTTTAACTACGCTCCTCTCAAAGTGGACTAGAAAGCCTGACCCACTCGGGACCCCAGGCCGAGACACTAGAACCGACCTGCACCGTACCTTCAAACTAGAACTGAGGCTCTAGAGGACAGACTGAAGAAGTTCTGATGGAGTCTGTCGATGGAGAGGCTGTCTTGTCTCATCGGCTTGTAGAGACAAAAGCAGCATGTTGGGGTAAAGGTGATGCGCCCCAACAGTATCTTCTCAGTTAAAGTGCTGATAAACTCATTTTGGGGTCATTGTGAGCATCAACACTCTGTAGTACATGGCTTTTAACCACTTCAAACATGTCAGGCTGATGAGATATACTGTACCTTTTGGGTTGTGTGTTCCTTTTTCAACGACTTCTTCATGACATGAAACTCATACTCAGCTCGTTTGTGGTCCTAGAAAAGAAAAGAAAAAAAAAGTTAGTTAAAGGTGGTCATAGATATTACTGCACCATTCCCATAACATGCATATAGAGTATATGCTTAAGTGGAGAAAGTCCTCAGAGGTGAAGCAGCGGTGAGGTGAACAGCTTGGTGAGCACAGAGAATCACATAGACCTTTATCTGTCAATAATCACAGGCCTGTAACTGAACTGTGCATCATTTGAAAGAGCCCGATTAAAAAGCACACCAGCAGGATTTCAAGGACATTGTACTAACCTACACTGGAGCTGTGTTATCAGTGGGTTCACAGGGGCCTTCTCTGTGGAGCTGTGAGTGCCCTTCATGTGAAACAGCCTGAGTCGGCACTAAACATCTGATCACATTCAGTACGTTTACCTGCAGAGCTAACCCTCTCATTTTTTACAGTTTACTGCACAAGAGAGAGTGTTAAACCTGATTAATGCTAATAAACCCGTCTACTTAACAACTGCTCCGTCCAAAAGCACCTGAACACATCATAAACTACTGTCGACGCTTGTTTTAAACTTTTTATGACAAGGATAGAGCAAAATAATAATAATGCTCAGAGCTGTGTCTGACCTTTAACCTGCAGCAGTAATCCAAAAATGAACCGGATTATCCAGTAGTGTTTGTAAAATCTCTCTTTAAGCTCTTATAAATGCAAAAACTAGCTGGTTTACTGAAACAACACATTGTTCTAGAGGACCATAAAAATCATTTTCATTGTTCTTCTTGTTCCACTACATCTCATATATTTGAAAATGTCTATAATGGGTCCATTCATAGTGAACATTATTTTGACGTTTGTATATATTCTTTGATTTTGCAGCAGTGCATATATTATTTTCCTTTGAATAACAGTCTGCTGTCAGCCGAGAGTGCTGTTTATGTCAGATGAAATGACATTGAAAAGAAGGCAGAGGTTGGACAGTTCTAGCTGCATGTTTGTCCTGAAGGTCCATATCTTAGCTAAACAAATGCAAAGTGAAAGGCAGACAGGACGGCAACATGACCCATATTCAAGAAAACCTAACATTACAGAGCTGAAAGCATAGATAGAACCAGAAACATCAAAACAATAAACCGAATATCTGAGCCAAAAAACCCTGAGGGCCACTCTGTGCTGTCAGCAGTACTGTTAAGTATTCACAAGGCAACTGGACAGAGACAAAAGCAAAATCTATCTTCAGGCATATGCTAGAAATGTGTACTCGTACTAGAGCAGCCTGTTCTTTCTATTCAGTGACACCTGTTCGTGCTGTTCTTCTGAAAGGCAGTAGTATTATTGTACAAAAAAGAAAAAGGGTTGAGGAGAATACAGCTGCTGTTGCCATCAGTAGTCACTGACAAAAGCACCGCATAGAGCAGAGGTGTCAAACTCATTTCAGTTCAGGGGCCCCATACAGCCCAGTTTGATCTGAAGTGGACCAGTAAAAGAATAGAATAATAACCTATAACTCCAGTTCTTTCTTTTTGTTTTAGTGGAATTATAACGCCAGTGTCTCATCAGTCTCAACCGAAAAAGGCTAATGTTGTCAAAAGTCTACAGCTGTATGTTTTCACAAACTCACCCTCACAATATGGTCTTGATGCTAATACTATTTGGCTGTAATAACGTATCCAACTGTCACATCTGCATCACTGAGCTCTCAGCTAAAGGTAAAAACTGACTGTTGTTTCCTCAGACCTGCTACAATTCCTTTATCTTTGCTCTTCTCAGTTGTTCCTGTATTTCTTTCTAGAATGAATGTCAGAGTGGAGTTGAATATTAGATTCCTTCAGACTGAAACCTGCTCCGTACAAACCAAACACACAGAAGAAATAGGAAGTGGCCTTACTACCATCTACTGTTTAGATCTGAGTCTCAGTGTTATGCCCCCTACTCTTTCTAAATTCATCTCACGGGCCGGATTGTACTCTCTGGAGGGCCAGTTTTGGCCCATGGGACGTATGTTTGACACCACTGGTTTCATGGGAGAAGTTGCTTCACAATGTGGCTAAGAGAATAAACAGCAGGTAAATTATAAGCAGAGATCGACACCTTAAGAGAAAGGGTTAGTATTATGTAACAACGACTGCTGAATTTTGTTAGAACTGTTGAAAACACAAATGAAAGACGTGTTCAACAAGAATTAAACATGAAATAACTGGATTCCAAACCTTGTGTTCCCCCTGCAACACAAAAACACATAAACACAGGCAGGATGTCAGTCAGTGCAACACACAGGACAAATCTAATGACAGGCATAACACAATTTCATTTTGTTGTGATTAAAAAACAAATTGATGTTGGCGGCTGTCATGACTGTGTGGGAACATTTTTTTTCGAAGGGGTGACTCACCGCAGAGTGCACACAAAAGACAGAGGAGTTACATTCATATTCATATCCTGTCCTCAGTCTTCAAGTTACCCCCAATACAATGTCAGACCTTTTTCTTTCTTGTTAATGAACTAGTAAGATTTCTGCACTTCTCTTTAGTTTGTGTGTTGCTCTTACAAATCCCTAAAACTGCTGATGGATGTTTGTGTTGATCCATTTGAAATCTTCACTCCCTTTTCAGAGATTTTGATTCTGCTCAAGGTCAAGGGATACTTGAAACATAATGTTGTGTGTATTTTTGATTGAAAGGGGTTTTCTTACCTCCTCATCTTCTCCGAAACCTGTCAGGTCCCAGATGTAGTTGAGTCGCATTTGCCGTCTCTTCCAGTGCTCCATGAACAGAACCGCTGTGACAGAAGCCAACAGAACTTAGTATTACAACAGTCTGGGATTGAATTGCTGGTTTGTTGAAACTTATCTAGACAAGATTTCTATATTGTGCAAGAATCCACCAAGCTCACCACAAAACTCTGAAAAACAATGAATGTGTGTTCTTTCAAGATGTTTTAATCCAGTCATTCCCAAACTGTGGTCCGCGGAACCACTAGTGGTCCGTGAGGGTACTGCAGGTGGTCCGTGGAAAGGCAAAATAAAATAATATTTTACCTTCATTTTACCAGGAAATTCCCATAAAAAAACAAAAGAATATGTAGGCCTATATTGATATAACATTTGCATTAAATTGTCAATTGTTATTGTGCGATTACTAAAATAGGCCAGTGGTGTTCGGCCGTGACGTTCAAGTTCAGTGTCGTTATGGATCGGTGGATAGCAACAGGTTCTCTGAAGAGAAAAGAGGCAGCCGTTGTGTGCAGTAAACTTTCTTTTAACAAGCCTGTTGCACACTGATGTGATGACTAGTTATAGTAGTGCTAGTAAGCCTATTTAGAGGTGCGGATTAATTCAGGTAAGACTGTGAGTAGACATTTTATTATGTGTGTTATGAGGTGGTCCGCAAAATTTTTTGATTACGAATAGTGGTCCACACTAGGGATGGGCGTTTTCCGCAAATATCACATTCGAATATTTGAGCTCACAAAAAACGAATATTCGAATATTTGTTTATTTAAATTAAGTTTAATGAGACAAACGTTATTTTTCAGTAACATTTATTGTTTCCGTCATTTTTGAACAAGCTTATACACAATAAGCTTAAACATTACGCTACATCGTGTTTTGTAGCTGAAAACCTTTAACAATGTGTGCAAACAAACAAAAAAGTACAGAGCAAAAGCAAAAAAAGTGATGTACCCTCGGCTTGCTCGGGGGTACATCTCCGCCTACTTGAAGTCGCGAACGTGGTGATGGGCAGCTGTGTGTCTTCATTACTAGGTTAATTATTATATTTCGTGTTTGCACTTAAGATGATTCCGCATTGTAGAGGTGCTGTTGTGGTAACTCAGTTTCGCTTGACAGATTTTGCACACTACGTGATGATCATTTTGATCAAAGTATTTCCAAACTTCGCTACGCTTAGATGCAGAGGACGCCATTTTGTCATCAAACACAATCAACTGGTTTCCACTGCACGCTCCACAGCGCCACCCAATGCATATAGGCCTAAGGGTTATTGTTAGTTGTAGTTTGCGTGCTCAGGTTTTATTGTGGATTTTTATTTATTTATTTTTTTACGGCAAGCAAAAATATAGCGAAATTCGAATAGCATTTTTATTTATCGAATAATTACAGCAGACCGAATAATCGAATGTTCGACTATCCGTGCACACCCCTAGTCCACACACACAAAAAGTTTGAAAAACCCTGTTCTAATCAACCCTGCGGCAATAAGAACGGCTAAAGGAGCCACCTAGGAGTTTTTTTAAATAGTTTTTTACACTAGTAGTCACGTGTGGAATAAGCTACTAGCTTTAGGCTAATGTAACATGCTGTTCTTTCATAGTGAGCTGTATTTGTTCTATCCAGATTTTAAACAGCACTAAAAGACATCGACATATTCCGGCCCAAAGGTGGAACCAAGTCAATGTTTAGCAAGTCACAAGTCAAGACTCACACAGTTTCAAGTCTCTTTGAGTCTCTTTAACAACATTTTAAATTTAAACAGCTGGTGTAAGCATTTAAATCTGTATTTATTTAACAAAAAATATAAAGCAAGTAGAGTTCCCTGCATTTCTACAGAATCTTTAGTCAAAGAAGTATTGATTTTTTTCAAGGCTTTAGTGATCAGTGATTTACAGTGTGTGGTGTGCTTTCTAGCCTTTAAGACAAAAGGATTTAATAGTAGGTTGTAAAACTATTTAAGTTATAGATACATAAGAAAAATAACTGTTTCTTTTTCAATTTTCAAAAGACATTCTTTAAATCTTTGAAGGAGAGGTTTCAAGTCTTTTAAAGTCCGAGGCTCAAGTGAAGTCTTTGTTAAAGTCCAGCAGTATCAAGTCTTTTTACATTTTCTCAAGTCCAAAGTCCACACTTCTGTCCTGGTCCTAATTCAAACACAACACAAAGCACTTTACGGGGGTAAGGACGAAAAGATGAACGGGTTACACTAGATTAGAACAACAAGCTCTTCTAAGGACAACATAAAACCCCAACATTTGGCAAAAAAGGCAAGAATGTTTTTTGGGTTGAGGATACAAGCAGCTAGATTACACAGGTCTGAAGTAAAGGACCAGAAAGCACATTAGGATTTTTGACCTAGAGACGCATTTGGAGGCGGGCTTTATTTGGATGTGGACGTGTGAATGCATCCTGACTCATATGTTAAGACCTCCTACATCAATGACAGCCTTTTTCAGCCAAAGCACAATTTGACACGCTGCACTAAGACAGCAGTGTTGCCTTATATCAACGAGGAATTGATTTGATTTATATTGGATTTGATTGTGAGTGACTCGACTGGACTTAAGTAGTGTAACAACATTCTGCAGAACAGTATAGTATTTTATACACATGCATATACACTCACCCAAAGGATTATTAGGAACACCATACTAATTCTTCCAGTGCTCCATGAACAGAACCGCTGTGTTTGACAGCCTTTCACCCTAAGAACTGCCTTAAGTGGCATTGATTCAACAAGGTGCTGAAAGTATTCTTTAGAAATGTTGGCCCATATTGATAGGATAGCATCTTGCAGGTGATGGAGATTTGTGGGATGCACATCCAGGGCCCGTTCCACCACATCCCAAAGATGCTCTATTGGGTTGAGATCTGGTGACTGTGGGGCCCATTTTAGTTCAGTGAACTCATTGTCATGTTCAAGAAACCAATTTGAAATGATTCGATCTTTGTGACATGGTGCATTATTCTGCTGGAAGTAGCCATCAGAGGATGGGTACATGGTGGTCATAAAGCGATGGACATGGTCAGAAACAATGCTCAGGTAGGCCGTGGTAGTTAAACGATGCCCAATTGGCACTAAGGGGCCTAAAGTGTGCCAAGAAAACATCCCCCACACCATTACACCACCAGCACCAGCCTGCACAGTGGTAACAAGACATGATGGATCCATGTTCTCATTCTGTTAACGCCACATTCTGACTCTACCATCTGAATGTCTCACAAGAAATCGAGACTCATCAGACCAGGCAACATTTTTCCAGTCTTCAACTGTCCAATTTTGGTGAGCTCGTGCAAGTTGTAGCCTCTTTTTTCTGTTTTGTAGTGGAGATGAGTGGTACCCGGTGGGGTTTTATGCTGTTGTTGTAGCCCATCCGCCTCAAGGTTGTGTGTGTTGTGGCTTCACAAATGCTTTGCTGCATACCTCGTGTGTAACGAGTGGTTATTTCAGTCAAAGTTGCTCTTCTATCAGCTTGAATCAGTCGGCCCATTCTCCTCTGACCTCTAGCATCAACAAGGCATTTTCGTCCACAGAACTGCCGCATACTGGATGTTTTTCTCTTTTCACACCATTCCTTGTAAACCCTAGAAATGGTTGTGCGTGAAAATCCCAGTAACTGAGCAGATTGTGAAATACTCAGACCGGCCTGTCTGGCACCAACAACCATGACACGCTCAAAATTGCTTAAATCTCCTTTCTTTCCCGTTCTGACATTAAGTTTGGAGTTCAGGAGATTGTCTTGACCAGGACCACACCCCTAAATGCACTGAAGCAACTGTCATGTGATTGATTGATTAGATTCTTGCATTAATGAGAAATTGTACTGGTGTTACTAATAATCCTTTGGGTGAGTGTACACTGACATCGGACTCACCCGAAAACCTCACACCAACAGCAACATGATGAATGACTCGCTGTTTAACTAATGCAGTGCTAGTGTGTTTCAACAAGAGAAGCAGAACACAGTGTTTTCTGCTCTTCTCACTCCTACTCCCCCCCCCAGTCTATAGCCCTGATGCCACGACCAGATGGTAACTGTACTTGGCAGGATATCACACAAGAGAACCATTTCTGTTTATTCAAGAGTTTCAAAATTCAGCGTGCACCTGCAGAGAATTTTCCATTGACTATCATTTGTTTACCACTTGTATTCACCCTGTAGTTGTATTTTTGTTGAACTGGATAAAGTATAAGCTCACCCCACAGGGCCATGAAGATGGAGAAGAAGACCGTGGCCGGGTTGTCGAACAGGTGGCTGGCCGGGCCGTGCCACATGCCGAGACCAGCTTCCAGTAGTTGCAGACATTGTCGCAGAGTGGACACATAGTGATGTTGAGATTCTCATCACAGATCTCCATACTAAGAAGACAGATGGAAGGATTCAGATGAGTCCACAGAGGATGGTCACAGAAAATGGCTTCAGGTGAAAACTAAAACTGATAACGGTTAATCTTGGGCAATCTGTTTTAAAAGGTTTTTGAAGACAGCAGTCTATGATTATGGAAGAGGAGTGTTAAAGTGTGAAAGTCAGTGTTCTGCTTGAATGACTTTTGCTATTACTGTGGACAAATTGGTTCAGAAAAAACATCTATAGCTGTGCAGCATCTAGGTATGCCTTCTTTATAAATATAAATGATAAATACTGCCTCATTATTTCCACTGAATTAGTTATGAATGTTTGTTTAAATTAAACTTTACTCTCGCTGATTGATTTGCAGCTCAGTCTATCGTTAACAGTGTCAGTGTATTAAGAGTCATTGATTTTCTGCAGAACTGCAGTTGCATGTCCCGTACAGTAAATTCCAAAATGACAGCTTAAAATATCATTTCAACATAACAAAAAATTGTCCACTTTTATGCAGCCCATAATCAGCCCATTGTCAACCATGTAATGAAGTCAAAAGTTACATATAGTGCAAAAACGTCCTGGTTTCTTAGGCTGCACTATTGGCTCAACACACTCCACAGTCTTCATGTGGAAGAAAACAATCTTTATAAATCTGGATAAATCTGCTTTGATGTAACATGGACTTTGAATATGCCACATTTTTCCACCCCTCCACTTTGCCTTTATTACAGTCTTGTTGAAAGGATGAGTGCCTTGAAGTTCTACGGTCACATGACAGTAAAACACACACTGAGAATACTAAAGTGAGAGCATATACCTGGGTATGTTGTCATCCACAGTGGCACAGCCGTAAAGAAACACTAAGACTCCAACGATGGCTGCAGGGATCAGCATCTGTGTGTAGACTCCTAACCAGGCAAAGTACAGGCCCACCTTTTCCCCAAAATACTTTCTGAAGAGAGAAAAATAAATGTAGCACTATGTAAGAAATGGATTGTCATTAACACAAGCATACTGTATATGTTTTATTACTGTGTATTGTAGTTGTATGTGACCAGAGTTGAACAATCTCACACTTTTAAATGATTTTATTTGACTTATGATCTACTTTTCATATCAAGAGCTCGTTCGCAACTCCCCTGTTTATATACAGCAAAAAAAACACAAATGCAGCAAAGGATAGCTCTGAATAGTATGACAGTGCTTAAGATTGGAATTTAATACTTGTTATTCTCCTCCATTAAAACCTGGCACCCTCTTTTTTTCCCCCTGTTTTTGGGAATAGCCTCAATTTTTGTCATACAATTTTTATTTGGACCAAATTTCAGTTTTGTGTTGTCCTGTGTATGGAGGGTTACGAGGCCATAAACTTATAATGAAACACTTATAAATGACAGTGTGCGCCAAATGGAAATTCTGCTGCTCCCTTTCAGAGTTCACATTGCAGCTGGATACATGTGTTCAAGCATCAGGGGGTTTAAATCTGCTCCTGTAATGGTCCTCCTGGTGAGTCTTGCCTTTGGGCTGATGAAGGCAGCTGTATTGTCGCAGTAATGGCAGTAATGTGTGTGTATTTCACCTCATGTGTGACGAGAGCCCTATCATCAGCTGACCTGATGAGTCCGATGGGCTGGTACTTGTAGAAAACACTGTAGCTGGCCCACTCTTCATACAGCAGCTGTGTGGAGAGCAAGCAGCAGGGTTATGGACATGTATTTACACATTTATTATCATTTGGACACATTCTCAGTGGATTTGTGATAATCTTTATAATTTATTTATTGCCTTCTGACTGTGAATCATTTAAATAGATGCAAATACAGAGAAAGAAATACCATTGAGCTTGTATCTAGTGGAATAATGCAACCGGCCTCCTTTCTTATAGTCATATTAATAGATTAATTTTCTTCTGCTTAGTCCTGTTAAGAGCAGCTGGACAATGACCAGTTCATCGTAGGGCTGACACTTAGACACAACCATTTACTCACACATTTATTCACTAGGGGTCCTGTCTATGGACGGTGGGAGGAAGTCGGACCCAGAGACAACCCACGGTAACACAAGGAGGATATGTAGACTTATAAAACACCACCTGCCCTCTTAATGGCTTTATGTTTTTTCAATTGTGTTCGGAAGAAGTTTAATCTGGAATCTGGACCCGGGGAAGATCCACAGGGACTAATTCTTAGTATAGAACAGAAAAGTAGTGTGCTGTAAAACAGAGATTAATGTCCACAGTCTATGTGTAAAAGGTCTTGGATACAATGAAGAGAAATGGATAAAAGCAACTTTGAAACCAGACCACAAGCTAATTAGCTTCAGAAGTAGAGCACAGAAGTAAAAAAAATAAAAAAATGTATAGCACGTTACTAAAAAATGACAAATTAAAAATAGGTTTCTACTGTAATTGACCACTTCAGACTCAGGTTACAATAAAACAACTCCTTTTGTGTATTTCTCTTTATTTTACATTTAAAGAGCAGGACAGAGCTAATAGTGGGATGGGTTTAGACTCTGGAGCAGGAAAAGTCTCAGGGAAGTAACTGTGGAATTAAAGTTCAATAAAGTCTGTTTGGAATATACACTGTCTGTGATCACCTTTTTCCTTCCAATATGGCCGATAGAACTAAGTCACATGACGTCTGAAGCTCCTAATGATACATACTGCATCTACTCATGTGTATTTTTTTTTACTTGTAAGTTATTAAATAGATTCATCCTTTTTCATTTTATGAATTGAACACAGCTCAGTGTCACCTGAACCGACCTCTCAGTGTTACATTTACAGCCCCACTCCAGCACACACTGAGCAGAATACATGCATATTTATGATGTAAAAACACATGGCCTATGTCCTTCAATAGAGTCTGTGATCAAATATAATCATTTAGTTGAACCATTTTATGCTGAACTTGTGGTAATTATGTGAAAGTCATAACAGAAAAGTAAATTCTCAATTGTGTTGAAGTGTTATCTGTGTGAAAGACACTTGAATGGAGCAATATTTAATAATAATTTTATACAATAAAGCGTGAAAAGAGAAGTCAAAAGACAAAGCTAAGTAAATTAAAATTGATTGTAGTTTTAATTAAAAGTGTGTAACGTTACAGTAAGTGCTCATTCATGAGTTCATGTGAGGATGTGAGCTTTCAGGTAAATACACTCGGGATCAGAAGTTTAAAAACCCTGCCAGAATTTGTGATTTTCTTTTGGCCATTTTTCAAAAATATGAATGATAACACAAAAACCTTTCATTTAAGTAAGTAAGTAAGTATTATTTATATAGCACCTTTCACAGATATAGATCACAAAGTGCTTTACAACGTGCTTCCACTCACCCCATTCACACACATTCACACCTGGGCCAGACAGAGATGGGGGCTGCTACACAAACGGCGCTCAACCTTCTCCTACCACCACCAAACACACCTCTACAGTCACACACATTCATACACCAGTGCTACAGACACTGGAGGCAAGGTGGGTTAAGTGTCTTGCCCAAGGACACAACGACAGTATGAACTGTGGGGGGAGCGGGAATCAAACCTACTACCTTCCGGTTGAAGGACGGCCGCTCTACCACTGAGCTACTGCCGCCCCAACACCGATTTACTCATAGTTAGTGTTTGGTGAAGCCATTTATTGTCAGACAACTGTGTTTATTCTTTTTAAATCATAATGACAACAGAAACTACGCAAACACTGATCAAAAGTTTACACACCCCAGTTCTTAATACTGTGTAATGCCACCTTTAACATCAATAACAGCTTGAAGACTTTTGTGGTCATTGTGGATGAGGCTCTTTATTTTCTCAGATGTAAAGCTGCCCATTTTTTTGGCAAAAATCCTCCAGTTCCTGTAAATTCTTGGGCTGTGTTGCATGAACTGCACGTTTAAGATCTCTCAGAGTGGTTCATATTGAGGTCAGGAGACTGAGGCCAGTCCAGAACCTTCTCTTTCTGCTGCTGTAGCCAATGACAGGTCGACTTGGCCTTGTGCTTTGGATCGATGTCATGTTGGAACGTCCAAGTTTTCCTCCAGTATTTTCTCACACATCCCAAAAACATGGTCTCATCACTCCAAATGACTTTGTTCCAGAAGTTTTGAGGCTTGTCTCTGAGCTGTTTGGTGTATTGTAAGCGGGATGCTTTGTGTAGTACTGGATTAAAGATACAAGGGTCTGTCAGGAGCCCAGAAACTCACTGACCTTTTATACACACACTGATTACAAACAGATCACAGGTGAGGATGGTTACCTTTAGTAGCCATTCAAACCTGTTTGTGTCACTCGTGCATGTTCTCAGGACAAAATCACCAATTTCTGTTGTCATTATGATTTAAAAAGAGTAAACACAATTGTTTGACAATAAATGGCTTCACCCAAACACTAACTAAGAGTGAAAGAAAGTTTTTTGTATTATTATTCATATTCTCTGAAAAATGGTCAAACAATCACAATTTTGTAAATTCACAAGACCCAAGTAGATGTATAAAAACACCGATCCGTCATTAAAGAGCCGTCTGGTTAGGCCTGTAACATGAATAAAGATCCCATAAATCACTGTGGAAAGGTGCAGCGTTTCTATCAGACACAGTGTTCTCAGGCTGAGCACCGAGAGGCAAAGCGACAAATGAAGGCGTTTAATCACATGAGGGGCGCCCAGAGGAGCTTTCAGATAGCAGCTCACAGCAGACCGAGGCTGCATACTTAATATTCCGCCCTAATACCCTTTACTGTAGCTGAGGAAAAGCACTTTGAACAACATATACAGGGGATATACAGGGTCTGAAGATGGAGAGGCACTGAGCAACACAGTGTGAATTATGAGACCGTTGCCTTAGTGACACATGGTCGACAGTGTAATTATGGAGCATGTGAGCAAGAGAGGCCCGAGACTCTGTGAACTCAGGTTTTTTAAGTCTTACTGAATTTTTTTTTTCATCTACAGAGAGAGAAAAGGCTTGATGATGGCTTTGAACTTGAAATGTAACACTAGGGCTGGCTCAGGGACAGTTAAGGGCTCTGGTCCAATGCTTTATATGTTCAACGTCTTGTCATTATTAGGTCTGACCATATTTGCCCAAAAGTATGAGTTGTTATATTATATTATATGCATTTATGCAGGTTACATATCAAACATCATTCATTCCTGTCCTGGAGTCTGTCCCTGCAGCTTTGGGCCTCAGGCGGGCCTCGACAATGGACACTTATTCACAGGGGTGACACTTAGAGACAGACACTCTCACATTCATTCACCATAATTTGCCAATTGACCATGTACAGTATGTCTTTGAGCGATGGGAGGTGGTTGTCATGTTTTATACAGAAAACAACTTAATCTATAGAGTATTTATATGACCTTTCCTTATTTTCCGTATTTTGTGTCTGGTGTTGTAAACTTAATTTGTCTACAGCCCCTTGACTTGGCTTGTAAGGAGTGCTGCTTAGTATTTAGCTGTGTCCTGCAATGATGCTGAAATACATGTTTCCTTTGCTCTGGGGCCATTTATGTGCAAGGAAAACTTTTTTTAAGAGGCTAATCCGCCGCTGTCTGACTATATGAAGCATGACCTTTAAGTATTTTTTGTGGACAGCTGTTATTAGTATGTTTATTACCACAGCAAGACGGCAGCAGTACGCTGTAGCTGCTTGACTGTTCTCCTCTCCACAGAAATGTATAAGAGAAAGATGGAGAGAAATAATCCCTGCCTTGAACACCATTGGACACAGTGTAATAAGACATTCAGTTCTAAATAAATTTAGCTCACGTCGTGCTGCAGGGCTCTTCGTGGAGTGTACCTCGGTTGTCAGTGGGTAAGACCGTGTTTTCTAACTGAAGAAAAACTGATGACTGCGCACTAAAACTGTTCATTGTATTAGCTGTACTCACCTTCCTGTCGTTAGGTTCTGCATCAGCCTCTATATCGCCCTGAAAACACATTTACATGCACTGTTTAGAAATAATTTATTATTTATGCAATAAATAATAAATGTAATGTAAAACTGAATTATGTGTTGCTGTTAATAAAAAGTGGAGAGTAATTATAATTGTTTTTACATTCTACACTTCCAGTGGTTTTCCTATTATACTTACTGAAATGGAATAATTGCTAAAGGAAATAAACAGCTATTTATCATCAGCTGTCGGCCCTGCGAGGCAAAGATGGCCCTGAATTTTAATACTCACATCATGGAGGGGGTACGCGGCAGTGTACACGCCGTTGGCCAACAGACTGGTGATCCCTGTGAAGGAAGAAATCATATTTAACACGATTATTAGGAGAACACAGTCAGACAGATTCACTGCAGCGCTCAGCGGAGAAAAGAGACAGAGAAGGAAAACAGAAATTACTGACAGTACCATTCAAGAGCTTTAGACTAAGACTGTCATTAGGAGATTTGTGAAAGGAGCTTGTTTTTGAGACTTGAGTGTAGAAAGCGAGTAAATATTGATTTATTTCAACACAATCTTACCCATGCTGTGTTTGGCCCGAGTGCATCTGGTCCTCTTCAGTATCTCAAAGACCTGACGACACAATGAGCAGATTCACGTAAAAGCCTGACTGAAACAAGCTGACACAGGCAATCGTCAGCTCAGGTGAGTGTTATTGGTGAGCTGAAGCACTGCGACTGACAATAAAGACGAGACAATTGCAATACAAGAGCTTAAGACATAAACGCACACATCAGGTAAAAATAAAATATTAGTTGTGATCTAGCTTAATGATGAACTTAATGATGTCATGGACCAGTGGCGGATACAGAACGTCATTAATAGGTGGGCCTGGTGAATATACGGTTGGGCCGTATATCAGGTATACCGTATACTACCCATACACATAACAACTGGATAGCTCAGTTGGTAAGCAGTAGGCTTTACATTTAGTGTACCCAGGTTCGAATCAAACTTGGGACTCTATGTATGTTAGTTGTTTTCCACGTTTTTGTAATTTATTGATCATGGCATGCTGTCTTATATTTTCCAGTTTTCAGCTCAGTAACCTCAGTTTTGCATATAAGGCTAGCCTTAATTTAAACCCCATTTGGCTGCTGCATTCCCAGTGTTAGCAAACGCAAACGCTAAGTCTGTTAACATGAATATTGCCTCCAAGCACAGACGTCTCACTTTAAGTCCTACCTGTTGCTTTTCACTATCCACTTGTTTATCAGCTGTCCCATAGATTGACACCATCTCTGGAACATAACCTGGCATTCCATGTGTGTATGCACACAGGAAAGTTATTTAGGAAATAACTGTTCTGTTATATTCAGCTGTATTTTGGTATACAAGTAAAGTCATGTTCTGTGGTGAAATGTCATATACAGTTAATACAGTTAATTTAGATTTAGTTTCATTTCGTCAAATGGTGCAAACTCTGCATGATTATAGATAAAAGATTCCCATTCCCCTGCCATTCTGTGATCGGCAGTGATCGGCAGATCATGATTTTGGTGATCGGTAATCAGCCCCAAAAATGCTGATCGGAGCATTTCTAGTTTTCATGCATTGGTCTAGAAGCATCCACCTCTGGAAACCCCACTCAAATCCACAGAATATAAAATATCTGTTGAACAAAGATAGGACCCCTTTTAACAATACTTACTATTGAGCTCCTGGTCTTGCTGTCGAAGAACTTGTCCCTGTCCGACAGATCGAACCTGGTAATGAGAAGCGTGTCAGCATTTGTTCTGTTCACGTTCTCATTCAGCAGTAGATTAAGAAAACCACAGGCTCGAGACAACACTGTTCTGTGGGTTAAATGTGTCTTTATGTGCCATGGCTAACATTTTCAACACATTATAATGCTCAGGAGAACATTTTATTGTCCAGGGTTCGTCTCCTGGCTTGCTCGCCACAAACTACGTAGCATATACAGATGCTATAGAGTATACTGTAGAAGGATACTAGTATTGAGACGGCTGCACAGCAAAGATATCCTGGTTAGCCAGTAGGCTATCCTTGTGACATTAAATAGAATAATAGAGTCCTTGAAATGTAGGAAACAACATTTTGACTTTAAATAATAAAAAAAATGGGGAAAAAGTAAAACAATCTTCAAATTTAAAAAAACTGGGGAAAACAAAGAAGGACTAATTCGTCTCCTAAAGGATTCCTGATATTTATTGAATGCTAAGACCAATCTATCGATGATGCTCTTTTTTGTGGGCTGATGTTTAACTTTACTCTTGTATATTTTTGTGGACTTTACTCTTGTATTTACAAGAAAATAGTATTTTTTTAATAATGCGCATGAATGTTGTATTATATATGCTTTTATTTTTCTTTGAGTGTGTCCTGCAGTTAGTGAAGCCCCTACCACTTGTTTGTGTGAGCCCTGCCCTGACTTCCTTTAAAAACAACGGCCAAATTCAGCAGTTTACCCAATGATCTGAAAAAGCCCAAGGCCAAAACATTATCTACCAAATAAAATACTTGGAGACCAATTCTTCCCATCTGGTCAGAATCTTTCTGTACCTAAATGTAGGACTAAAAAGTGGTCCTAAAAGGCTATGAACAAGATAACCCAGCGCTACTAATACTATTGGAATCCCTGTTTTCTTGTATGTTTTTGTATGGTTGTTCAAATGTATGAATGCCTCTCTTCTTGCCTATACTGCAAACCTAATTTACCTATGGGTATGAAAAAAGCAACTTTATCTAACCTAACACTGTGCAGTGTTTTGTGAACTAAGAACTAAACCAGGACAAAAGCTAATACTAAACCAACACACTGCTTTAAGGCTGGACAGTTATTTAGACACCTGCAGCGTGTAAATCAGCTGACAGCTCGCAGTAATGTGACTAATCCAGATCAAGTTTATATGGTTAATAAAAGGCCAACTGTAATCTACAGTGTAGCTGGACTTAATCTGAGAAAACTGGTGGGTGCATGAGCGTTTGGAGTGTGACTGGAGATTAAGAGCTGGAGACAGAGTGGAGGGTGATCTGCTGTTAGTCAGAGCTGTAAATATAGCTGCTCGCTGCCCACTCTCTCCTCCATACATCCCAGCAGCCTCGCACTTACGCCAAGACTGTCTTCTTCTCTCATCACGACCTTTCCAGGTGTCAGAACAAGAAACAGGCCATGACTCCGGTCTTCTCAATCCAATGAATCCCCAAAGAGGTGTTTGTTAAATTACATCTGATTCAGGCTGTTGTTCTGGAGAGGGTGGAGCTACAGCAGAAATTACTTTCTCAGGCTTGTTTTTTGCCCAATTTACACCTCCCTTGTTGTTACCTCTTTGTTGCATTAAATATTAACAGGCCAGGCTTGCCAATTCATTTTCTCAGCTCAGATGTCAAACTACATGGCAAAGCAACATTGTACCAGGAAAATAATTAAACATTTCTATTTTTTTCTTTGTCTTTTGAAGAGTTTGAGGTCCCATTACAGACACTCTGCAGTTTTACAATATATTATCGAGCAGTAAATCACCTGTTCTTTTGGAAACTGTTTTCTACCTGAAGTGCTGCAATGCTTTTAATGCACCTGTCAGCTGCAAAAAAAACGACATCTCTAAGTTGAAAGAAATTGAGCAGAAATGCCTTAAGAGTGGAGATAAAGGCAGATGACGCAGAAGTTTAGAGCTACTTTCACAAATGAAGGATCACTTATTACACAGTTTCTAAAATTGGCCAATGTACAAAATTTAATGTCTCGGCCCACCTAAAGAGAGTCTAAGAACAACTCTGTAGTCTAGAACAGTCTTTAAAGCAACTGTGGTTTTAATATTGGACTCTATTGAATCGAATTGAATCGAATTGAATTGAACCTTTGATTGGTTAACAACATAACACTAAAATAAGCAGCCTATAGTGCTGGTCAGGTGACTTCCTTCACCCCGAACTGTTACCATACAACTTTAGGGATGCTCCAGCCTGGGGTCCCAAAGGCTTTGTGGTACGTTTTGAGAGGAGCGTAGTTATTGGACAATAGATAATTCTCACTCGAGCAAAAACGAGAAGTGAAAGTAAAAACATTAAACGAAAATGTTTTTCAAATATATTACACCCTGTTTTGGTGATAAAGTTGCAATATTACATTCAGCCCATATTGGTGGCCGAGACAGCTCAACACGCTGCAAATGAAGAAAGCACCAGCAAATGAAGAAAGCACCAGCAAATAAAGAAAACATCTTCATCAGTTTGACAACACCCGCGCTGCAAAAGTTCACAACACATACAAATACAAAAACGCGCTGCAAAAGTTCACAACACATGCAAATACAAAAACGCGCTGCAAAAGTTCACAACACACACAAATACAAAAACGCGCTGCAAATACAAAAACGCGCTGCAAATAACACAGACCACAACGGAAATGTTTTAAGGGGACTCCTTTGAGTGACGAACCACTACTGGGACCTGCTTATTGTTTACTCGCCTTTCGCCAGTGTTGTTGTCACTGAACTAAAAGGTGAGGTTTTTATGTTTACTTTTATATCATGATATATATATATAGATATATATATATCTATATATATATAGATATATATATATATACACTGTTGCGGTATAACGTTACATTGTTGCTTATGTTAGCGGACTTAATTTAGCAACTAAATATACCCCCGGTTTCACAGACCAGGCTTAAACTAGTCCTGGATTGAAATTCATATTAAGCTGTTTTAACTAAAAGCAACATATACTGACATATCTTCAAGTATGTCACTGCCATTGTTGTGTCTCAATATGCACACCAGTAATGTTTTTGTGTAGGGTGTTTATAAAAACTGCTTAAAACCAAGGCCTAATCCTGGCTTAATCTAAGCCCTGTCTGTGAAACTGGGCCTATAACTTTCAGTAGTTGTTCACATAACCCCATTGTAGTAGTCTTTTTTGACATGACACTTTTTGTAGGTTTAAAGAGGGATTAGCAACACTTGATTTTGTCAATGCTTTGGAACAGCATCCTTCACTCTTCCCCTCGATCATGTGCTACACTGACACCAAGATGACAGCTGATGCTGTAGAGAACATCTTCCACGTGCAGTTCAGTCAGCCTGGTAGCACCAACCGTCAGGAGGAGGCCAGGGTACTGAGCTACTGGCTAGATTATCTGCTCTACCTAGAAGGTATGGTTAGACTTATAAGGAATGTGCAGCAAATAGATCTAAAGTACCAAAATAATCAAATAGAAAACATGTCTAACATTTTTTCTTTTGCTCCCTTGAAAAAGAGGCTAGTACTTCCTTGGAAGACGTGCTTATGTTTGGGACTGGACTGAAAGAAGTTCCTCCTGCAGCAATACAGCCACAGCCAAAGCTAGTTTTTTCAAAAGATCTCACGCTTTCCCATGGCAAATGTATGTACAAATACAATCAAAATTCCAATCTTACCCAGTTATGAAGAGTTCTTTCCTATTTTAAAATGCAGGCATGTCCGTTTAATTGATTTTAAGTTGTTATATTTGAACATTTCAAGCCACTCAGTTAAAAAAAAAGGAACACTCAGGTTAATATTTTTGACTGTACAGATATACTGATTAGTTTTAAGGAAAATTTTATTTTATTTTTCATTGATGTACAGTAAAACATTGATTTATGCAGTGAAAAAAATAAAGTTGTTCTTTGGACTTTTAAAGTCCTGACAAATTTTTGAGTGTTATGTAATTCTCAACAGCTGTTATCCAGTTGACTGGTGGATAGAGCCCATTCTGTCTTTGCAAGTTCTCAAAATGAACTTGGAGATTACCATCAGCACAAAGACTGTGCTGCAGTGGCAGAATGTCCTCAAACTCTTGAATAACTTCCTGTGACACTGGGAATCCACAGTCCCTTGCATCAAACCTAAGGCCAGTCAGAAATTAAAACAGTATGAGTCAACTTATTACAAATTTAAATAAAACCTACAAATGCTAAAGTGAAAAATGATAATCCAACACTTAATTTTGTCATATCCCAAAGTTTGACCCTCAATGTTGACAAGATCTATTTTTCAAATATGGTCATTACATTTGCTTCTAAGACACTTTGTGGTACACTTTGCGAATCGGAAAATCCACCTTTTAGCTTTGTGCACTGGTGTTTTTTTTGGTCTAAGAGTATCTGAATTCTTTTAAAATAAAGATCTAGTTTTCTGATTTAAAATAATAGGATAATTGTAAAGTGAAGGACACTATAAACTTCTATGTCAGCTAAAGGCAATCAATCACATTTAATTTGATAATTAATGATTAAACTTCAGTAAAATGAAATCTGATATTTACAGAACATGGTCACATATTGCATGGATTAAATACGAACCTGTGAGGCAGGTGATACATGGCTTCTGGTTTACCAGAATGACAAGAAGACTGACGAACAGGTCGGATGGTGTGGTTATTCCAAAGTTCTCTGTACTCATCAAGGTCTTTCTGCAAGATGCTCAAGAAGACGTACCGTAGAAGGCTCTTATGCTCATGGCTGCCATTGAAAAGGTGCCTCTCTCTCAGGTCACTGAAGAGCTCAATCCAGAACTGAGTCCTAATGATACAATTTTACTTCAGTGCTTAATTAATGTTATATGAAAATGATTTCTAAATATATATATATATTACGGCATTATAGGAGGGTTAAAGAGCCAAAATAATCTTAACCAACTGTGTGGGTTTATTGTGGTGTCTTTTTGTGCATTTCTGTTGACAGCTTACCATTCTGTAGAAAAGGTGCCAAAAATTAAATGATGCTCCCGCATGAACCACAAAAGTACCCAATAGGTCCAGCCAATTCGAGTCCACAATATGAACAATACATAACCTAGGAAAGGGAACAAAGTGACTGCTTAGTGCTAAAAGATATTGACATGTAACTAAGCAAATGCCTGTAATATAGACCTTCTCACAGCAGAGGAAAAATGCAGATGTAAGAGAAGCCCTTAGTTACCCAAATGTGTATTGAGGTTATACATGTATTGAAGTTACTCACTGCAAAGGAAATATAGCTCAAGAATTATTAGAAAAAGTCAATAGGACTATTAGGCTATTTTTATGTAGCAAGTTATGCCTACTGTAGTATCCTCCAGTCAGGGTTTAATTACTTAAATCGCCATTAAGGTTATTTATTTGTTAACCAATAAAACACATATGACAAAATGTTATTTTATTACTCATGTTGGAAAATCCTACTGATTTTTTACTAGCGTGTTCCCATTACAATAATGTTTCACATTTAAATGTGTACTGTGTCAGATCATTTAGGCTAATAATATAAAATAGACCAGGCAATCATACGTTCAGGATAAATAAACAAAACAAAAAAAACTCACCTTTTAGTTCAGTGACAACAACACTGGCGAAAGGCGAGTAAACAATAAGCAGGTCCCAGTAGTGGTTCGTCACTCAAAGGAGTCCCCTTAAAACATTTCCGTTGTGGTCTGTGTTATTTGCAGCGCGTTTTTGTATTTGTGTGTGTTGTGAACTTTTGCAGCGCGTTTTTGTATTTGCATGTGTTGTGAACTTTTGCAGCGCGTTTTTGTATTTGTATGTGTTGTGAACTTTTGCAGCGC
This sequence comes from Perccottus glenii, assembly GCA_024416835.2. NCBI lineage: Eukaryota > Metazoa > Chordata > Actinopteri > Gobiiformes > Odontobutidae > Perccottus > Perccottus glenii. Next base: position 2,892,064 of record CM044548.2, on the reverse strand, counting down.
GGGTGTTGTCAAACTGATGAAGATGTTTTCTTTATTTGCTGGTGCTTTCTTCATTTGCTGGTGCTTTCTTCATTTGCAGCGTGTTGAGCTGTCTCGGCCACCGTAATATTATGTATCTGTAATAGTAGTAATATTTTACTCACAAATGCTGCTTCTCTCTGGAGAAAGGGTGGCTAAGAGACTTGACGCTTTGTAGTCGGTTGGGGTCCACCTTTGGGTGAAGTGGAGCTGTGACTTTATGAATGAACAATCGGATTTTCTCCACCACATTACTGCCCTGTTTCACTTCATAAGACTAAAATAAACAAACAAAAAAACAAAACAAAAAAACTGTGATGCAATAAATGATAAAGGTAGATGCATGAATCAAAAACATAAACACAAAAGATTTCAATGACATATGTTTAGAATACATAGTTTTGTAAAAATGGAAGAAGAAAATAAGAGTGCGTAACCTTGAGGGACGCCTTTCATTTAACACTGACAAAAAATGACAAAACTACAAAAAAATATATATAAAGGGAAAAAAAGGGGCCGAGACTATAACTTTGAGGCACACCTTTCATTTCAAATTCTGATAAAAAATGACTTTACTACATACTACACTTAACTAAGAATTTTTTTTTACAAAAAGGGTCTGAGTACATAACCTTGATGGACGCCTATCATTTAAAATACTGACAAAAAAAATATCACACAATTAACACTAAAATAAGGCAAAAATAGAAGAAAAAAAGGGAAAATATAACCTTGAGGGAGGCTTTTCATTCACAACACGGTAAAAACGCTCAATTAAAGCTAATGTTGACCTCCCAGTAACCTTTTACATAACACTGTTGTGTTATACAATAAATTATGAATTCAATTTATTTTGACAAATGAATGCACTAGGGTATTATTCATGTTATAAAGGGGGGCAGGGTACCTTTTTGGTTGGCATTTTGAGCTTCATGAACTCAGCCTCTCGACAGAGGACATTCCAAGGGGCATGGATCTTCAGAAAACCAGTTTCAGGAATGTGGCTCTGAAATTAAATGATGTATTTTGTTATTTAAACAGTCAGTCGTTACTCTATTTGTTCCTTAGCACAATGGATCCATGATAAACTCTCCAGTGCTTGTGTTTTTTTCTCAGAGAAACTGTTGTATGTAAAATCATTCTTTCTCTCTTCACACACAGTGAGACACTGAGCAGTCTGGACGCAGCAAAACCCCACTCATAATGCAAACTGAGCTGTACTCAGCGTGACACCGACCAATCATGTTACTACAAAACCACAATTCCTTGAGAATTATGGCAAAAAACAGATAATGCTGGACAGAATTTGTTGAATTATGTAAAGCCTGTGAAGGAGCTGCCATAGGAGAAAGTACTTTCTGCTAAAATGTATTTTCTTTCTGTGTAAACTGCTTCCAGACGTCAGGCTGTTCCTTACACTGAAGACATCCCCAACATATTCAAGTCTGCAGAAACTCTACTCCTGTATAATGAGTCTAACATTTGCTCTCACAATTGAAAGTCATTAGAAATAACATTTACTGACATTTTGAGTTTTTCTCTGTGTGAATATTTGGCCTTCACAGAGGTTTTCCAAAGGATCAGGTTCCCTTACTTTACAGAATTACTCATGCTGTCAGCACAGACTGAGCACATAAGAGCTACCCAGAGCTCAAATGGGATACTAGAATTTTGAATAAAATCGCTCACAAAGTAATAAAAAACTTGAGTTTCTTACAAATGACTTGGCAATTTTATACATTTAGAAGGTTCACAGCATCTGACTTCATTCAATTTAATGTGAAACACTAACTGATGGAATAAGAGTGTAACCTAATATAGAACTGTAGAGTTTAGTAAATGTAATTCAAGATATCATGAACAGTGCCTTATAGAGCTTCACTTAAGACGATACAGTGGAGCCGTATGGGACAGTCCTGCACACTTTCAGAGGCGTGTCTATTCTCAAAAGAGAAACAAAGTGTCCCAAATAAGCACATAGCACTTCAACTTTTTGGAAAATAGTTTTACCACCATCAGTATGTGCTGCTTCTTTATGAATTCAACGTTTACAAACAAAAACCAGAAGCAATATTTATTCATTCAACAATAGTTATTGAAGCAGTGACTACAGCCTCTTGCATGGTGCTTGTATACTGACCAACCTGTACCAACCTCTGGAAGTTTGTCTCCTGCCTCTTCTATATTTTAATATGGCTCTATTTAAATTCCACACTTTTGGTTTAATCCATTCTGCTTCTTCTTCATTACACTTCATAATCCAGTCATAAAAATAGACTTTTGACTTTGTCGCATAACTTATGCTTCACAGACCTACTTCTCTTCCTTGTCCCACTCACAGTATTCAATCCCAACTCCAATCAGCAGGCTTTATTTTCATGCTGTGCCCATCTGTGCAACATAATGTCCAATCCACGTGAGGTGACCGTGCTTCCAGCCCCGCAGGTCCGACTGTTAGAGAGCCGAATGATTGCTCGGAGGTTGTTGAGCAGATTGATCCTCTCAGCGGCTACACAGAGAAGCTAATAGAGTTGAAACCAAAGCTTGTGAGATGGAAAAGAACGTACCCGAGAGATTTCCTCGTCCCAACATGCTGAGCCCAATTGATTATCAGTCCCGTGACGTGTTTACTACCTGCCAATAATCTCCCTTAAAGAAGATTGTTTCAACATGAATTATAGCATTTGTTGAAGTGAACATATATATCACAAATGCATATACAGTAAGCAGTTAGACCAAGAACATTAGCTCTGAGTCCTTTTGGGCTCCGACTACAGTTTAAGTCCATGGATTATAAAATATGTGCCTTTGATGTGAATGTGAATGAGTGAGTCTGTCTCTGAACACTGCTTTTTGTGTTTTTCTGTTTCCGTGTGTTACTCTGTGTCTCTGTCCGACTCTGGAGCTGCTCAGGGCTGTGTCCGACCTTTAACCCGCAGCAGTAATCCCACAATCCTTACTACAACTTAAGACAAGTTAATCATGTGTAGACTTCTCACCACTTCTTCCATTTCCAGCTCTAACCCCATCTGCAGAAGGTTATCCTCAAATTCGTCTCGCCTGAAGCGCTTGTCGTCCTCGTGGTAGTTGTTGTGATGTTCCTGGGCAGCGATCTCGGGGTCTTCTTTGGGCTGTAGCGGGGCCCGGCTGCTCCTTCTGCTTAAACTGCGACGAAGCCTTTGTATGAAGCTCGTCTCCCCCGACTGGTGGCGGCGAACGCTGGCCCGTTTGGGAATGTGGTAGGCCAGGACATAATCCACTCGCCGGCGCCCATCCGAGAAGTACGGGCCCAGTCTGGGGCTCAGGGGCGAGCCATCATCGGCGTAGAGGTTTTTCATGGGCTAAAGGTTAAAAAAAAAAACAGAAGCAGAGTTAGAGAAAATGCACTCAGGCTCTTAATAGAAACAAAGAATAACGATGTGTCCCTATTTTTCCCTAATGTGGTAAAAACAAAAAGGAACAGAACAACAAAAGGACTACTCTGCAAGAAAGAGCACTCCAGAATTCACCCATTCATTCAGTGCAGTGTATTTACTTCATGCTACACTGAACTAATGCACTCTTGGGCACCGTACACTTCAACACATGCAACGTAACACCATTATTTGTCCCCGGGACAGCAGAGAAAACCAGCAGAAATAGTGCCAGTGCCCCATGACCAGCGTCTAAAGAACATGAATAAACAACTACATAGTTCAAGTGGGTTATCAATTATTAAGTGTAAAACAAATTTATTTAAGTTTGTGTTAAAAAAAGGTAGATGGAAAAGCATGTTGCTCTAGAAGTGAATGCAGGGAATAAAAGGTAAATATAAAAGTGTAGTTTTTTTGTGAACATTAAGTGGCTTTAGCAATGAAAGTAAAGCTATGGTAGCCCTGCAGGGACATGACAACCCAATGGATCTGACTTTAAAAAATAATTCAGTTTGTAAATGCCTCAACCTTCAGACTCAGGTAAAGTTATAAAATGCAACTCCTTTATTTTGTATCTTTTTATTTGATATTTATAGAGCCTTTAGATATTCTGACACGTCCTGCTGCTTCAGAGACTCTGGAGGGAAGCAGCTGCAGGTCAAGAGCTGGACAGAGTTAATAGATCATGTCTGTGTCATGTCAGGTTTGTGCGATGGGTTTAGACTCTGGAGCGAAGAGGCTCAGGGAAATCAATAAAAAAATAATCAAGTTTAGCTCAATGACTGTGGAATTAAAGCTTAATGAAGTCCAGACTGATTTTTTGTACAAAATAAAGAAGAAATAGGAAAGCTACATTTTGCAACTTATGGGTTTCCAAGTTTTTTTTCTTGATGTATTATGTATTGTTGTCCTGTGATAACCAACAAAATCCACCAAAAATTAATACATTTTAAATCAAAATTCAAAGCACAATTAAACCCCAACATAGCTCCAACTTCAAACAGTCATCCATTCAATCACAGGAAGTTGTTCCAGTCTGTTGAATGAGCATCTCTGCCCCTCAGTGAACTTCTTTTTTTGTATAATCACTTCTCCTGCCAATTTTCATTGTTAAAAGAACACAGCAAAACCACAAAAACTGAACATGTAATCATTATTTGAATGTAATGTCCCAGCACTGATGCCAGCAGCAGCGTTCATTCGTCAGCCATCACTGTGGCCTTGTCCAATCGTATTTATCAGATTAAAGGCAAACATTGTGCATCTCGATGACCTCAACTTCAGGCAGTTTGTAGTCATGCTAAACCCTGCATGATTCACAAATACGGAGGAGGCCTACAGAAGCTACAGGCAGACCCTACGCTTCGTCCGCTGACCTTTGGCAAGTTGACATAAGTTCAAAAAGATAGCTATGTAAACTCCAGACAGATAAATCTCAGTTGTGATTACATTACATGGAGATTAATGATGCACAGGGGTTATACACAAACACAACAGTAAAGATAAAATATCCTACATTTAGTTTAAAAATGAAATGAGATGTGTGAGCTTTAAATAGACTTGCTCAGGTCAAGGTCATAGACGCACAAAACGATATAAATCCAGTGATGTTTCGACATGTGTTGTTTGAGCCATTGTGATAAATTGTATTATAATAATAACAATGCAATCCCTTGTTGGTTCAGTGATGGAAGCTGAGCCCACCAAATCTGCAGTCGTCATTAGACAAAGATGAGCAAAAGCATCAAATGCAAGAGTTCTTTTCCTCAACACTGTCAAAAGTCAAACGTAGAGTGCACCGTGACTGCCATGTGAGCAGTTATATCGGGAGTCAGGTTAGTTTGTTGTGGCCGATAATCTATTATGGCCTATGTCAATATTTATAATCATGATAGCCATTGCTTTACTAAATATTTTTTGAAAAACTTTTTGTTTTTTATTGAAAATACACATTTGCCCTTAAACTGTGCAATCACATTGTACCTCAATCATTTCTATCCTCTTCTTAGTTATAGATTTGGCTTTCACAGAATCTTTGCTGAATTTAATTGTTTATTGTTTATTATTAAGATCCACATTAGCATCTGCAGCGTACTGCAACAGCTACTCTTTGTTTTCCTCAAAGGCTTGTTGTGGGGCTCCCTTTAGCAGTGCGTAGGTTAGTCGAAAACTGTCCAGCACCACTTCCTAGGATCCAGTTCTCACACACACCAAACTCCATATCTTCTACACCAGGGGTTCTCAATACGTCGATCGCGAGATAGTTTTGGTCGATCGCGTGACATAAAAAATAAATAGACGTCAGCCAATCATCCATCCAATCTCTTGATTGACACACAGGGCAGCCAGTCAGATGACATCTGAATCTTTCTGACGCTTAGGTCACTGCGCATGCGCAAACAACGACACTAAGTGCAGCAAAACTAACGCTTTTGCGACTGGCTGATTCAATTCAGTGAAAGTCATCAGTGTAAACTCAGGTAGTGACAAAAATTGAGCATAGTTAATTATGTTGTGTTGTGCAATATCACGGTTTGCAAGGTACATCGACATACATTGTACATATAAAGAATCCTTAAAGCCAATTTATACTTCTGCGTCGGGTGCGCGTAGTATGTACGACGTGTACCATTACACTGAACTGACACGGGCTTTGCTTCGCAGTAATCTGTGTGATTAAGGCACAGCCTTTTTACAGCCTAATTAACATCTGAGACTGATAGGAACCTCATTAGTTCTGCATGTGTTTTTTCATTAACCCGACTAATACAGTGAGTCAAGTATGAAGGAAATGCTGGAGGGAGAAATGCAAATCTGTGTCACTTTTCTTTTCTGTCAGCAGGACTCCTTTGGTTTAAACAGCCTAGGGATATGTATATGACTTGTCTTTTTGTGTGGACAGCAATGATAGGAGAATAACACTGTTCTGCCTAAACCTACTGCCAATTAAAATCACCCTAGATAAATGAAGTGGGTTGTAGCACATGATTAAGACTGTGTTCATTAAGTTCTGAGGAAGACTGTTGGAAGTTTAGTGGAAATCAATGTGACTTCAGTTAAAATAGTGGCTGTGCAATGGGTGAACATAGCAACCAGTAATGTAAGTGGTTCTGGGTCATGAACCATGTCACCAGAGTTCAACCCGAGGAATAGTGAGTCTTTCTGTGTTAATGAAAATGTGTTATGTTGCCCAGTCATCACGTAGACCTTCCATGAGAAGCGTCAAGGCGTCACACACGGTTGGTGTAAAGCAGGGGTGCTCACACATTTTCAGCACGAGAGCTACTTATAAAATGACCAAGTCAAAATGATCTACCCACTACAAAATGCAAAACATTATATCTATTTACAAATATATTAAGGGTCTCGAGGCAGAAGTCTGGAAACTGCAGTTCAGTACCACTTTCAGTGTTTCCTGTTTCACCTTTTAATGGACAAAAGGTTGCAAAAGCCTTTTAAACAAGAGCAAATAATAACTGACTAGTAAGTGGGTAGAGAACATTAACCTGTGGCTAAAGGCTACAAGCTACAGATCACTGGGTGCTTAGGACTTGTACAGAACCGTGAACAACACCACATGGAGGACCCAGAGTTACACACACACTTTTCACACATGCACTGTCTTTATGACGTCATCCCAACATTTTCTCGAGAACCTGAATGTGTAAACACAACGCTCCCAAACTTTTGGGATCCTAGTACAGTCTCTGGAGCCCTGTTAATGTGTTAATGTTACAAGAGCCTCCCGTGTCAAAGAGCTGAAGCCTTGTGCTCACTACAGGTTGTTTATCCTTTACTTTTCACTGTTTGGTTATGTCGCTTACATGTTCGAGTAGACGGTAAATGACTGTGCTAATTTTTACTTTTTACTAAAGCAGCATCATTTACATTAAAGTTAAAACGCATTTTGCCTTTATTGACATTATACATAATACAAATGCATTTTAAAGCATCACCTTTACTGCAGAAATACCTGACGGATAATAGCTCCTCAGCATTCTTGCTCCAATTGCTAAGGGTAAACAACACAGCAGCCTTTCGTTGGTCATAAACTTATGGCTCATTGTGTGTACATGCCTTGCCTTTAATCTAAGAACTTTATTATTTCTAACTTTGTGTCAAAGTACAAGCTATATTATGCTTAATCATCCATTTAAACCTTCTTGCTGTAAATTGTGAACACCCTTCTCATTAAAGTCAATAGAGCACATATTTGAACTTGAGTTTTATTATATCATATCTTAGGTTAACATAGTGACAGAGGGAATATTTGATTAGTATTTGCAATGTGCTTGAGTAATAAAAGTCCCATAAACCCAGAATGAGTGGAAGTGAAGGCCTTCTTTGGCAATGTGTCACTGAACTAATATTTACACTAGTCACTGTGCTCAGATGTGTGAGCATCCAGGATCCAGGGCCACTCTTCATGTTTGAAGTGCCCCACAGCATGGACTTATCTTCTGCGCTCTCTCTACAGGAAGCGTAGTCCTAACGGCAGGAGGTCAGAGGTGGCTTCTCAGAGGGCGCAGGAGGATGTGGTAGTGCGTGTTCTCCACCAGTGGGAGAGGTTTTCTCACCAGGCCGTGGGGACATGAGGCTCTCCCCTCCGCTGGGCTTCCACTCCGCACAGCCGCCCACTCACACAGCTTCAACTGAGACAGAATTAGCTGAAGGCTACGACAAACCTGCAGATTTCTTAGTCAATAGTGTTTTCTACTGCAGCAGCTTGGGTTGAGACAGGCACTTTGTTGGATGGATATTCCTACAATAATAACGATACTGAAGATAATGTTGATACAAATGAGTAACATTAGAGTTCTTTTCCCCTGCACTGGTATATTATTGAGCCTGCTTTTAGAGGCATTGTCAAAAGGGGGGCAAACTTTGAACAACTTCTCGGCTTTAGGTTGGTGGAGCTAAACATTGCAGTCCTTTGATTGGACGTCCTTTTCAGGTGACAATGAGAACGGAAAGGACAAACACAAAACAACAAAGTTTTCTTAACCAAAGCTTTGTTTTGTTCTGATAAACAGTCAAATTACAAAAAGAAAGAATGCTAAATGATAATTTGATATTAACCTGTAAAAGATGTGGCCTTTTTATATCATTTACAAGTTATGGCCCTCTCTGCAGAGCATCTACCACCGCAGAGTCCACAGAAGAGCTGCTTCCATCCTCAAAGACCCCTCCCACCCCCAACATGGTCTGTTCACACTTCTACCCTCAGGACGGAGGTACAGAAGTGTGAAATGCAGGACTTCCAGAATGAAGAACTCATTCTTTCCCTCTGCCATAAGACTCCTAAACAGCAGATAGGAGTCTACAATCACAATCACAACATTACATGAACAATTGTTACCTACTGCACTACCTCACTTTACTTTACACCGTCACTTTACTTTACACGTCACTTTACTTTACGTCACTTTACACCATCACAACTGCACTACCTCACTTTACTACTTTACCTTTTTGCCCTCTTGTATTTTTTTGTTGTATATTTGTATTTTTGTACTGCATTATTATCACTTGTATATTTGTCTTATTTTTTATTTTTACTTGTGTGACATTTTACTGTGGACGGCAAAGTAAGAATTTCATTGTACAGGGAAACATGCTTTCTGTCTGTACACATGACAATAAACACTTTGAATCTTGAATTAGGCTTGATGTAAAAATACACTCAAAGCTGTGTAGAAATACACTATGGGGAACACTTTTTGTGTGAAGCACGTGTGTCAAACATGCCAAGAATTAGCCTAAATAACCTCTGTTGGTGACATGGTTTGATCACCCGCACCTGGGTGTGAGCGCACCTGTTTGAGAGCGCACCTGAAGGTTATACGTAAAGACACATGACGCGGAAATATCATCAGGTTAACTTAAGAACTGAAAGAACACACCCACAGTGAAGCGCAGCATCTCGTTCCTGTTTTTTTAGGGAACAGGGTTGCAGTCAAGCAACCCGAGACGATGTTTTCTCAGTAAACCTGATCACATCTGCCAAATTGTGAAATAAAAACAAGGAAGAATATCTGCAGTGAGTTAAAGTCAAAGTCAGAGTAAAGCAGAAGTTTGTGCCTCTTTAGGCAAACTCTCAGTGTCACTTAAAGCAAGAATACGTCCAACTCGAGAAACTCACTCCTTCAGTTCAGCCTGTTCCGAGGTGTAAAGGGTAGGAACTGCTCTATGGACAGTCAATCATCAAATGTGACTCAAAGTGAAAGATATTAGAAGATGTTATTGGGAGAAAAGCACATTTTGGACATTTCTTCTAAGTCTACTGGAATGATAATTAATGTGTTGTACCACTCGTACCATTCAGTACGTTCACCTGCAGAGCTTACCTCGACTCTGCTCACAGCTCCATTAAACCCTCTCAGCTGGAGTTCTCACTTTGTCTGAGTTTACAGCACGAGAGAGAATCATGTACTGTGTCCACTCAGGCTGATGCTGCATTCATGTATCCTTAGTATTTCACAGCATTAAGTCTTTGTTAAAAAAGAGATAAGAAGCTAATATTATACCTGACCTGTTTGTAGAGTTAAATGCTAATAAACCCGGCAGATTTACTCAGAAATCATCAAGTCATTAACAAATATCAACAATAACACATAATAACGCTCTGACTTCACGAGTTAAAAACACATAAACACAACAAACTAAGAACAACACATTCAAGCCTCTGCAACTGCTCCGCCTAAAAGCACCTGAACACATCATAAACTACAGCCGACTGAGCTTGTTCTTTTAAACTTTTTATGACATAAACAGAGCAGAATAACGACAAACAGGAGCCAGAGGCAGAGTAACCCAAAGTACTTTAGGGTTTGAATTTAGAAATAGAATACGGCTACAGGAGTTTAATGTTAGCCTGTGGCGCAGCAATATCTTATTTACATTTCATTTCCATATGCATTAGGGTAATTGTTGAGTGTCCCTGTGACCACAGCGTTGGCTTATATGTAAATATGAGACGCTCACCAGCAGCACCACCGGTTTGGGAACCTGTCAGCATCTCTCAAAAGCACTGGCAACAGGAACCATTTCTTTCTTGTTTTCGTACTGATCTCTCTCTCTATTGGCCATTTATATTGGTCCCTTTGACACTTAATAATGAAAATACAGCATCCCTTGACCCCCAGCACGTATTGATTTTTGAGGCTTGATTGATTATGAGAAGACTGCTTGTATATAAAAGAGTCTTTGAGTACAGAAGAACACACGTCTCAGTAAGTCCCGCCCCCACATCAGTACATCCCAGTGGTCAGAAAACCACACACTTACCTGTCTGCACATGTAGTCTACTTCTGTCTCTAAAGCCTTTCTCTTTCGCAGGATTTTCTTTAAGTGCTGCTAATGACTGTAAAGCTATGCCTCTTGTTTTTGAGGGTCTCCCGCTGTGGATATCATTAAAAAGGCTGTCTGCATAAAGTCAAAGAACTCAATGTTCTCTGCGTCAGGTGGTGCTTTAAATGCTGCTCTTACAGCACCTCATCGTCTCACACCTGCTGTATCTCACTTCAACAGCTTCATGGCATCTGAACAGCAAAAAAAAAAAACAATCCAGTCTTTTCTGTGTGAGTACAAAAGGTATCGAGTCAAGAATCCTGGAATGTCTTTGTGAAAACAACAGAGCTCCATGAGATGTACTGCCTTTGGTTTATAATAGAGTTCAGACATAAGAAATTGATTAAATAAACTCTATAATTATAATCAATGCCCAGTGGAGTTCTTTTACGAAGCTTAAATAGGGGGCGGCAGTAGCTCAGTGGGTAGAGCGGTCGCCCTTCAACCGGAAGGTAGGCGGATCGATTCCCACTCTCCCCACAGTTCATACTGTCGTTGTGTCCTTGGGCAAGACACTTAACCCACCTTGCCTCCAGTGGCTGTAACACTGGTAATTACATTAGAACAATGTAAGTCGCTTTGGATAAAAGCGTCAGCTAAATGAATAAATGTAAATGTAAATGTAAATACTACATGATACAAAACGCTGTAGAGCCATGGTTCTGGGTCTGTAAGGCTACACTTAGAAACTGCATTCTAGCTCAGATTTGCAGCAGTTATGGTTCATGAAATACCAAAGTTAATTGTCAGCCTGTCACTGAGCATAATAAACTCTCCACCTGCACAGTATGCCTCATGCAAATCCATCAGGAGTGATGTAAAAGGTGTGGTGCATTTGCTTGGCACTTGCCTATTTGCAATTGCTGATTTGCAGAATTTTACATTTCTATTTGTGTCCCACAGGAAACAGAATGTGAACCTGCTTACAGAAAACTAAGGTACACTAAGATTTAAGCGAGCCCTTCAGACTCTCTTCTTCAGCTGCCAGGGGGTTATTTCTACCTCATTTGTATTTTACATTCATGTGCCTTTTTCATGAAAGACCCCAAACATGTCTAAAAAGACTCAATCACAACCATTTAGAGACTTCTCCTCAGCTCTGAGACTTCACTAAACCAACTTCTATTGTGTCCTGGTGTATCTATGACACACTTTCATTATTATATATATATATATATATATATATATATATATATATATATATATATGCCTTGTATCTACACTAGTCAATTGAAATACCATTGTGTTGTGTTGTGTTGGTTGCCTAGTAACAAACACACAAAGTATTCAAATACTTTAAGGAATATATGTATATGTACTGTACTATATTTCATTGACAACTTACACTTGACCTGAAGATGTCTTGTTGTTGTGCACAGACTTTCATTTTTAGGAAAGTTATTAAAGTGTAAAAACTGAATGCTAAGAAATTGTCATTAAAATGTACCTGAGTTTCTGTGGACCTCATGAACGCAGCAGAACAAGGTGTATGTAAAATGTTGCCTTGTTCTTTCATAATTTGCTTTGCACCTGCTGTAATAAAAATGTTATTTGGTTTCTTACTATGGACTCATTGCTGGAGGGCTTGAAGTCCAGGTCCAGGTTCTTCTCGTCCCCAGGGACGGGGCAGTAGTCGTTGACATGTTTCATGGTGCTGGGCTCCTCCTGCTGCTCGCTGCCTGACTGCTCACCAGACACAGACGAGGAGCCTGCACAAAACAAGGAAAACAGGAATAGAATATGTATCAGGGCACATTTTACTGTGCAATCCACCTTTCAGTAAATAAGAAGAGAATAGTAATGATTGAGGAACAATGTAAGTGTACAGTTTAAGGGCAAATGTGCATTTTTTTAATTCAGTAAAGCAAAGGCGATTAATATTTTAATTGGTGTTATTGACGTCTGCCAATATCAGCCACAACAACAAGATAAATACTGAAAATACTCATATCGTCCCAAACCTACCAACCATTTTTCTAAAATGCTCTGTTTTTAAATTCAAATTGTTGGTTCTGTCCCTTGAATTCTGGGAAGTTAAATCTAGGTACATTTGTTACGCCTCAAACCGACAGGGACCAGACTAAAATGTGCAGAGTAGAAATAGTATGTATTTATACATATATCATATATTTACACAAAATGCGACTGGTGGGAAATTTAAAGTTCCTCACTATTCATACGTGTCATAATAAATGAGTATTGTACATCTGTTTTACATAAAAGAATTATGACTCAATACAAAACCACAATAAGCCTCAGAAATGAATCAAATTACTTTATTTTTCTTTTATTTGTGTTTGACTCGTAAGGGCTTGTGTTAAGATCAGCCACAGGACCAGCAGCAGTCTTTCTGGTTCACTGAACACACCTGGACTTGACTTTACATGTCTGTCAGGTTTGACTCTGCACAGCACGGCTCGAGGCAACATGTGTGTCTGCAGAACCAGTCTCACTAAACCATCCAGTAGCAAAGAAAACCACTGTAATCTCTGGGTAATCTGGAGATGTTACTACTTCATTAAATACCCGTAAAATATCCGGAATATTCAGCGCCAACAACACAGCAGCTCCACGTTTATCCTCTGCCAAACGTTCTGGCTGAGAGCCTAGACGGACGGCACCCAGCGTGAGCCTTCACAATCTATTTCCATAATATCAAGTGTTGTCAGTTTACATCAGTCCTTTAAATGCTTCATATTTGTCAAATGTAAAAGCAGACAAAGCTCAGGGCAGATGCAATAATTCTTTTGGAATAATAGTATTTAGCTCAGATAATTGCTGGTTACAGAACTGTCACTAAATGTGTGGAGCTGTACAAGTGTGTACCTGCAGATGTTTGTGCTGCACCTGCTCCGCACTTTGCCAAAGACAATATTTGATTTAATAACATGTTTATTTTCAAGGTTTAGGGCATTTCTGAATTAATTAGATTTCAACAGCATTCCACTGAGTTTATTCATAGACAACAGCATGTCCCTGCAGGGCTACTGTACCTGGTGTGGAGCTTTATTCTCTCTCTCTTTGAACCCTCCACTGGGTTTACAGCTGATGATGTGATTTACGCTCATATAAAGTACTACAACAGGATGTAACTGCATTTTTTTGACAGCACTGACAGTTTATGTGCAGTGTGGGTTATTGCACAGCCACCAGCAGTGAGTTATTAAACACTAATACTTGAATCCTGAAAGGAAAATGGTGGCACAAAGAAAATTCACCACATGGACTCAACCAAAATGAGTTCTTCTGTACAGATTGGTTTGAGATGATTGTTTTAGCTCTCAGCTTGACAAAAGGCTCTGAGACTGACTGCATGGCTCTGGTCTCGTCAGTTTACTTTGGTGCATGTGTCTCTGCTCAGTTTACAGTTGAACTGGAGAAATACAGTAGTCAGACTGGAGTAGGGCCCGTAGACACATGATATTATTAATATAGAGTTAATACAAACAGATGAAATCAACCTCCAAATATTCTCACACCAGAGACAATGGAGGAAAACTGGGTGTGCCCAAGGACACAACGGCAGTATGAACTGGGGAAACCACCAACCTTCTGTATATAGGACGAACGCTCTATTACCTGAGGCACTGTAGCAAGAAAAATAGAATCATACAAAACAATGTAATCTATGACAGAACGCCACAAAAACGTTTTCTTCCGACTGACATAACCCTACAATCGATCAGTCTAAGGCAGAGGAAGCATGAATCTTTGAGGGTTGATGCTAAATATATTGCTTAACATTTACTACGTTACACTCAGCTTCTTCAGGTATGGGTAAATTTAAAAAAATGAAGTATGTTTTAGAAAATGTACTCATTCAAAAGCATTGTATCATTTTCTACCGCTTTGTCCCGTTAGGGGTCCCTGCCTGGAGCCTATCCCAGCATCTGTGGGCCTCAAACAGGGGACACTCTGAACAATTAGTTGCAGGGCTGACACTTAGAGACAGACAACCATTCACTCGGGGCACTTTAGATTTGCCAATTGGCCTATACCTGCATGCGTTTGTTCAGTGGGAGGAAACCAGAGTACCCGGAGAGAACCCACAATAACACAGGGAGGACATGCAGACCCAGAGTTGGCCAAGAATGTTCGGGTTTGAACTCACAACCTTCTTGCAGCGAGGCAGGCAACCACTCTCTAACCACACTGTAATGTCCTCCCCTGTATCTTCCACAGTAACTCAAGCTATAGCCACCACCGTTGTACGATATTTAAAAACATTCATAAAGTCTAATCTAATTTTATATAATCAAGGGAGAAATGTCATTCTTTCAGCTTTTTCAAAATATATGCACCACAGACAATGTAATCATTTTCACACAAAGGCCACAAAATGCAACTGGAGAAACTCTTGGAGGAAGTCTTTTATCTACAACTTAATGATGAGGAAAATAAACTGTCCCTTTATCTGCTTCACCAAACAAAACAATCACAGCATGTGTTTATAGCTGCATCTCCACTATTTGTTTCTGTTCACTACACTCTGTCACACCACACACTCTATTAAAGGTGTTCAGTAAAGTTTTTCATCGAAAGCATCAGTGCTAAGATAATATGTTTACTTTCTGTCACAGCACGCATTCAGTCAGAAATATTTGGATAAACGCTGCCAAGTGGGTGCCTTTAAATAAATGTGAGGTTCATCTTTAAACCCAAGCTGCTGCTGCTGTTTATTTACGCACACGTGCCTTGTATCTACTATCCACATATACCAGCCAGACTTAGCTCAAATAAAATCAGGCTCATTTAAAACATACGCGCAAAACAGTCTAACGTGTGTTTTCAGTAAATGTGTGCTCCTTCTTACCGCGCAGTTTGTCGCGCTCTCCGCTCTTGACGCTCCATCAGTCTAAAGAATGCGCGCTCCTCCGCTGCTCACACCGAGCCAGTGCGTGCAGGTCTGCGCGTCTACAGTGGACCTCAGAGAGCCGCCTGCGCTGTTGCGTGGAAACCGCGCTAACACTTCTTCATTCCTTTGGAGAGGTGTTGGACTGCTGTCAAACTGTTCTCCTCAAGACACGATTCAAATGTGCGGCGTGGCTTAAAGAGGGGGGTATGTGAGGGGGTGTCCATCAGCAGAGGAGCCCTTCTCTGGGTCCTTAAACACGTCTCCGCGCGCACACACTAATGACACACTGCCCTGAATGATGCGTAAGGAAGCCTGCTAATATGGTGACGCATTCAATTCCTACGGGAAAATAGGGAAGCCACAGTTCTGAGGTCCTACTACATCATTTTACAAATTCATTAATTTACATTACTATATTTTTATATATCATATCATCTATTGTTTTACCATATGCCTATAGGCTAAATTACATATATGTGTGACAAACAAAGAAATTAAATACCCTAGTCACTTTTTAACAGATGGACCGATGAGATATCTACAGACAGTGAGGTAAACTCTGTTGATTCATAAGTTTAGTATGTGCTCTCCTAAATGTTCTCTGTTTAGAGCCTTGTATACACTACTGCAGCTCATCTCCGGTGGAGATATAGAAAAACAGTGTCAGCCAACTGTGGGTCCCCAAAGACCCACATGTGAGGCACTGCAGCGGAGAAGGTCAGCAACATCAAATTCCTGGGAGTCCACCTTTCTGCAGACCTTACTACAACCAACACTACAACAGCTGTCAAAAAAGCTCCACCCCCTCTAGAGACGCCCAGAAGCAGGTCTGTGCAGCCCTCCCTTCATCACCTTCTACAGAGGCACTATTGAGAGTGTAACATACAGCCTCCGTTCATGGTTTAAGAGCAACCACCTCCATCATCAAAGACTCTTTCCACCCCTCTCACGTTTTCCTTTATACCATCAGGGTAGAAGTGTACAGGTCCACCAGGGTGTATAACCGTTTTCTACGAGCTGTTAGACTAATAAACAAACTGTTTGTCTTCCCCAAGCACACACACAGATTTATTTACACAACATAAATGCATTTTAAATATTGTTGGAGATTTGTCTGTTTGTGTGAATGTAGAGGTCTGTCTGTGAATGTTCTCAGTCATCCAGGACATCGTGAAGAAAAGGGAAAGATTCTTTTTCCTTTCTTCTTGTGGAAGTCTATTGCAGTGTTTTAGGCGCTGGTGGCAGAACAATATTAAGTGTGTCTGTGTAATATTCTTGAATCTTGAAACTATTTACCTAAGTAAGAAAAATGTCTTCTGACAACATTCTCTATAAGAGCAAAAGAAGTAAGAATATTTGGAAGATTTTAAGATGTACTGTCTATTTAATTTATTTTAAGAAATTAAATAGACAGTACATTATTAATGGGCTATACTACATTTATCTCAACATGACTGCTTTAGGAAATTTCTAGGACATTTAGAAAAACTACCTTATACTACCCTCAACCCGTAACTACTGAGTCCTGTTTTTGTTTTTTCCTACGGTGCATGAATGCATCCGCGAGCATCACTGTGCTGTGCAGCTGGTGTCGCCCACTCGCGCTGGGGTCTTCCAGTCGCGCGCTCCGTCAGTCTGTTCTCTGTTATAGAAACTTCAAATACGAAACACCGAATATCAACAACACTTAGCAACACAAAGAGTTAAAAGTCAAAATCACTTTCTAATTGACCACAACAACTAAAGCAAAAAAATAAAATCTGAAAACAAGTGTGGACGAGACGGACAGAGGGCTAACCCCGTTGTACCGTTCACACAACAATTATCACAGGACTTCAACAACCCACTTTATATCTCTAAAGGGTAAATTAAACACAGCCACGTTTTAACACTTGCTGCACAACGGAAACAATCCTGAACAAAACATACCAAGGCTATTTGTGGGAAAGCATGCTCCTGGCTGCAGTGCTTTTTGAAAAGATACATATTCCAGCAGCAATAAAGCAAGAAAATAAAAGTGCCCGTGTGTAAAAGGATGTATGGTGTCGTTATGTTGTTTGTGTGATGCGTAAATTACCTTGTATCCAGAGTTTGGGTGACGCTGTCCGGGTGCACGACAGAATGAGTTCAGGTGTTGACTCTGCAGGTAACACTCCCAGCACCTGCCTGTGTGCAGACGGGGCGGAGGAGGAAGTACCTACCTACCGCCGGGAACCTCGAGATCCTCCCACACAGCAGCTCCCGGACTCTCCGCGGAGTCACCGGTGCGTTACATAACGTGACCATGAAGGGATAAAGCAGCGCTGATGGGACTGAGAAGAAAACACTATCAGAAAATATATTTAAAATATATATTTATATGATCCATTAGGAATGGATTTGCAGAGGCGTTTCTAGAGAATGTGGAGACATAAGGCAGGAATTACAAGGACCCCCTAAAAAAACCACTGAAACAACCCTAAAATTCCCATAAAGCTAATTCATAGGCTTAAATATAAAAAAATTAAAGCAGTATAAATGTAGTAGTTATATCTATCTACATTTAGCCATTATTTGGACCCTCCTTAAAATGATCATAAAGTGATTTTTAAGCTTGGGGCTCCTGGCATTTGTCCATTTGGTGTTATGCTTCTATACATTTACATTAAACATTACATTAAACCATTTGGGGTCTGGAGCTCTTGCCTGGTTTGTCTGCCCTATGGCCCTGTGTTGAAATGGATTATTATGTTTCAGTGAGCAGAGGTTTCAGGCCCAGCAGGGACACGGAGCCCTCTGAGGTGACACAGACATTCCCTCACAAACGTGTTCAGACACGCAGAGAAAAGTCTCGCAGGGAGTTAGTTTCCACGTCCAAAACACCCCCTTCCCCTGAGCTCATTTAAAGAGAAGTCAGAGAAATAAGTTTCACAGTCAGTTGTAAATGTGTGTGTTGTCTGTAATCTATCAAATCTGTGAGAGCAAGCAAGTCGGACAGAAAAGAACCTTCCCTCAGTTTAATTTTACATGACAAATAATACATATTTACATATTCAAAGTCTCATCGTGTCTACAAGCTGCCCTCTGAGACTCTCAGGAGCATTTCCCTGAACTAACACTGGCAAAATCTATACTGACCCAACCTGAACTTCAAGGCTTTTAAAGAACAACCAGGCTGTACAAATAAAATCAATCAAGTATTTTATGCACAATAGAACCCATTCACAGTCAAGCAATGCTCACACAACACTGAATGTATTAGTCCAAACACTGCATGCTCCTTCCTCTTTGTCTGTCCTGGTCTCGACAGGTTTGATGGTCCCAGCTCCTCCATTTCTCTCGAGAACATCAGGTCTGTCTTTCAGCTCAGTGAGGTTCTGTATCTCCAGACCTGTGTCCCAGAAAGCAAACGAAGGAAAGCACAGTGTATCTGGGGCCACATGTTGTAGTGTTTTATCGCTGACAACAACCTGGTTAAAGCAAGATTGTTTTTTAATAAGCCACTGTTAGAAATGAATGATTTATGAGACATTTTACTTCAATGCCTTGTATTTGCCTCGTCAGGACTTTGCACTTTGATGTAGAGCACTGTTAAAAGTGATGATGTTTCATGGTCTGTGGTGGCACTTTTTGAAAATACTGTCCAAACACATCGCTGCGTGTTAATGACAAAGTGCATTATTAACCACAGGACTGATGACTCCTCAGAAAAATGTGTAAATGTAGTATTTTGTGGAAATAAAATGCTGCAAATGTGACACAGAGCTTGACTGCTCAAAAAATAGTGTAATATTATAATGGTTTCCTGACACAAAAGGGAAGATCGTAAATGGATGGACTTCATTAAGCACTTTCATTCTGAGCTTATCCTGCTCCAGAGTCTAAACCCACAAACCTACAGCTCACACACATGAACTATTAGCTCTGTCCAGCTCTTAACCTGCAGCTGCTTCCCTCCAGAGTCTCTGAAGCAGCAGGACGTGTCAGAAAATCTAAAGCTCTATGGGTCTATTAATGTGAAATAAAGAGATACGAACAAAAGGAGTTGAATTTTATAACGTTACTTGAGTCTGAAGTGGTTCTACACTGGAGTTACAAAAGACCCAAGCACTGCTTTTTCTTAGTTTGTGTTTTTTTGATAATACGCTTTAAAAAACAACTGTGTACAATGTCACAGGAGACAAAGACTTTAGTCTCTTAGTCTAACAATAAAAAGTGTTTGTTGTATTGATTTATGCTTTTTGTTTTTTTTTCTCTGTATCGAGACTTGTGTGGAGTCAAAAAAAGACTGTAGACATAAATTAAAGTTGTTTTTTTGTGAAATATAAAATGTATTTGAATCAAACCTTTACAATTTATTCAAATATTTATTCTGCGTCTGCATTTTCATCTGTGTTGTCAGAAAAAGAAGGCACAGTCTTGCCTCAGGACTGTGTCGAAGGTTCTGTGTATGTTTCCTCTGTTTGCCCGTGTCGTCCTGCAGGCCCAGTCCTCGGTGCATTTAGGGTCTGGACGCAGGGTCAGGGCGCAGGACCGGCTTTTGTAAAAGTGGTAACAGTAGATGAAGGAGCTGTGCAGTGGGATTAGTGGGAGGGGTTATTGAATAGACGCTCCACACACTTAATGCTGTCGACTGAAGCTTTAGATGAAAAAACAGCTGATTTCTGCAGCTGTGTGTGAAGCTGCACTTAGGACCTGGAGATGAAGTCATGTGGAATCTGATTTGGTGTTACGTATTTTACTTACTGTGGATTTAACACTACATATTTATATTGTTTTAATTCATTTTGCATTCAATAGTTTATAATAAATGTGCAATATCTCTGGATATTTAGTCTGCCAGAATAACAAGAAGACAAAGAAGTCCTTTCTCTGAACCAATGCTGCAGGATAAGAGAAGATGTCTGTGAGCTGTAGGTTTGTGTGATGAGTTTAGACTCTGGAGCAGGATAAGGCTCAGGGAAATGGATTTAATCAAGTTTAGCTCGATAATAGTGGAATTAAAGTGCTTAATGAAATGTCTCACTTACTTTTTCCTGACTTTGGCCTGCTCTGTTATTGGGACACGTTACACAAATCTTCTGGAGTCTTTTGGCTCTTGTGGAAATAGGCTCAGTGCTGTTTTCAACACCACAGATACATGTACAGAATTTGGACATATGTGACTTCATGTCCATGAGCTCTATGTTAAAAGCTAAAGCATTGGGTTTACAGTGTGTTATTGAGTACTCCCTCCACTACTGCTTTGCTCGAGTGAAAGGAAAAGGAAAATGGGTGTGGTCTCTCAAGGCGTGTCTCACTGTGTGTCAGGCCAGTTTGCCAAAGAAACAACAATGAATGCCTTATATTTACATTGAAAGAGAAGGGAATGTCTCAGAGAAATTGATTTCAGCAGTGAAAGGTGTGCTGTGATAACCCCCCCCCGCTCCAGTCGGCTGCTACTGAATCTATAAATGAACAAGTGAAAGGACATGGCTGAAACATGAGTAGTCTTAGAGCTAGAGCTGCGTTTGCTGGATGGGGAGACAGTTGAGCATTTGCATGATCTGGGCTTTGTCTGGCCTATTGTGTTTCTTGGCGAGAGCGGGACTTTCTTAGCCCGGGGTGTAGTTTTTCACAGACAACACCCATCGTTCACCAAGGCCCCAAAAACAGACACATTCCTGGCTTTGGTTACAGCTGAGAATCTGGAACTTTTGGGCAAATTTAACTCAACCACTTCAATCAAAAGTGCATATTCAAAACAGATACATATTTATCTTGACATATTTAAAAGAGCGTATATTTGAATGAATGTAGACTTAAGACTATCTTAAATTTACAGAAATACAAAAAAGTTTAATAAAACACATGTTAAACTAGTAAAAGTAACAAGATAAAAACTAAAACATAAAAGACAGAGTTAAGATACAGTAAAATACAGTAATAAAATACAACAAAATAAAAAGTCAACATCTTAAACTGTGTTAAAAACCAAAGAGAAGAACTGTGTTTTCATTAGTGATTTAAACACAGGACGTGAGGGCCTGCCTGATGTGCAATGGCTGCAATGGTCACCTGAAAAGGCTCTTAACTGTTTAAAAGCTCAGTAAGTCACTGACGCAGGCTTGGTTTCTCTAACACCGGCTTTAATTATTGATTGAAAATGTAATGTGGCAAAGATGCGTCCCCGACACTAAAAATGTGACATACTTTTCTCATTTTTCCTTCCATCATACAGAGAGAATAATGGATCTGTGCTTGGCGTGTAACCATGGTGACGGGCAGTTCCTGTTTCTGTCAGAGCGAGGGAAGAGTGTCCGAAAGCTGAGGCTGTATTTTAGACCCTCCACTGTGATCGAGGGAACTAAACACCGAGAGCTGGAGCAGAAGTGGCTAAAGAGCTGTTTTTCAAAAGGCCCTCTGTCTCTTCCTTTAAACAAACCGCTTCTTGAGTTTGACTTGGTCTACTTAAACTGGACTTAATGATATTTGTTTTCTTGGATCTCTTCCAATGGATCATATGCTCGGGTTGGTCCTTGTCTGGTCATGGGTCTTGACTGCAACACTACTTTCCATTTATAAAAAAAACAAATAGGGTCTGTGTGCTACTGCGCATGTTTCTTGAATTAAAAATCATTTCCATTCACTGTCTGGATTGTAACATTTGCAGAAATGCAGACATTAAATAGTCAGTCTCTAAAGTGTAGAAAACTAGTGCAGCAATCTGAATATAAAGTTGAAAATAAACCAGAAGCAGTAGCTACTGAAAATCTGGACTAGACAGCATGTTTGTGAAAGCCACCTGAGTCGATCGGGAAATCGTTGTCTTAACCCCGATGGATAGTTGTTATCCATGTTCTCTTTTTGATCATTGCACCCTTGAAACAGAGTGGTAAGAGAAAGTCTCAGTATGGAGTACGTTTAACGGCTCCATGGCTGTGAAAGAAGTGCAAAAATGTGACAAATTTAAAATGTTTATGTTCCTTTAATGATATACTCATGTATGTTTTAATCCGCTGTACTTCCTCTGAATGACTGACCTGGCTGTTTTACAAATAGTCTAACTTTGCACAGGATCATTTCAACATATTCCAGCTCATACCTGCTGTAGTTCATACTCTCACATGTCAGCAGTTACATTAACCACCTGTAAAGGTAAAGGGGGGGCTCTCTGATGAGTCACAGACATATCCAGACTGAGGTGGGGCAGCAGAGGGAGGGGGCTGCTCTCATGTGATTATCAGACAAGATCTAATTCCACTTTCCTGTTTGGACTCAGGCTTCTATCATGTCGATCTTGGAAAGCAGTGAAGATTAAGGGCACTTTTTGCCCGTAGTTGTGTGTTATACACAATCAGTCATGTGTGATCATGTCCTTATCTCATGTTGACCTAAAACTGACCTGGACGGCTCCTGAACGGCTCCATGTTACAACCCTGTGGGACATGTAATACTTGTGCATGTTGTGAGAGACGTTGGATGGCAGTGAGAAGTGTGGAAGCCTGTGGAAACATGTGAGGCAAATCAGATCATGATGTTTTTTATTACAGACTGGCCCCTCAAATGGGCTTTTACCTGTTTGAATGTTCACCTGAGCCAATGGAGAACCAGGCAACACACTGGGACATGTGTGTGTGAGTCGAGAGTCAGGAGGCCCTCGGGTTCCTTTTGCTTGGGGCCGCTGGAGTCTCTGATCTTATAAGACATATTTTACCATTTATCATTCCCAGGGTTTTTTCAGTTTTAGTCTGTTACATGTGTGGGCTGTAAATAAAAAAAACTGTCAAAAGGTTCCATTTGTGTGGCCGCTTGGTTTTTAAAATAGTTTTAACTTATGAAGAAGCGAGAACGGAGGGAAACGGGGAAAACAGATATCAGTTGGGTTTAAAAACACACTAAACACATAGACTATAATGTTTTCTGTTTTTTATGGCTTTATTTGTCTTGCTACTCTACGACAGAAGCCTCCTGTGAAGCCGACAGTTTCCTAAAGAGCGTTAAAGTGATTTAAAGTTTTATCTGTTTGTATTAACTCTATATTAATAATAACATGTCTCTATAGGTCCTGCTCCAGTCTGATTATTGTATTTCTGATTATTTATTTCTTTCCAGTTCAACTGTAAAATGAGCCTCTGCAGTAAAAGCAGGAGACACGCCCCCCCATTGTCATGACGACAGTGAGCACAGCATCAGGGAAAGTGTGATAGTCTGCTTTTAAAAACTGTCGAGAGAAACCTAAAGTTACTGAACTGTGTAAGAGTTTGTGAGTTCAGAGTGCAGGACCTTGGAGCAGACTTTAAGAATAAAAAGACCCTAAAATGAATGAGACATTTTCTTCTACAGCAGCAGAACTCTCAGTAACCATGTTGTCATTTTTGTTTTCTTTTTCAATATCCTTTTATAATCCTTTTAGGGAAGTTCCTACACCAGGGGGCGCCCAACATGTTTTTGTTGTTTCTTGCTCAAAACTATGGAACTTCCACCAAATCACAGCAGGTGAACAATATTATGGCTGTACTGACAGTTATGGGCATGTTTTAGGTTTGACAACAAAGTGACTGTTATTTGTTTCTGGCAGGTGGGTCACCTAATCCTCAGGTATTCATCTGAAAGTACCTGCCCTTTGCAAACTTTCTCTGGAAAGTATAGCCCAAAGGTTAAAGGTTAAAACGACAGCATCTGGACGTTGTTTTCAAGGTAAAAACTACGTCCAGATGCTTTTGTTTTAAACTTTTCTTCAGTATGTCCTGGATGACTGAGAACCTCAGCAGAAATAACCCAATATCATGGCCTCAAAAGACTTTACAGACTGTTCCATGACTTTCAAAATGAGCACATTAGAGCCATTATAGAATTGTGTGGAAGTACTTGAGCCCCTGCCATGAAGACACAATAAATGAGTCCAGTCTTTTGCATTTCCACTGCACAGGCTCCTCCGTGACTCGGCAAAACCCAACGGACACATTCGTTATGGTCAGAAGTGACGGCTTCCTGTTCAAGAACAAATGCTTAAAGAGAAAAACAGTGGTGCCATTTTTAAACTGAATTGTATGACCTTCTCTGTGTTGTTGCTTTGGCAAATAATTATCCAGAAACCGGACAGATCTGTATGTTTTTGAAGGCATGTGTCTTATCTGAAGTTCATCTGGGTGTCCAGCCCCTACAGGACCACGAACACACCCCGACTGTTGACCGCTAACACTAATATTAGTCATGGGGACCAAATTTAGCATCAGCATGAACCAGACCTAGGTCACGCTGCCCTCCTCACACCAGTCCCAGCAAAAATAACTCCATTAACTGTTTCCCATGCACTGTCATCTCCACTTCCTGTTGCATCCCCCCAAACACACACATTCTTCTTCTGCCACACACACATCCACTTCCTGTCATGACAAGGCTGAGATTAAACGGTTAGTTTGGACTCCTCCGCAGCCCACAGACAGATTAGGGGCATTTTCTCACAGTCGTATACACACGTGGACAAAATTATTGGTACCCTTTGGTCAATGAAAGAAAAACTCACAATGGTCACAGAAAAAACTTTATTCTGACATAAGTAATAAATAAAAATTCTATGAATGTTAACCAATAAAAGTCAGACATTGCTTTTTAACCATGCTTCAACGGAATTATTTTA
Source organism: Perccottus glenii (assembly GCA_024416835.2). Lineage (NCBI taxonomy): Eukaryota > Metazoa > Chordata > Actinopteri > Gobiiformes > Odontobutidae > Perccottus > Perccottus glenii. The sequence continues at coordinate 2,866,827 of CM044548.2, read as the reverse complement.
AAAAATAAACTCATGGAACAGGCCTGGACAAAATTGTTGGTACCCCTAACTTAATATTTTGTTGCACAACCTTTTGAGGCTATCACTGCAATCAGACGACTCCTGTAACTGTCAATGAGACTTCTGCACCTCTCAGCAGGTATTTTGGCCCACTCCTCATGAGCAAACTGCTCCAGGGTGTTTCCGGTTTGAAGGGTGTCTTTTCCAGACGACATGTTTCAGCTCCTTCCAAAGATGCTCAATAGGATTGAGGTCAGGGCTCATAGAAGGCCACTTTAGAATAGTCCAATGTTTTCCTCTTAACCGTTCTTGGGTGTTTTTAGCTGTGTTTTGGGTCATTGTCCTGTTGCAAGACCCATGACCTGTGACTGAGACCAAGCTGTCTGACACTGGCCAGCACATTTCTCTCTAGAATCCCTTGATAGCTCTTTTGTTACCATTCGGATTATCCGTCTCTTTGATTTGTCATCAATTTTCCTCCTGCGGCCACGTCCAGGGAGGTTGGCTACAGTCCCATGGATCTTAAATTTCTGAATAACATGTGCAACTGTAGTCACAGGAACATCTAGCTGCTTGGAGATGATCTTATAGCCTTTACCTTTATCATGCTTGTCTATACTTTTCTTTCTATTCTCCTGCGACAACTCTTTCCTTCTCTTCCTCTGGTCCATGTTGAGTGTGGTACACACCATGTCACCAGACAACACAGTGACTACCTGAAGCCCTATAAATAGGCCCACTGACTGATTACAAGATTACACACCTGGGATGCTAATTAGTGCACACACCCTGAATTAACATTTAATTTCTTAAACAAAACCAACTCTTAACCTAGTACAAGTATCACTGTTTCTCTTACTGATGAGTTCCTCCAGGTGTATACTCCAGTGGTCACTTTATTCTCTCTGGGCAGCTCTTAAACAGGAACAGGAAGTAGAGGAAGTAGAGGGACTTCTATAGAGAAGCTGAATGTCCCTTTGTTAAAAATATATATTTCGGTGACTCACCTGGTGGAGCTTGTACCTCGAGCAAGAACATTAAGAGCATGCACGGTCAGATTGTTTGGTTGTACCAGTGCAAAATGAATCTGTAATTATCAAGAATAGTGAGTCAGAAAGCAATAGGTCCTTTTCTTGTTCATGAACAGATGATGAGGTGCCAAACAAACTAAAGGAAAACACATTTATCACATCAGCAAATTTACATTTTTTTAAAGCATGAGAGGTGTTTCTCTCAACAGCCTTTTTAAATGCATCTGTCCATCAGCGTTTACACACCTCGCTGAAGAATCAATAGCATCAGATGTGCGTCACCTGTGAGGTCAGAGGTCAGGGGATTATTATTATTACTATTAATTTATTTGATTAGATTGAAAATGATGTGTAACGTGTGATGCTGAGAATGTGTTGCACCTCTGAGGTGACCTTTAACCCCAGCTCACTGGGGTCAAGTTTTGAGGTTTGAGAGTCTCAGCAATTACAAAAAACTGCAAATGGCAACAGTAAATACCTGTAAAACTGCGACTAACTGGCCACTGTCCAGGGTGTACCCTGCCTCAGGCCCAAAGCTGCTGGGATAGGCTCCAGTCACCCGCGACCCCTAACGGGACTAAGCAGTAGAAATTGAATGGAAACCTGCAAAAGCCAAAAGCTATAAAAAAATATATATATATATATATATATATATATATATATATATATATATATATATATATAAGAATAAAGAAAATATATAACTATATTGTATGACCTGTATAAAAAAAAATAATGTCCAAATAATTGTTTATGCTGACAAAGCAACCACAGATGCATATTCATATGGTAAATTTGACAGTTTTTTTGTGTGTGTTGTCACGGATCTTAGCACCATTATTAGTGATGAGTAAGTAACACTTTTTAGTCAATACTTTGTTTTAAAGGCTCCCACCCACAACATCTGTGGACACACAAAATGTTTATAAGGTTTTTATGAACTGTATTCTGGGGTTTTTATTTGATTATAAATAAACCCTGGAATCGTTCTGTCAGGCTCCACATCTGCTCCTGAGCTGTGTCATCTTCCAGCTTGAGGGGGGGGGGTGAATGCACTTGGGTCGTAATCGGGTCTTCACGGAGAACATGTCCAAAATGTTTATGTGCTGGCTCTAACAGTTCTGTCTGAATGGCAGACCTATCCCCAGACGGGTTGATTGTAATTAAGTGGTTGGGTGGCTTTGACAAGGGAGAGGACAAAGAAGAGGTTTCCCATCTTGATGAAGGCTGATAAATCACTGAAAAACTCTAATGTAGCTCTTCATGTAGCTTCTTGAACATGAGCCAAGACATCCTCAGTTATGCAAATATTTATAGAAGTCTGCTACATTATAACAACTCAAGACAATATTTAAAGTACAAAGTGATGACATGGAAAAGCACACTTCAGATTTACTGTTTCTGGTAATAACAAGGGTTCCAAATAATTAGCTACATTTAAAGGTTTGTATGCAGCCCCTTTCATTCGATAAATATAATGTTTAAATTCATGAAGCCAGAGGCGTACCACACTGACTCTGTTTAAAACACAAACAGCTGCTGAGAATAAACACTTTGTCGTCGGGAAAAATGTATCATGTTTTCTGTTTGAATGTGACCTGTTCTGTACCCATCACTCGCTGCAATACCTTTTGAAAACAACTCACACTGGTTCCTACCACATTTCCACTGCCCCCAGAGAGTTTACCTAAATATAGTTTTACAGTCCGCAAGCGCCTCTAGTGGTCCACGAGATGACATGGACCATGGTAACATATCAGGTTTTGAAGGTTTTCTCAGTGTCTGCGAGCGACATAAGTGTGTTGTTTTCCATATAAATCTAAAAGTGTGTAGACAAAACGTCTGTTTTGTGGAATTGTCAGCAGAAACCTACAGTGGATGGGTTTGTGACACTGCAACTGTATTAAAATAATGGGTATGACCCTGCTGTGACCCTGTTCAGGGGCTTAGAACAGGGTTACTCAAAAGAAAAACTCTGACACATCTGAATAAGTGCAGAGACTTGATGCATCCAAGTAGTTCAGTTAACGTCCTTTTCCAGGAGGAAGGTTTCAAAAGTGCTCCTTTGTCTAAAAAGGTTTGAGAAACACTGTTTGACATGATACTGACCTGATACTGAGTGTGTGCTCATTGTGTGTCAGTGGAAAACATCATGTCAGGAACACATAGTCCATTCAAAACACAGCAGCATAAGGTCCAGCCTCATGAGTTCTTCTGGGTTCCAGGTTCCTGTGCGCCGCCTGTTACTCACCTGTGGGCTGTGTCTCTGTTTACATCTCACGGCAGGTAAATGTGTGAAACAGCACTGCCCCCTGGTGGAGGCAGCATGTGAGTGGACCGAGGACGACTGTAGAAGGTTTTACTTACATATTATTCATACTTTTATTAGAAACCTTCAAGAGTTTAATTTAACAGATGTAATGCTTGTAAATAAAAATAATATTAAATATAAATAAACAATGAGGCCCCCACTGCCGGTGTTCTGGAGAGAGAAATATTTCCTGAGGTGAACATTTTTAAACCACTGGTAACAGCTTTGTTTTTTTTTTCTCATTTCTTCCGGCTGCTCTGGTTTAGTAATGAACCTTTTTCATCAATGTCACATCTGTGTCCAACATCCCTTCATTTTTCACACAGTCTCTGATAGATTAATTACTTTTACCAAAAGTATTACTGCAGTGCTTCCACAAAAGTCAACGGACATCTCTTACATTTAGAAGCTGCCTGTTTTTTAGCACAGACTAGTCACACAAAGTAACAGATGCAGGAGGAAGATATGAGTCATAAGCCGTGTACAAATGATGAATCAATAAAACAATAATTAATAAGAACATGCGGCCGCCGACTGTGGTGCCTCTGTTGGTGTCTTTTACACTAAAAAATAATAAAGAGAAGGTTAAAACAAAGTCTCTTATACCAAGAGACTTTTTCAAGTCTTGAAAACTGAGTCCAGATGCCTTTGCTTTAACCTTATCTTTAAGATGACCTGGATGACTGAGAACCTTCACAGACACTGAACAATAATCGATAAATATCAGATTAACTGGTGTCTCGGAGGCGCACCTGGTGTATATACTCAGGAGACACGGGTTTGATTCCCCTCTGCATCAGACTGTTACTATTCAATCAAATAAAGGCCAAACATAAATAAATCTTCAATACATCAGTGATCGTCGATACTGCTGCTGCGTTGGGGAAATTCCACAACAATGCAACATGTTGTTTCAGGCCGACACTTTTGATCAGACACACAAAATATGAGTCACTCGAGGAGGAGATTCCAGAGAGTAAAGAGTCGGCTGCTACAGTAATCATTATTTCCACTGGGACAGTGTTTACATTACCATTATCTACGGAAGCCCTAAGTGGACAAGCATTCATAAATGTATTTCAAATGGATGTGCAGGAAACGCAGATTGATCACCGTGTCATATATCTACTCAATAAAGGGCTTAGACAAGCTGAAATAGCATTGTGCTTGGCCATAGACATTATTAATTGTCATTTAAGAAGACTGTTAGGCTTTAGCTTTATCTGCCTGAGCCTGATGTCGTTTAACTGAACTGCTTCGAGGCCCTGGTCTCCACAGATACCGCTGACTGAGAGATGCAGAACACTAGATCTTTTGTGTGTGAAGTGCAATCTGTGTTGTGTCCAGAAGAACACAGTGTACCTGGGCCAAATTTCCTTTGGCACATTCGAATGAATAATGAAGCCTGTTTGATGGTTTTTCACGCTGTAGGTATCTGGATGGAAGCATAAATTACTAACTGCATATTTCATCAGGGCTTGTCAATGAGCAAGGTGGTTGCCCAAAAAACGTCAGATCTGATCTTGGTATTGTGAAAAGACATTTTTTTTTCCGCGAGGATGAGAATTGCACAGTTCACGAGCCGAGATACCAATTACTGGAGAAACCTGTTCAGGGAGTTCCAGACGACTTTTGAACTTCAAAAAAGACTTGTGTCTGCAAAATTCATTATTGCTTCCTTGATGTCATCCAGATAAACTGTCCACTCAGACATGCACCGGAGCTTTACCAGGCAGAGGGCTGTCTGCATTCAGTGGACGTGACCTGTGACCCTGACCTTTCTGACCCGTGTGTTCTGTGAATGGAGGAAAATAATCTTGAGATGGTTGTAATGCTGTTGATGCTATTAGACTGTACAGACACTTGAGGGCCCAGATAAGAACCAGTCTTGTTAAAGGTTAAGTCAGTCTTGGCTGTTAAATACAGTTCCATTTTTTCAGTTTGAATACATGTTGAATATCTACTGGTGTGGTTCAGGTTCTCCTCCTTTAGGCCTCTTTTAAGAAGTCCAGACTTTCTCATAATATCAAAAAAAGTTTAGAGCTTCCGTACTGAAGTGTCCCTCCAGAAAATACTGTATCACTTTGGGGACGTCTCGGCCTGAGGTCCCAAGGGGCTCCTGCTTTGTGGTTTGTTAAACCCTGTAGTCAGCTGGTTGGACATATGTTAGAGAAACTTATCCATGCTTTTATCTCCAGCAGGTTAGATTACTGTAACGGCCTGCTCACTGGTCTCTCAAAACGAGGGTTAAGACAGCTGCAGCTTATTCAGAACGCGGCTGTTCAGGTTCTCACCAAAACCAGGAAGTACAATAGAATTTAAAACAGCACTGCTGGTTTACAAGTCTCTTAATGGTTTAGCAGCAGAATATATTTCTGACACTAGTTTCTCATGAACCTCAGACTCTGAGAACATCTGGAACAGGCTCTGCTCGAGCCCAGAGTTAAAACTAAACCTGGTGAAGCAGCGTTTAAGGTTCAGCAGCAAAAACCTGGAACAACCTCAACTTTAACAATGTTTAAGAGGAAGTTTACAATCTTTCTCTTTAGCTCCGCCTACATCCAGAAAAGACAAATGAAAGTTTTTTTTTTTATATCTGCACTCTTCTCTTATGTTTCTTATTCTAAATATTGTCTGTGTATTTTAAATTTGTCTTTTATTTCTGTAATATTTCTTTGAATGACCCAGTGGATAAACTGTGCTATAGAAATAAAACTGTGTGGTTCTAGTTTTGATTGACTAAGAGCTCCACACTTCAAAACCTCTCTTCAAGAAAAACAAGGAGATCAAATGGTTTACACACAAATTATCTCTATTGTCAGATATTTCATTTCATTTCCACTTAAATAATAATATACTTCCATATGTTTGGTAGACCACGGCCCACGAGGATAACTCATTGGTTTGGATATAATTAGATATTATATCTAATTATTCTCAGGGATAATTCCTGGTGAGGTTTTGACCCTGATGGAGGCTCTAAGGACAGAGGGTGTAGTCTAGTGTTAAGCCCTTTGAGGTGAATGTTGTGGTGAAATTGGGAGATACAAAAAGAAGTGTCTTGTCTCGTGACCGCAGAAGAAGAAACGGGGCGGGTCACCACCAGCCGCTGCTCTACTCTTCCTCTCGTCATACTTCCGAGTTCTTCTACAAAAACTTTTTACTCAGACTCCATAGCTATCAGGCTAACTGTGCGCATTTTGACTAACGCCGTTTTAAATGGCACCACACAATCTTTAGCTTTAGTCTATTCTTTTAACTTCAGCGGCAGGAGGCCATGGCGGACGAACGTAAAGAAGACGGGAGTAAAGACAACCCGGAGCCACAGGGAGCCGTGGGCGGAGAAGGTATGTTCAGACAAGTCTGATTTTTAAACTCAAACTCCGGACACGGTTTAAGATAGAATATTATCTGAGGCAACACTGGAAAAGTTCAAAACTGGAGCCGCGACGGACCAGCTTTAAAGTTGGACCGGAACACTTCTCAAAAGTAGGCTACAATGTTGTCTTGGAAACGAGGACACCATGTTACCAAGCGAAGATATTTTGTAATTATGTATTTTGCTATAGACACGGTGCGTTAAAGGTATATTATGCAGGGTTTCTGTGGAAAATAATTGTGACACAGTGGAAATCCCATTTTCTCCTTCACCTTTAACCTCTTTAGAACAACGTTGAGGTGTGTGTATATACCTGTAAGGGCCGTGCAGAGAACTGCAGTGGCCTACAGGGGCAGACATCTTTTAAAATAGATCATATCTGTTTTATTGTGAAATTCTTTACACATAAGAAGCACAGCCCTCATTTCAATATAGACTGTAAAAATGATTATTAATTATTGTTGATGTAAGCTCTCAGTATTATTTTCTGTTTGTGCTCTGATGGAAGCCTCTGAATGAATGATATTTATTTTTCTTGTGGGTGTTGACAGACTCATGCTATAGCTTTATGATGTTTGAATAGGGTTCGTTGAAAGGCCTCAGTTAAACCGGATTAAAAATACAAGGGGACAGTTTTGTTTACATACACATATAACTCTTACATATTATGTTTTTAACATTATAAGAACTGTTGCCTCATCCAGAGAGATGGATGGGTTACACTGTAATAAACTGTGCCTTGAAGCGGTTGTAGTCGGGTGGAATTTTATTTTATAGGGTGACCCTACATTTTTCTCGGTTCCCACATTTTGCACAACATGGAATTCATAATGCTGACTGTAAGCGACGTGACTTTCAAAGAACCATTAATTATTTTATCAGGTTGTAAAGGATAGCAATAGCTGAGTCAGCCTGAAAGTGACGTCAAATGCAAAGACTGCACACTGTCTACATGCCGACAAAAACAAGTATATGGTCATAGGCTGGTATAGACCTGCTCTAATCCAGCTAAAACCTGTTCAAATCCAACTAAAACCTGCTCTAATCCAGCTAAAACCTGTTCATATCCAACTAAAACCACTTTAAATCCATCTATAACCTTTGAAATCCATCTAAAACCTGTTCAAATCCATCTAAAACCCGTTTAAATCCATCTTAAACCCGTTTAAATCCATCTAAAACACGTTCAAATCCAACTAAAACCTGTTTGAAGTCCAAATAGAACCTGTTCAAATTCAACTAAAACTTGTTAAAACCCTAGCCTGGCACAGCCTGGCATGTATATTCTATTTACAGGAACTCAGTCCCTTGAATATGTTAATGTATATGTGTTAATGTATTGGAATGCCGCTGGAGTGTTGCCTTGCGTCACGTTTAGGCGACCCAAGTCCGTTGTTCAAAACAGTCAAGATGGCGGTGTGTGTTACTGCCGAGAGTTTTTTTTGCCTCTGCTTTTCAATCGATTTGAAATAATTAAGACAACATTATGTATTCAAAACCTCAACAGCGCCAAGAGCGTTCCTTTTTAAAGATGAAGTTTTTGCACGCCATATTCTTTTGTTTACTTCTTTGTAGATTGTAGATTGTATCTAGATGTACCAGATACAAATGGGAAGTTTTCTTATTATTTTCTAACATGCACCACTTTACACAAATATGTGATAGAATATTATATTATTAATATTCTCAGTCTAGTTGTCAGACCTAACTTGTAGTTAGCTTTTGTATTGTATTAGCTTTAGGTCAACAAGGTGTGAATGAGGAAGTGCTTTGTAATAAAGGGCCAGCTCACAGTGACTTAAATGATAGTAACTGGTTATTCAAAATAAGCACGGGTATGACACAGAATTAAAAGTGAAACTACTGACACGATAAAGGAATGACTCATGTCTGTTCTTAATATTTGTAGCATTACTTGTTTTCAAAAATAACCTTCCATTGGTGTTGTGTCTGTTGTTGTGACGCTTTTATTCCTGAGACATAAAACAATCCAATGTTTTGAGATGAGACATACTGATATTTATAGTATCATTTTCTAATTATAGAATCAGTGTGACGTTATGTCTTATGTGTTTTTTTTTCTTTTGCAGATGTCGTTGATGATCACATTATTGAGCAAGGAGCTGTGGTCCTCAGAGGGTAAAGCCTTATTTTAGTCATAGATCACTCTAACCACAGTGTGGGTCCAAAATGTCTCCAAAAAGCAAACTGTAACACTTGAGGGACCCCTCGGCCTTTGGCTCCAAGTGAGTCCGACTTTGAAGGTACTCTTAAAGAGGAGTGTAGGTTAAGACTGCAGTCAGGTGATTGGACGAGAGATAATACTCACTTGATAAGAAAACCAAAAGTGGAAGTAAATATTTTTCAAATAAATTCCTGCTTTTTTTGTGACGGTCATATTTAAACAGAAAACATGATGATGTACTGTTTCCCGACAACAAAGTGTTTCTTCTCAGCAGCTGAACAAACAGACAGGAACCAGAAAAGGGAAGGCTTCTCTCTTGTGTGTCTGGTTTATCTGAAAATCTTAAAAGTTTTTTTTCTACAAACACAACATTCCAGTCCATTTTAAACCTCTAAACACTCTGCGTCAAAAACTGGTCCATCCTAAAGACAAGACCCTCACAAACAGAGTAATGTAGTTTATACAGTTCAGTGACGAGTGCAGTGACAGTTATGTTGGTGAAACAAAACAACAGCTTCACAAGAGGATGTATCAGCACTGAAGACCTGAGTCTGCAGTCCACCTCCACCTCAAAGACAAAGGACATTCCTGTGAGGACAGCAATGTCCCAGTCCTGTTCAGAGAGACCAGATGGTTTGAGAGAGGTGTGAAGGAGGCCATTTTTGTTAAACTAGAAAAGCCCTCTCTGAACAGAGGAGGTGGCCTCATGTTCACTAGCATTTACAACACTGTTCTGAAACTTAAATCAAAACAGTTTCTTTCTAGAACAACAACACCTGAATCTAACAGTGACATAAACGACTCACCTGAGCCTTTACGTCTCTCACGTCACAAGTCACACTGTCCTTTCATAGTTAATGACTATGAGACCAGAACTTCCTGGTCCAGTCAGAGTTAGTTTCAGGTCAAACCCCTCCCTCTAGCGCAGGGGTGCTCAAGGTGGTGGGGCCCAGGTGCCACAACAGGGTTTGATGTGGGTCTTTCATGTTTTGTGGCTGAAATTGCAGATTGACAATAGATTTAATCTGCAGTGACAGTCGAGCATGCTTATTGGTAAGGTAATCAGATGTCTTTGCGTTAATCTTTTCTTCAAGACGACCTGGATGACCGAGAACATTCACAGACAATCCCATTTCTACTGAAAAAGTTCAAATGTAGTGAGACATCCAGAACTGAGGACCAATGCTGTGGATTTATTGACTTTTCTATATTTTTAATATATCTATTGACTTTTCTATGGGTTGACTTTACTCTACAGAATAAAGTTTTCTTTTGTTTGTGCAGGTATGTAATCGAGCGAATGAACACAGAGTATCCTAATCAGCATGTCCGCTCTGAGGACCTGGGAGGACGGGCCAACGAGCAGCAGGACCCACACATCAAAGAAGTGGTGGAGCAGTTGATCAAGATAGCAGATGAGATTAACAGGAATGCAGAGCTTCAGCAGTAAGTTGTGGCTTCTATGAAATGTTTATAAGCTTTTAATTTAAAGTTTCCAGCTTAAGCTGCAAAACATACAATTTATCATTACCACAACTCCAACATCCATATTGCAGATGTAAAAATGCCCACTCATGCTTAAATCAAATTGTGGTGCAGTCAAGCTTCTCTCATGGAACCTCTTAAAAGGGCCTTGAGTAAAGGCGCCACCATACAGCGATATACCTCCGTCCACCAGAGGGCAGGCTCCAAAAGCAGAAATATAAGAAGAAATCCAATAGCGACTTTACAAGTGTAAAAATCATGTTTACAGTCTGGTACAAAAGATGGCTCTGGTCTCTAGAGCTAAGTTTTTACATGACACTACTTTTTTTGTTGTTCTACTTGACAGTAACAATAGAAAGCCTGGTAAAGGTAACCACTTAAGGCCAATATCGGTGAATGTGGGGGCAATGAGCTCACGCTATCCACTATTTATACAATTATTGGGTGCTGCCAAGTTTAGTGGAAGTAAGTCCAGACATGGGACGGTATGACAACCTTCAGGAAAAAAAACATGAACCAAGAACAGATGCAGACTCTGTGGAGAGCTTTGACAAGACAACGCTCTGGTGGAAGGATTAGCAAACTCACCAATATATGATCTTTGCAGCAGCTGCAACATTTATTTGATGCAGCTCCAGATATATTCTAACGTTTAGTGTGTAATAGGGCTGCACAATATATTGCATATTTATTGTTCGGTCCTGGTTCAGACCTGGTTCAGACCTGGTTTAGTCCTGGTTCAGACCCGGTTCAGATCCGGTTTAGACCTGGTTCAGACCCGGTTTAGACCTGGTTTATTCCTGGTTCAGACCCGGTTCAGATCCGGTTCAGACCTGGTTCAGACCTGGTTTAGTCCTGGTTTAGTCCTGGTTCAGACCCAGTTCAGATCCGGTTTAGACCTGGTTCAGACCTGGTTTAGTCCTGGTTCAGACCCGGTTCAGATCCGGTTTAGACCCGGTTTAGACCTGGTTTATTCCTGGTTCAGACCCGGTTCAGATCCGGTTTAGACCCGGTTTAGACCCGGTTTAGACGGCACATCTTTCTGTTATCGTGCAGCTCTAGTGTATACGTCTGTTCGTCTGATCCCTTGTTTGTCCAAGATCAAATTTCATCCCTTGGTGACAATAAAGCATTTATGTATTTTCTGCTTTCAGACTGATCAACCAGGTTCAAGGAAACTGTGCTAAGGATATTTTCATGACGGTGGCTCGGAGTATCTTTGCCGACGGCATAAACTGGGGCCGAATAGTGGCTCTCTTTCACCTGGCCTACAAACTCATATACAGGGTACTACTGCTGCTTCATTCTGTTGAGTCATAATGTTGCCAAACACTGCTTCCTCTTCTTCATGTGATATAATGGGTTTTGTTTTTGTTTTATAGGCGTTAACCACAGATCATATAGAGAACATCAAGTTAGTCATCAGTTGGGTGCTTCAGGTCGTTAAAGACATGCTCTACACGTGGCTTGTACAGCAGGGAGGCTGGGTGAGTAGTGAGCCACGCAGAACAATTCCACAGTCGCATCAATGGCACAAGAGGACTTTATAACATCAGTCCTCTTTTGTTCAGAGTTAAAGTTTATTTTACTGTATATAAGTAGGCCTGCACAATATATCGATATATTGCATGTGATGTTGTACATTTTACCTTGAATCAAACTGAGTCCAAATGAAAAGTTCTGATTTCGACCTGGTTCAGTCTTACATTCAGAGCGCTTTCACAGCTGCACTGTTTGAGCTGAACCACAGCTGTGGGAAGATGGTGCACAGAGGATATCTTAAGGTTTAAGTGAGAAGTTGAGGATTCATTCACACCTCCACAGGGACCTCCAAACACAATCAACAGTTCTCATTAAGGCTGGCCACATTAGATCCAGTCGCTCTGCCTGGATTTTGAGTGTTACAACTCTGATAGCGTACAATCAGAAATCTGGACTTTACTTGTCTTGTTTTAATATTTAAATCCATCTTCTCTAAAATATTTCCTTCTGTTTTTCTGTAGGAGGGGGTTATTCGTGGCTTCAATCAATGGAGGACTGTAGCCATTGCAGTATCTATAGTATTAGTGGCATCTTTGGTTATCTACAGGAAAACCCGCTGAGACCGTCTGAGCTCACCTCGCACCAGGGCTACACTCCCTCCAGGATCAGTGTGGCTTTTCTAAAAAAGACTTTCCATAAGCCAAATATTGTACAGAAAACAACTCATTTTTACATGAAACACTGCTGCTGTGTATGTTCCTGGTTATTTCTAATCAGGTACAGTCTTAAAACCAGGAACAGCTCCAAAACAACGGTTTAATGACAAAACTTCTCTGCTCCTCTCAGTTTCTCTGCTATGACTTGAGACATTGAGATCTTCTTTTAATTCTACTTTCTACATGTCAATGCAAATGGATTCAAAATAGAAATTAAAAAAAGAGAACTTAGAGAAACTCAACCTTATTAATGACTAAGAATTCCATGTTGTTTTTATGGGAAATACAGCTACATAATTAAGATTATGTCACTTGTTAACTTTCTATGCAGACAGTTTTTGTAAGTACTGTATTTATGATGATGCTTATTGGGGTCAGCTGTTATTCTCTTCTATACAACCAACAGTTTACTAAAGTCTCTGTTGATTTGAGATGGTTTTCCAGGAGGCAGAATAAACCGCCTCTGGATGCAATTTGGCAGACTTGGCAAAGTGAATGGGTTTAACTGGACAGACTCTTGCAGTTAAAAATGCTGCTTTGAGAGCCCTGAGACTCTGTTTTGCACACGTTATAGAAGCTTGTGGTTGTGGACCGCTTGTTTTGTGAAATATCTAACCTTGTTTGTTCATTTCATTTGCTTGTCTGACCAAAGGAACACATCTAAGTCAATAGGAGCTTTAAGCCTTGTTTCCACTGTGGTGTACGGTCAGTGTTTCTTCTGCTGGGTCCATAAAGAGCCGTCTGCTGCAGAAACAGACTTCATCAAAGACACAAAAGTCCTGTCTCTAATTGAGAAATAAAAGGTGTTTGAAGCAGACTTTTCTAAACTTGGCTCATTGTTAATATTGAATTTCTAAATCAGAGTAAATGCTGTTGTAGCAGTGAGAGGCTGGAGGATCAGCTGCTGCAGGAAACATTCAACTGTTTCTGTTTATTCCCATCTTTCTGAACATTACATTCAGAGTTATACATTATTTAAGTAAAACCTTTAGTGAGGTTTTTCTCTTGTCCAATCAGCTGACTACAGGGTTTAACTCCTCCCAAAGTGTTCCACAAAGCTGGAACCACTTGGGGCTCCAGGCCGAGGCGTTCCCCAAAGTTGTATGGTACATTTTCTGGAGACACTTCAGAGCCTTTTGGTAGAAACACCCCAGAACCGACCTGCACCGTACAGCCCCGTGGATACGAGGCTTTACTGATCTGTAAAGTCTAAAATAAATACATGATTTAAATTCATTAACCTTTTAATTAAACCACGATGAACTCTGAGAACCCCAGGCTGCCTTGTTGTATCCAATCACACAAAGACCTTTTTTTTTTTTCCCCAGTTGCAATAATGCTATGCCACACTTTTGTCTGTAATTTTTTTTTTTATTTTTTATTCCTGTGTGGAAATGTATTTTCAGCAGCACCAGCAATTATAGCATGTTTTTATATTGGTGGGTGAAACTGGAGTACCTGGAGAAACCCCACCTAAGCGTACAGTAAGCTCAACATTTGACTGTATACTTATTTAAATTTTAAAAATCCTGTCTGGCTGATACCACTGGAGGTTTATGGTTTAAACTATTGTTGAGCTGAAATGTGACTTTAACTGCTGTTTGTGTAGTTCCGTAATTTGGTTAAGTTTATAAAGTGCTCACGTAAAGGGGAAGATGTCAGGTTTACAGTTTGTGATATTTTTAAAAGGGTTGATGATTAAGGGACAGTGAATACTAGCATTATTGCTTTATGTAAATCTGTGCACTTTTAGAGAAAATATTTATGTGATGTTCTTTTTCAGATGTAACTGATTGTAAGGAATTGATACTACAATGATTTTTATGAATGAAATAAACTGGATTTGACTTTTACTTGGTCCAATTTAAATGTGGGGGTGGATTGAGTTTATATTTGGTGCCATCTGCTGGTGAAATGATCCTTTGCAGTTCCATTCCTGGAAACACAGAGGAACATTGAAACCTAAAAAAAAAAATCTTAATTCAAAAGTCTGACATTTCTTTCAAATGTGAATTTTAAATTAAAATTCATTTTATTTTATATTTAACTGATAAGAACAGATACTACACATTGTTGGCTTTTATGGGACGTCCCGGCGGCCAAAGCGCTGACTGATCCTCTTTTTAGAGCGTGTGAACAGCTATGGCAGCCGTGCAGGGGGCTTTCTGTGAACAAACCCAGTATGTAATGGCTCCTTCCACTGGGTTCTTTGTGGATGTTCTGAATCTTTAAAAGACTGCTGCTCCTTCTTAACATCAGCTCCACCAGTGGACACTCAAAAAAAAAAAAAGGATTTTCCTCAGACAAACCTGCAACAATAGACATATTTTTCTTTTTTCTGGTGGTCAGAAATTTGTTTAGTTTATTTACACAAATAAAAATACCTCATTTAATTTCATTAATTTTTCACTAAAACATGTGATGGGTGATTGTTAAAAACCCTCTGTGTGTCTCCAAAAGGCTAAACATTTTACTACACGTTTAAATTAGAGTAAAATCAAATATTAAAATGAAGGTCCAGTCAATCATTTCATTAAATGTGTGGCAACAAGACGATACAAGTCTTCTGTGAACGAACAGGACTGTGTGACTTTAGAGCATAATGATGACTGTATATATTGTATTTGTTTTATTGATATTTAATTGGACAATTCAACAATAACAACTGAAATCTTTTAAACAAGAGTGTTGTAATAATTGTATGTGGTAATGTAAAGTGTGTGCTAATTAAGCAACAGCATTATTGATGTTCAGTGTTGTTCCACTGTAGATATACAACTTCTTACCCCTTCTTATGGCGTTAGAGGAACAGAACAACTGCAAACACAACAAACAAGGAATGACATCGAGCCAAACCGATTGAGCGTATGACCCAAGCTGGACTCGAACCCGGGTCTCCCAGGTATGTGAGGTGAGCCACTGAGGCACCTATTATTTTGCTTTTAATAGAAGGTTGGATGTTGATATTATTTTCTGTAGCCTCTACTAGTTTCTAGTTTTATAAATATAAAGTAAGCAATCTGAAAATGACTGATTTATTTTGACTATTTTTCCAGGTATACTTCAGTTGTTTCTGAAATAAAATCAAATGGTAAGAGGCCTAAAGATTCCCACCCATATATACTACTGTCATTGTGCTGTGAGAGATACAGTACTTTACCCACAATGCCTTTCATTCAGGCCCCGCTGTTGTTTAAACTCAAATTTGCTAAGGATGCATTCACAGACCCCAACCCTTTCCTCGTTGTCCTCCATGTTAACTCTGGTGTTCAGATATGTGCGTGTTGAATGTTCAGGGTTAAAAGAAAATCATCATCTCTCCTCAGTGTCTGCAGTGTTGTCTGTTCGTATTTATTCATAAGTTCACAGCTGACTCATTTTCACTGAAGTGTGGCCACACATTCAGCAACACATATGTGATATTCATATGTGTCATATTCATAAATCTGCAAAATGAACTGAGAATTCATACAAATAAACACAGGAATATTAGAAAACAAAAACATCTTGTTTTAGGAAGAGGTAAAGAAATGCTGTTCAAACACGTTACATTAAAAAGTAACACAAAAATGCAAGGGGAGTGACCTCGAACATTAAACCCATGTTTAGAAAAAGAACTAGGAGTCTCTGTCTCAACATCAACAAGTCTGTCTGGGTTGCATGGTCTGGTCTGGTCTGGTTCTGTCTGGATTACATGGTCTGGTCTGGTCTGGTTCAGTCTGGACTACATGGTCTGGTCTGGTCTGGTCTGGTTCAGTCCGGACTACATGGTCTGGTCTGGTCTGGTCTGGTCTGGTTCAGTCTGGATTACATGGTCTGGTCTGGTTCAGTCTGGATTACATGGTCTGGTCTGGTCTGGTTCAGTCTGGACTACATGGTCTGGTTCAGTCTGGACTACATGGTCTGGTCTGGTCTGGTCTGGTTCAGTCCGGACTACATGGTCTGGTCTGGTCTGGTCTGGTTCAGTCCGGACTACATGGTCTGGTCTGGTTCAGTCCGGACTACATGGTCTGGTCTGGTCTGGTTCAGTCTGGACTACATGGTCTGGGCTGGTCTGGTCTGGTTCAGTCTGGACTACATGGTCTGGTCTGGTCTGGTCTGGTTCAGTCTGGACTACATGGTCTGGTCTGGTCTGGTTCAGTCTGGACTAAATGGTCTGGTCTGGTCTGGTTCAGTCTGGACTACATGAAGATTTAAAGAGCCTACATCCACAAAAGATGGTCACACTATTTGTTTAGATTTTATCATTAGTTTACACACTTTGCTATTTAAGAAAAATATTTCTTATAAGTGCAAAAACATAAACATGCCACATGTTCACGTCAATCTCAACTATTTTTAACTGGTTGTGAATCATTTTAAATATCTTCCAAACATTTCAGTAAAGATAGCTCCTGTAGGCTGAGAAAAGGGGAATTTACTGTTTTTTTTTTTTAATTAAATGTAGTAAATTATTAACGCCACTAGGAGGCACTATTGTTCCCCACTTAGGCTGAATCCCTTTGAAAATTTGGCAGTGCCCGCCATTTTCTTAGGTTCATTGAGTTTTTAGCAGGAATAGACTCGATTTGTGTGGGACATTTTGGACCAAATTTAGTTAACTGTGCCCTGTAAAAAAAAAAAAATGAATAATAATAATAATTCTAATACTTTATTTATGTATTTTAACAGATATGGCAGGAGTTAACCTATAGATTCTAGGACACTGCCTTGTAAAGTACTAATAGAAAAGTAATTGTTGTTTTTGAGTGATAAGCAAAAATATATTACATGACTAGTACATGTGTTTTTTGTGTCTCTTGTTTTCGACTGAGTGTGTGCTGGATGTTGTTTGCTTTGTGTCTTTGTGCCTCAGTAGCAGGCGTCTGTCCTTTTTAAGTGAAGTCTAAATTAGACATCTGCTCGGACTGACGTCTCTGTCAAAGTGACGGCACCATCTGCTAACTCCTCAGACGGATACAGACGTCATTTTTCATATCATCCTCAACTGTCTGGGGGCTGTTAATAGAGATTTAAGTGAAGTCTAAATTAGACATCTGCTTGGACTGACGTCTCTGTCAAAGTGACGGCACCATCTGCTAACTCCTCAGACGGATTCAGACGTCATTTTTCATATCATCCTCAACTGTCTGGGGGCTGTTAATAGAGATTAAACATGACACTACCTGCAAACTCATAAAACGACTAGTCACAGTGAAAGACTTTGTATTTTAGCATTTTTAACCATTCACCTTCCATTAATAAACGATCCCCTGACAGTTCTGCGTCTGGTTGTGGTGAAGGCGGTGGGTGTTTTGGACCTTGGTGGAGAAGCCTGCTCCTTTCCAAGCCTCCGCCTACATCCTGGTCCTGGCTAGAGCCATCGTCATGGTAACAGGCGTGCTGGGCTGCTGTGGCACCTTCGAGGAGCAGAGGCTGCTGCGGGTGGTAAGAGAGTGCACAGGCAGAACAGGCAGGGAAGAAAAACAGAGAGGAGTTCATATATGTGTGTTCATGTCCCAGTGGGGTCAGGGCGAGTGTTAGTTTGACACCAATGCTCTGGTCAGATCTAGTCCACTGAACTTTCCTCCATGTTACTTCTGGAGTTTATGTGCATGTTCACTGAGCGTGTCTCTTCATTAGGCAGCTCTGTTGTGTGACAGATGGTAATCCAAACAAACTGTACATTAAGTGTGATTATAAAAGGAACATGGAGCCAAACCAAACCCAATTCCAAAGAAGTTGGGACATTGTGTCAAATGTAAATAAATCTGAGATATTTTACAATTTCATTAAAGTGTTGTTCAGATTATCCCTGAAGAAGCTTGAGTTTCCTCTGAGCTGTTTGGACCTTTTGGAAAGTGGAGCATTCTGATCGAAATAAAAAAGTGAGGGATGATAGTGTATGAATGTTTTTTTTGGACCTGCACAGACCTGACCTGTTCTTTCAGTGGAAACTAGGCATATAGTGGCTAGATGCCTTTTTCTAAACAAAACCAATTGTCTTACATCTGCTGCTAATATCTTTCAGCTGTAACACAGACCAAACTAAAACTTAACAGAAGAATGTGTTCCCTTGTTTAATTAGGCCCACTCTGCACTGTGCCAACAAAGACACCTGCTGTCTCCTCCTGCCTTTCCTCTCTCCTAATGCTTCCTCTCACGTTTTAGTGAGAATTTACTCAAACTCCTGTCACAAACTTTGCCAAAACACACAGCCGGCAGCTTTGGCATTATCTGTTTTTTTTTTTTTTTTTTCTGCAACATATGTGTCTCCAAGAACAGGGCACCCAGAGCTATTTTTGGTTTTCAGCAGATGCCCACCATTATTTTTAGCTTTAAATATAAACTGATTAAATGATCAGCCTCTCGAGACAAACAGGATTAAATGCCTTTGCATCAACAGCTTTAATAGCTCTACTAATATTTGACACTGTTTTTCTTGTTTTATTTTAAAGATGCCTTTATAAAAGTTCATTCAGGTTAAGGTCAAACGAAAACCAATAAGGAAATAGTATGTTGGCTGAAACTGTCAACAGATAAATCACTCAGAGGCGGCGGTTTATTTGCAGACAGAAGCCCGACAGAGGTCTGGGCTATTTTTAGACTTTAAAAGATAATTGAAAAGTCTCTGCATTTCTATTCAACAAATGAAGTCCGCTGTATGGGCACATAATCAATAAGGCAGCGCGGGTGGTGTGTAGCTCCAGGATTGTTCTGGAACGCACTGTGCATCCTGACGAGTTGGGATTAGTGCGATGAATCACAGTGAAGGAATGGAGTCGTGGCCAAGGAGAGATGCTATCGAGACTGTCAAAGAGGGCACACATAAGAGCATCCGGACAGAGTTCGAACCACAGTGTTCCTGCGAGTGGTGCTGTGAGTGATTCAGACCTGATGACAAACGGCAGCAGTAACGCTCGTACTGTCCGCTAATGTAGAGGTCGTAAGGTCAAAGCCTCTTGATTACAAGTGAGACTGTGGTAGATGTGCTGTTCAAACAAAGGGAGATTCCCAGGAGAAAACAGGTGTGGTAAGTTATTGGATAAAAAAACAGCAGAGCAGTGAAATAAAAGAACCAGGTGTAAAGGAATCTGAGGAGATACTGATTTTCAGTTTCTAAGATTAAACGCATTAGCCTTACAACTATAAACAGAGCTCAGGTACAATGTGTCTCTGCAGAGGCTCATTTTACAGTTGAACTGGAGAAATACAATAATCAGACTGGAGCAGGACCTATAGAGACATATTATTATTAATATAGAGTTAATACAAAAGGATAAAACTTCACTGTTTCAGACATGATTTAAATGAATATAATGCTCTTTAGGAAACGCTCAGCTTCACAGGAGGCTTCTGTCGTAGAGTAGCACGAAAAATAGAACCTTTACAAAACAGAAAACAATGTAATCTTTGTGTTTTATTTGTTTTTAAACCCTCTGTTTTCTCTTCTTCATGAGTTTAATTGTCCGTGACTTCTTGTATTTGGTCTGAAGTCTGAACTCCAAACTCTCTTTTACAAATGAACCTGACCTTGGTTTAGTTTGGTTCTGGACCGAGACCAAAGAGCAGCTGAACCCCAGTGCTGGAGCTTTCACCTGAACATTCGGTTTCATCCAAACGGGAAAGTCTGAAAGTATTAATTCTAGTCTATAATTGACTAATTAATAATAATTAGTAATTGTAATTCATAACAAATATCAAGTATCACATTTATAAAACCAAAACAGGAATGGGTTAATGTTAAATTACAATATGCTGCTCTAATGTCATCAACCTGCTCCAACAGTTACAGTAGGAACAACAACACTGAAAACATACATCATGATAATCACAGTCTACTCTTCATTAGTGTGCTTATAGAAAACAACACACTCCTGTAGAAATCCAGTTTTACTTTTTGATTCTCATTAAATTCTCATTTGAAAATCCAGTCCAGTTAAAGTTTTGTTGCTGTGTCACAGTCAGCTCTGCTTGTGTTTTTGTTGAACTCTTATTCTGTCCTTTTGTTTTCTTGTGAGTAATAAAAGGACTGCTCATGTTCATCTGCTCACCTCAGTCTTCTGCAGAGCCGTCCCTCTTTAACAGGGGCAGATGAGAGCGGGGAAGTGCAGAGTCACCTCTTTGGGGCAATTAACTTTTGGTTTGTGTCAATTAATGTCACAAGAACGGCCTAGTTTTTTTTTATTGCTAGTTGAAGTCTATCTGTTGAGGCGAGTGTGTTTTTAATGCACGGTTCCTTCCGTCTCGTTGAAATTAGAGCCATGAATCAGAGAAGAAATGAATTTGTGGGACGCTAAGAGATTGGAAAGATGGAAAATATATTAGAGTTTGTGTTTGTGTGTTATGTTCGTGCAGCTGTTCCACTTTGATGTCACGCCTCAAAAGAAACAAATGCATAACGTGACATTTTCGGTACGTTTGGCAGACTTTTTTAACTCAGAGAGCATGTCCAGATGAATGAAAAGCAAGTTTATCAATATTTAATGTTCCATAACTTCAGCTGACGTCTGTCTTTTTACTTAATCTCACTGAGTTTAGCTGAGTGCAGTGTTTATTATGTTAACAGTATTTTTACTGGATCTCATTTTTAAGGCCATTGTTCCGTTGAATTTTTATTTTAAACATTTAAAGGTGAAGTGTGTAGGTTGTACAACAGCAGGTTTGTTCAAGAATATATGCTTTAAATCAGGGCGGTTCACATAAAGCTCAATTTGATCTGAAGTGGGTTGGACCAGGAAAATAATTAAAATATATATATTTCTTTTTTTTTTTTTTTTTTTTGAATGAATGAATTAAAAAGTACAGTTCCATTATGTCAGTGTTTTATCAGTCTCGACTGAAAAAGGCTGATGGTGTCAAAAGCCTTTATCTGTATGTTTTTACAAACTCACCCTCACAATATGGTCTCGATGCTAATGCTATTTTGCTGTAATAATGTATCTATCTGTCACGCCTGCATCACTGAGCTCTCAGCTACAGGTAAAAACAGACCTGCTACAGGTCATTTATCTTCTCTCTTCTCAGTTGTTCCTGCAGCTGGTGTACTTTTCTCCAGGACGAGTGTCAGAGTGGAGCTGAATATTAGATTCCTTCCTCTCCTCAGTGAATAAATAGGAAGTGGTGTATTTTTCTTGGAAAACTCTACACTCTGGGTCTACCTTTGGCTAATGAGGTGTCACAGAGGGTTATTTCAACAGCAGAAGAGTAAAGCAAAATCTGCATTTATAAAACCAGATGCCCATGTTTTTCAGGTTGGGATGTGGAGCAGCAGCTTAAGACTCC
Source organism: Perccottus glenii (assembly GCA_024416835.2). NCBI lineage: Eukaryota > Metazoa > Chordata > Actinopteri > Gobiiformes > Odontobutidae > Perccottus > Perccottus glenii. The sequence goes on along the minus strand of CM044548.2, from coordinate 2,844,974 downwards.
CCCTACTGGTACAAAGAGATATAACAGACTGCCCAGAGTTTTCTTTTGAAGTCTGAGCTTATTCAAATAGTAATTAGGACATTTTAAAACACTGTAAATAAATCAGATAAAGAATAAAAAATACATATTCCCCTTTGAGATGTTTTTAATGTTGTCATTAATCTCCCAGGTTTGTAATCCACAGATTTCCTGTCTGTAGTAAATGAAGGCTGAAGTATTTGATAAAAAATAGATGACAGTGCACAAACGTGTCCTTGCTGCAGTGTTGTTCTTCATTCATGTGCCTGTTGAGAATACGACAGGTCAGAGGGAGACTAAAGTGTCCAAATATTTGCAGTGAGTTGTCTCTGATGCTTTTTTCTGAGCAAACATTTCTTCTTCAGCCCTGAAGGCTGTGAGCAGAGAGCTGTGGAGTCCGCGGCCAGAGCACTGCTTTAAAACTGCTTCATTGAGTTGAACCTGCTCCAAGTGGCTTTGGCACTAATTGGACAGTGCCCTTAAGTTCGCCCGGGAGAATAACACCAGGCCAGACGTAAAGGAGTGTAAATGTGAGAGAGAGTAGAGATAAAACCATGTGACTTCTTCCCATCTCTGCAGTATTTCAGCAGCTTTACTTGTCGTGGCCAACAACGATCAGCGTGCTACTGTCTGGGCTCAGGCTGCGGGCACCAGGCCGGACAGAGCAACACAAATCAATGGATGTAGTAAAAAGTCAAAATAGACATTATGAAAATGCACTTGTTCTACATATCCACCACCACTCAGCTCGAGGAACCGTCAGTAAAGAGCCTAACACTCCCTACTTTTTGCTTTTTCAGTTGATCACATGATTGGGTTAAAGGTATTAAGTTTAGAAAACCTCTACAATTGTCAGTCTTTGCCTAAATGCATCGGTCCGGCACCAGCTGCTGGATAAACAACAGTTCAGACGGTAAATGTTGGAGTTATCCTGAAGTATTAAATTAATCAATGTCCATTTCATGTCCATATAGAGACATTGTTTCTTGCCTTTCCTCAGCTTTCTAAACTCCAACGGCTGTATAAGTTTAAAATTTCAGAATTAATCAATGTCCATTTTATGTCCATATAGAGACATTGTTTCTTGCCTTTCCTCAGCTTTCTAAACTCCAACGGCTGTATAAGTTTAAAATTTCAGAAACAACTTGTGTTTTTTTGTCAATAAAAAAAAAAAAAAAGGGAATTGAAATATTATTTCAGACAAAACTTATATGACCAAAAGGGTGTAGGCCAAAGTCAAAAACTTATTTTGCTTTCCACTTTTTTCACTGAAATCAAATCAACATTCGACATAATGAAACAAACAAAGCAGAAGAAACACAAAACAATTCATAAATAATAGAAAAACAGGTATGTTTCCTTATATTTTAATTTGTATTAATTAGTTATCATTATCTAAGTTATTTTTAAATCAAATGATTGAATTAATAAATTTTAATTATTGCTTTCATACAATACCTACAAACATCAGATGTTTTGTCATAAACGCTCTTAAAGACACAACGACTATTAATATTGAGTTGATTTTAAGCTGTGTTATCTCGGAGGTCCTCAGCTATCGTTTTGTTTTTAAAGTGCATGTTATTGTAACAGAAATATTGTTTAGGATTCTTGAATAATCCTGTTGTTGCTTCCTAGACCTGAAGCGTTTCTAAAGGCACCAATAATAGAAACAAGAGATGTTTTGGTCTTTTTTGTTTTAGATTCTTCAATAATGTATCAGCTGTAAGCCATTGGATCTCTGTCCTGAGCCGTGGGGCTCGGTGCCTGATGTATTATTAACATTTCAGTTCAGTTCTGTCTGTGAAGCAAATTGCACCAGAGGGACATTAAAGTTTTACTCTACAAGGCCCTGAAAAAGTCTCTTGAAAACTAAGTCCAGATGCCTTTGCTTTAACCTTTTCTTCTCTGAGTTTATTCACTTGGACATTTTTATTAGTTAATCAAAGAATAGTCCTGACAGTCCGTTAACTCTCTTCTGTAGCATGTCATCAACAGGCTTTCTGTTGTTCCCACCCATTAAAAAACTTGAGGGCAAACTTGTATTATTATTATTTATTTTTCATATTTATTTCTCCTCCAGGGCCCTGTAGAATATACCAGAATTAGGGAAATAGTGCTTTTAGTTGGAACATCTAGTGAGATTTTAAATGTGTCCTACAGGCTGGAGTTTACAGCAACCAGTGGCAAATGTGAGTGTGTAATATTAATACTCCAGCTCAGCCTCTGTCGTGTTGTCATGAAAACTGAGGCCTACAGCTCAGAGTCTCATTCATAAAACAAAGGTCTTCTGTCGAGAAAGGACTCCAACGTTTAATCAGAATCAGACCCATGCACTGTTTATGGTTTAAACACTGTAGCAATAAAAAAAAATGTAGTCAGTCTGAACTTTGATCACATAATAGGTCTTTTTAAACCTACCTGCCTCTTGTTTAGAATCTAGCTCTGATTTTCAGACTCAGGCACAAGCTGGTCTTGAGTTTAATCAGACTTTCAACTCGTTTGAGAAGGTGAGCTGAAAAGTCAAGAGTGCAATGTTTAAAGCATTAGAAGGAACGTGGTAATAAAACATGTCATGTTTAAGTTGTTGGTAAAAACAGGAAGATGGCAATTGTTAGGTCACTTATAGAGTCAGACAGAATCTATAAAATATATATAAAACAATAGACACCTCTAGAAAGCTATGAACAATGAGATCAACAAGAACAGCAGCAGTTAACAACAGTAATTTAATAAGAGCACAAAAACACTTGTACGTAAAGGCAGAAGTCTTTAGGAGGAGAGTACACTTGTACGTAAAGGCAGAAGTCTTTAGGAGGAGAGTACACTTGTACGTAAAGGCAGAAGTCTTGTGGAGGAGAGTACACTTGTACATAAAGGCAGAAGTCTTTAGGAGGAGAGTACACTTGTACGTAAAGGCAGAAGTCTTTAGGAGGAGAGTAGAGGCAGGGGGGTGTATTCAGGGCCTCACTGAATCAAAAGTAAGATGTAATAATGACATGAGCTGTGAGGGATATATGTTTATGATGATGCCTGGAGACGTGAGGGAGACAGAGGTGCTGCTGAAACAACAACATCAGGACCTGACCTCTGACCTCTGACACATTCATCTGTCAGATTTATACTAAATAAATAAAGTAAAAGTGTCTAAAAAGTGTCACAGTAGTTTAGTTTATGTACTGTGTCCTGCAGCTGGAGGAGGGGCTTAAAATCCAAACAATAGACAAACAGAGTAATACCATATTCCATCAAACATACAGTCCTCTCCGTCAGATTCTTAGCACAAACTCGAGGTCTTATTTCTTCCTTCAGGTTTAATGTTCTACCAAAATCTAAATCAGATTCATTTGTTCTATGTAATCCAATATCTTACTTTCTCTTTCCTCGCTCAGCCTTCTCCTCGAGTCGTGTTCTTTTCTCTTTTCTCTGTCCTCAGGCTGTCAACAGGTCCACTGAAAAACAACACTTTTGTTTCCTCCCTCCTTGCCTCCTTTGCCTCCTTTCATCCATCTCCATCCCGCTCGATCCCTTTCCTCTCGCTCTTTCTAATCATTCAATCCCTTGATATCTCCTTCATGCTTTGATTTACAGCTCTTTCCCAGCTGGCCCGTTGCCATAGAAACTGAGCCCCGCAGACCTGCCGCTCCTCCGCTGAGCTCTGGTCTGGGGAATAGAGCTCACGGCTGCTCGCTCCTCTCCTGCCTCCTGTGCTGTCAGCGCTGCGTGACTTGTTTGTGTTTCAGGCCGAAGTCTGAGAGAGACCCTGATCCAGAAGAGTTCCAACACGAGCATGTCACCAGAGCTGTGGACAAGGACGAGCTGCAGCAGGAGGTACAGAGGTCTGTGGAAGAGCAAACACCAACCAACAGCAGCCGAACAAACACCATGTCTGGAGATATGTGTTTAGTTTTGTCAAAGAAAGCAAATAAATCCATCAGTTACAGACAACTGTTATGTCTCCTTTTATTGTTGTAGCAGGAAAACTAAAGAGTGGACATAGTCAAAGACATAGACAGAATAAATCCTTCAACATCACAATAAGAACGTAATAAATAAGTCTTGTTTCCACTGGAGCAGCACGGCACAGGTTGGGTCAGTTCTGGTGCGTTCCTACCTTTTATTTCTCAAATATAGACAGGACTTTTGTGTCTCTTCAATGACGTCTCTGTTTCTGCAGCAGACGTCTCTCTCTGGACCCAGCAGAGGAAACACAAGCCTCTTCAGAAGAAACTCAAACAAACCGTCCTGTACGTTACAGTGGAAACAGGGCTAGATTCTAAAGCGAGGGTTAGGTGCCATCAGCCTAAAGTAACACAACACACAGTGAGAGGAGTTGCATCTGGGCTGACAGGTCTGTGAACAGTGTGGCACAGGCCTAATTTAATGATTTTGACCAATTAAGCATTAGCTCAGGGCTGTGCAACATAGTCCTGCTCTGTCCTTGGCACAGGCTGTCGGTGGAAATGCTGGGTTGAGCATCTTTTTTACTGTTGGACCAAGCACCTCTTTTTACAACAGCATAAAGCGCAGTGGCTCAGTAGGTGGAGCAAGGCGTCCAATCACCAGAAGGTTGGTGGTTCGGTCCCTGCTCGCTTCGGTTCATACTGTAGTTCACCCACCTATTCTCCAGTGTGTGTGTGTGTGTGTGTGTGTGTGTGTGTGTGTGTGTGTGTGTGTGTGTGTGTGTGTGTGTGTGTGTGTGTGTGTGTGTGTGTCAGTGTGTGTGTGTGTGTGTGTGTGTGTGTGTGTGTGTGTGTGTGTGTGTGTGTGTGTGTGTGTGTGTGTGCTGCTGTTTTGTATGGCTGCCACGTCTCGGTCAATGCTTGCGTGTGTGAATGGAAATATTGTCAGTATTTAACAAATATATCACAATTTTGTCTGCGCACTTTGCAAAGGAAACATTAGCTTGTTGGAGTTGTGCGAGTCTCTTTTACCTGTCATTGAGTTTCTATGAGGCCCACTGTCACATGGAGTCTGACGTGGCAGCTGCACTGGGCTTTTGGGACCTGTTATCCCGTCAGATTAATGATTTTTAAGTGATGGGGGCGAGTCAGAATAAATCCGATTCAAGTCTCTTTGACTGGAGCTAAGTGTGATGGAGCGGTGTGTGCGGCTGGAGGAGCTGACAGCGCCTGAAGGACTAAAGAGTGCTGCCTCAAGTTAAAGTGAACTTTTAACTCTGGTTCTGATATTCTTCTGTATAAATCTATATTTCTCATATCCCCTGTCAGTTCAAGTTCTGTGGGAGCGACAGTTCGTTGGACTGGGCCGTGAGCGGGTGGATCTGCTCCAGAGATGATGGTTTGGACAGAAACCATGTTGTTTTTTTGAGTCACATGAGTCTTACTTAAAAGCTAGGGACTGTGAAGAGTTAGGAGAAACAAAAAGATCACACTGCACAATATACTGCAAATGTATCATTATCATCAGATATTATTGCAATATCTGTAAAGCTCTAAGTGTATTGTCCAGGATGCACCAGGCCCAAAGCTGCTGGGATAGGCTCCAGTCACCTGTGACCCTCAACAGAAGTAAGCACAAGAAGATGAAGGAACTTTCACAAAGACTGACTTGTATCAATAATGTTATGGTCTTCTATGTGACATTTACTGTTTGCCTCAAAATCTTTGTCCAAACAACAATAAATCAATTGTTCAGTCGTTTTTATTGATTTAGCTTCTGTTTTGTCCAGCCTTGGATTTCTTTATATATGTTCTACATCAAATCTAATTTACTGCTTTGTTTTTCAAAGAACGTTCAAATATGGCAGCTCATATCCTAATCACAATATTCAAAAAGGGTTTTGTATGTTTTTTTTAATCATGCAGGCCTAAAAATATGACGTCTAAAGGAAGTAAATAGGAGTCATTTGCTTTTGTGAAATGTGGCTTCAGAAGAAAATGAGGAGAGTTACCGGTGATCAGTAAGAACTGATCGATGGAATAGAGCTGAACTGTTTGACTCAGAAAACATCAATGTTCCCACTGCACAAAGAATTGATAAGACATTATATATATATATATATATATATATATATATATATACATTTCATTCATGTTCACTTTTTATGTCTGTCCTAAAGTGCACATTTAGCTTCGCTCTAGGAAAGATGCATTACATTTCCATTTACTCCGGAGCATCTGAGATCCTCGGGGCAGTGCTGCAGAACGTAAGGGTTAGTAAATACTTTGTGAACATTTCTCCCTTCTGTCGTGGGGATGGTGTTTACGTGCGGCCTGTCCCGGAGCCTGAATGCAGAGCCCTACCAGCAGCACTGTCATCATCACGTCATCTGCAAATAGCCCTTAGTTTCTTTTCTTTGTCGTCTCGTCTGAAGATCTAAACAAACGGTGGAAAGTGGCTGCGAGGTTTGAACGAGTAATTAGGCATTCAGTCTGCAGCCTCAGCTCATCTTTAAGCACTGTGAGAAAAACCTCCAAGAGAGAGACAGAATGTGTGAATCAGAGCGAGCTCTGGGACGACAACTAGATCAGATTCACCTGAGCGTGGACTCAAACATTCGACTGTGGCCTCTGGAACTCCAGACCTGTTACTGTTTGTAACTGAGTGTGTCCTATTAGCAATTAGCCATCTTGGAAATGATTATTGCATTTCTGTCTTAATGTCTGTGTTTGGAGGCTCACTGGTTGGTGCCTTGCTCAGTTTGATTCATCTCAGACTGAACTTTTAATTATGGAAATCGTGTGAGCAGCACATTTATCCCATTGCTTATTAATATACTAAAAAAAAAAAGTATTATAGCTGAGTACCTGATTGGTTATTACAAAAAGTACACACCCAGTCCAGGGGAAAATAACAGAAAGAGGAATTTATCTGTGAATCAATTTTGTCACAGAAAAAAAAAAGATGCTTTGAAACGGTGACCTTCCAACAAAACAAAAGAACCACAAACTGATGTAGACTAATCCTAAACTGAGAAATGTTTAGTTAGAGTAAAGAACAAACGTAATTTAAAATATCTTTCATACCAAAATGTCATGCTTTGTAACCACCATTTCATTTCTTCTCATGACTCTTTGTTAAAGACGGTTCTGTAAATCCTGGTTCTCCCTGACGTTTCCTTTTTCCTTTTTCTTTTTACGGTGGAGTGTAGAGCAAACAAATTAACAAAACCAAAAACACAACAAGAATTCAGACAAACCAGAAAAGGTAGGTATTCTTTGCAGACAGAATTCTTACTGCTGATTGGACGAGACATCTGTCACTCAGGATTCTCACACTCAGGATAAGAATTCCGTCCGCAAACAATATCTAAACTTTCCGGTTTGTCTTAATTGTCATGGTTTCAGTTTTGTTTATTTGTTTGCACTTCATGGCTTTCATAGTTTTTTGGGGTATTTTTTTTTCTTCTTTAATTTCTTTGTAGGCTAGTCATTTTATTTTTAATGTCTAGTATAGTTCATCTTTCAGCACGTGAAGCCACAGGAAAGTCACTTGGTCGAACTGTTAATGATCTTGCCGAACACTAAGATTGTATTTGTAAGATAATATATCGTTATATAATAATATAAGTCATTTACATTTCCTCAGTGAAGAGTCTGAGCAGCTTTCAGGTTCTGCTCTGACTAACGCTGCAGAGTCAAACCTCTCAGCTTTAGGAGCCCGTCGGCGCTGCGTTTGTTCAAAGAGCGTCAGAGTAAAGCTCCTGTCTGCTGACGGGAGGCTCACACGTGGCTCTTATCTCCGGCACAGTTCTAAATACAGACAGTATCAGGAGTATTTGACAAACTGAGAGAAACCTGTTCATCTACACTTTATTAAGAAAAAAACAGACTCACACAAAAAGGTTTTCGATTCTGATGCTGGATAAAAATACATATAAGTTGATTTTTATAGAAAATCTGACTGTGCGCAAATATGTTCCCTAAAATATAAAATTCCGACTTTTGTAACGCTGTGGAAAAGGTGTAGTATTTTTCATAGGAGCCTTTCCGACAGCATCACTGGGCTCCGTCGCTCAGCTGCTCACCGCAGCTCGGCTGAAATCTCACTCGTCGCCTGAAGTCGTGGCGTCTCGACATCTGGCTCTTCATCATCGCCTTTTCTGGGTCACATGACATTCCCACAGAGGAGACCGGGTCCTGGAGGTGCTCAGTCCAGACGTCTGCTCAACAACATTCAGCCGCTGTGGGGCAAGTGTGGGGCGGTAACTGTCGGTGGAGTCCCTTACTGCCATTAGTACATTGTTTCCCAAACTGTGGGTCGCGGTACATTTTTATTGTGTCGGCCTGAGCTGAGTGTGTCTCTCAGGAGAGGTCTGTCCCGGTGGCTTGGAATTATAAATCAGAGTTTTCTGTCCAGCTGAAGGTACTCTGTCAGTGATCTAGATATGATTCTATCAATAACGTGTCTAAGAATCATTAAATCAATACCAGAATGTATGTTTTTGGACTTTAAAGTCGTGATGCTACTAGCTAAAAGTTACACAGTGCTACTTTAAAATAGCTGCTTTTGAAGTTAGTTAAAAGAGCAGAACCAACATTCATTCATTTTCTACCGCTTACTCCCGTTAGGGGTTGCAGGTGACTGGAGCCTATCCCAGCAGCTTTGGAAGGAATATATATTTCCATGCACAAAGACAAAAACTGGATACTTATAAAAAGAAAACAGCGCTCAAGTGAACACCAGCCAGTTTCTGTAAAGTCAGACAAAGACAGAAGTCCAGTTAGATCCCTGCGAGTGAACTGTCCAGATAAATGTAGTGAGTGTGTCTTTGCACACCATGATACTATTCTCTCTACATTATAATTCAGAATATTATACTGCTTTATGAATCATCCCGTCCCATTTTCACCCAGTGTCTTGATTAACTGGTCCTCACTCACATAAACTCTGTTGACCCATTCCAGTTTGCAAAATATACGCTAGAAAGGCTTGTCTTTTTCCCTCAAATTCTTATCTATGTGGAATTAGTGCTTCTACAAATGGCAAATGGGGGTGTTATAAGAATTTTATTCTTATAATTGTGTATATTGTTTATAGTTAGTTGGTGCTCATAGTTCTCTACAGGTCATGTCAAATCATGTTGTGTCCTCCATGTTATTCCAAGCATGGGGTAGACATAACTAAAGACATGGCTTGCCGGAGGACTTCTGCACCTGGAGCCTGGAGCGGGGGCCTTGAGGGGAGGGTGTATGCAAGATACACCTCCCACTGACAGCCCCCACGACAGTGATATAAAATGTAGTGTTTTGCTTACCTCTGTAAGCAAAACGCACAATGTACCTTTGTTGTATCTGTGTACTTTGCTTCTCCTTGCAAGGAATAAAACCTGGCCTTTCGCTTTTTATAATATAATCTGTCTCCGTGTCTCTCTGGATAATATAAGGATATAGAATTCTTTTAGACATATAGAATTCTTATAACATTTGGTGCCGTGACCCGGATCTCAATATTCGTGTTTCTCATGCAGAGAGGTGAACTGACGTGCACGGAGAAATGCAAAAACAATGCATTTCTTGTAAGTCCCAAGCTGTGCTATTTAGCAGTAAAGGGCCAGATATCCCCTCTGTGTGTGTGAACACGATGACGAGATCTGGACTGAGAAAAAGAGAAGAGCAGAGAGACGAGAGGACAGAGAGACAGTCTGGCTGCGGAACAACTGGACTATTGGACTAAAAAATTCAGGTAAACAGCTGTTTAATTTATTTTTGGTGTGTGTGTGTGTGAGTTTGTAATTACCAAAGCTTCCGGAAGTCGTTTTGGAAATCTGACGTATGTTGAGCGGGCTGCATGTAGTGTACATCATTAGTTGATGTTTTTCCATGAAGTTGGCCAGCATATGAGATTCTTAAACGCTGAAAGATCGAGACCCTAAATGTCATCTAATGGTGAGATCCGCTTTATCGAGATCCTACATGTAAAATCTTAACGGGTGAGGTTTAAAGCCGAAAAAGTATGTGTTTTTGATCGAGATCCTACATGTTAAATCTTAACGGGTGAGGTTTTAAACGGGATATTCTGATGTTAATCTGTGTTAAAGCTTGTTGTCTTGCTGGATTTTAGTTTGATAGATACCTTATGCTTTGTAAGTCTTTATGGTGTTTCTTGAAACTGACTCGTGCGTTTAGTTCATTTGGCCGTGACAAGTGCGAACCTCTATGCGAGATAGAGCACCTAATTACAAGAAGGGGTATAAGGTCTAAAGAGCTTGTCTAGAGAGCACAGGAATTTATCTTAGATTAATAATCACGATCGTACGCCACAATCGAACTGCCTTGCATAGCTAGTATTGTTGGTTTTAATGGTGCGTTGGACGCACAGGAAAACTCGAGTATTGACCATTATCGAGAACCTACATGTAAAATCTTAACGGGTGAGATGAATGAGTCCGAAGTCAATGTGACTATAAAAAGGCCTGCCTACGTAGAATTGATTCCTGCAGATGAGAAATGAGATTTTAAAAGCCCACTAGATAGTGACAGGCTTATGCTGAAAAATGTTCACTGCATGTGACGCGGTGAGTGAGAGAAAAAAGGAAAAAGCCCACTGAAAGTGACAGGCTTATACTGAGAATTGTTGGCAATACTGAGAATTGTTGACCTAAAGGTTAAAGATAAAGGTGTGTGTGAGCGAATAAATGTGTTATGAATGGGCCATTGTTGGATGTAGAATGAGTCTAATGATGTGAATCAGAACAAAAGTAATGTTTAGTTTAGAGAACGTTTGAACAACATGAGAGAGAAAGGTAGCTTCCATAAGCTATTTTTCTCGTTTGAGGAAAAAAACACAGAGAAGTAGAGAAGAGATTTTTGAAAGAAGTACACGCATGTACTTCAAAACACTAATCATTTGTATTTTGTTTAAATGTTTCTGGAGCATCTAGGTCTCGGCCTCCCTCCCTCCGGAAAACAGTGTCCTCTCCAAAACCCTTCCTCTGCACCCCACCTCCCACATGCTCCTTTTCGGCTGAGAAAAAAGGAAAAAAAGCTGCAGACCAGCAGCAGCAACACGGAAGCGGTAAGATAAACGAATTCAGACAATCGTTTATTTGTTTAAATTTTGATATATTGAGATTGACCAAAAAGGTATTTGTAAAGTGTGTTTGCAAATTGGATGAAACTTGAAATTAATATGAATGTAATGTATTTCTCTGAGGAAAAATGCACAACTGCCATTGGAGACGAGAGCGAGGTGGAGGTGGGCGTGACAGACGAGAGGGCACTGAGAGGAGGAGAAGGAGGAGGTCGAAACTGGGTCCAGACGAGAGACGAGGATAACTGACCGCTTCAACTAACAGGTCAGGTACATAAACACATGTAAATACAGACACATAGAGACAAACACGGGACACATGAGACACACATCTACAGAGAAGAATGTGATTTTGGTTTATGAGAGAAAATAATGAGTATTCTGTTAAAGAACAGAGTTGGTTTTGAATTTTATGTGACATAGAAATGTGAACATTAAAGGTTTAAAGAAGTTAAAGATCCAACACTTGGATCTAAAATAAAAGTAGTGATTGATGTTTTGCTAAACAATGTTGTGTATCTATTAGTACGAGAATTAATAGAGGTCCTTAATATCAGTGTGGTTCAAACACACGGTATAACGCAAATAAAAGAATGAGAATGATTACTTTGTAATTGGAAGAGTTTAAATATATGTTTTAAAGTTGAATTGTGCAGAGTAAGTTTATAAAGATAATATAACTTTATAGTTGGGCCATAAGCTTATATTTAAAAGAGAACAAGGTTACCAGAACCTAGATGAAGAAAAGTGGCATTTATGTATTTCTCTGGTTTGGTTCTAACAAAGTGTGAAAATGGAGAAAGTGGATTCAAAACAACCACTGTTTGGATTCACAGGAATGTTTAAACAAGATAACATTCTATGAAAGTCAATGTAACAGGGGCTTCACAGCACCCTCCTTTTTGCTCCCAAGAGCGAGAAATGTTTTGTTTGGGTTTTTTTTGTTTTTAGCTCCACAGACATGGTGGGAGCCTTTACATTAAACAAACTTTTAATATTGAGAAAAATATAGAGTTAGAAATGTCAGTGACAGAAACAGATTGCACTGAACTAATGTGTTAAATAAAGTTTATGATACTTAATTATGAAACCTGTTTGACCTTCTGACAGGTCTGTTGATATGAATAAAGTCCACATTTGAGTTTTATTGAATCTATGAAACATGATTTGGTAAACTAAACGATTGAATTAATGAGATTGAATATGGTTTTTGAGAAGAAAAACTTAAAGTTTAAGTAATTGGAAAATTGAAATGAAGATAGTTCAAAATAAATAATAATCATTATTTATTTTGGTACTTTATAATTAAGGTATAGTGTGATCTATGCAATAAAGATTTAAACTGTAATGTAAATTGGTAATCTGGTTTTGGTGATTAAAAACATATCTATGTTAAAACAGTTCAAACTGTTAAAATGATCTTAAATGATTTTAGTTTGAAAAATTAAAGTTAATGAAAAATAAGTGAATAAAAGATAATTGTTAAACTAACAAGGTGAATTGTTAAAGTTTAAGAGCATATGCCAATGGCTCGCTGGGTTTTAATCACTGTTTGAAGTGATTTTAGATTTTTTTTTTGAGTACAGGGACTAACGCAAGGTCCTTTTGAACAGACGTTAGACGTTGTTTTGGTTTTGGGTTTTGATTAACTTTGGGTCTTTGTAACCTAAAGAAAAAGAGAATAAAAAGAGGTTGAGATGATACATTTTATTGAATGAACAGTAATGATAATTACTGATTACAATTTTGGTGAATTTGAATAAATAAAGAGAGACACGTTATTTTGATTTTACACTTGATGTTTAAAGTTTCTGTTTAACATTGAGTGAGGTGAATTCTGAACGCCAAATTAGTGTAAACATGAAAATAGTAATTGATAAAACGTTTTTATGTTACATTTAAATTAATATGGGAAAAATACAAAAACGAACTGGTTTATTGTATTGAGCACCTGGTGGTAAAACTGAGTTTACAGAGACAGTATAGAACAAATCTATACTGAACACAATCCTGAAGAAATTTTATTTAAAAATAAAGCAGAATTTGAGTTGAGAAGTTGAGAATTTGAGATGAATTTTATTGATTTTATGTTTAGTCTTTCCTTTTAAAACGACAGTCACAAAGGTGATGGTGTTTTAGAGGAAAGCAGTGTGAACAGAGCAGAGGCTTTGTGGTGTGTTCAAGACATGCTGCTGTTACTGGTTTAATCCCAGAGAGGGGGGTCTGAACCCAAGGGTGATTAAGAAATTTTGTTTTGAAGTAAGAGAAAATGTGTTTTCTTTCTAAAGAAAGTAATTTGAGGTAAATTAAACAATATTTTGAGAATATTTTAATTTAAAAGAACATGTGAAATAAATTGTGAATTGAAGGTGAATGTTTAAAAGTTTGTAAAATAGATAGAGACAGATAAAATAGATCATGAGAAAAAAAAATAGATAAAATAGATCATGAGAAACCTGATCTGATCTATATAAATTATTTATGTTTGCATCAACTGAGTTAAAATTTATCTAATTGTGGATGATACCAATTACAGTTACAGGTAAAGACCTACAACTAATGGTAACTAAAATTAAAACTGAACTAAACAAAGTTAAGTTTTAAATATAACATCAACAAAAGTGATGCTATTTGGGAAACATAAAGAAGATGAATAATTAGGAATGCTAATTAATGGAATAACAATTTAAGGTGGTAATTGGAAAAAAACATTCTGTTTTGATTTTATTTTTGATTTTTGTTTATTTTGTTTAAGTTTTGTTTAATTTTTTTTGGTATTTTGAGCCATGGTTGTACCACGTCTCAAAAAGGGGGGAGATGAAGGTTTAAACTAAAACTGTATTAAAGTGATGAAGGTTTAAACTAAAACTGTATGAAGGAGAAGAAGATTTAAACAAAACTGTGTTAAAGTGCTGAAGGGATGCTTGGTTAACCTAATGGTTAGCATGAGGCTGAAACAACAGTGTTTAATACAGTTAAAAGTTTAAATCAAATAATGAAATAAAGAAAGTTGACAGGACTTTTCTGGAGAAGCACTGTTTAGTCTGATTAAACCTTTTCAGATTAAAGTAGATTTCCAGCAGACCATATCTGTGGAAACAGGGTTTATCTGCTGTTTCAATTTTATGGTTTGATCATTTTAAGGGCTTTTATGGTTTCGTTTGACGAAAACCTAGGAGGCACTTTCTATGGGTCTATAATGTCAGATAACGTTCTGATTTGTTTGTTTGTTCTTTATTTGGATGGAAGCCTACTACAACAAGTATACCAGCTCAGAAAAGGAGTTTTGACAATTAATATAGCCACCACCAGTAAGAGCTAATATTAACATAGTTCTTTGAACTTATATCATCTTGGTTTACACCTATGAAGGGAAGTACACCTGTGAGCAGGGCTAGTGACGTGGGTCACATGACTTCCTGTGACATCACTCTGAACTTGACAAACGTAGAGATCAGGGACAGGTGCAGGGCAAAGCAGAAGTCTGGAGGTTTTGTGAAAGTAAGACCATTAGACCAGCGTTGCCTGCTGACCGGAAACATGCGTCCTTAAAGGATCCTCGTTTTATTTGTGTTCACATACAATGTGACGGAGAACATCGTGAGTGGAAACTCACACTTTAGGAGCCAAACAGCAGCTCCCTCAGGTTCATTTGAGAGCCCCATTTACATCAACGACAGAGGTGTCCTTCGAAGGTGTCCTTAATGAATATAAGGCTAAAATTAAATTAGCATTAGGATTTGAATGTTTACCATTGGAGACAATTTATGCAAATGTGGATTAAATTAAGTATATTTATAAACAACAAAGGTTTATGAATTGTATGAGAGATGCTGTAACTGTAAATTAAAACTGGAAATGAGAGAAAACTGATCCAAGGACTGGACAGAACAAAACAGCACTGAGCATGCTTTTAGCTGAAAAGGGGGGATCTACAAAAGGATTTCCTCCAAAGTAACACAGGACTAGTTACAGCAGAACTAAAGTCTTTAAGAAAGGACTTCAAACCCTAACAGAGGAATTAGAATATTCTGGTATAGAGAAATTAATTTTGACCTGGTTTTAAAACATATTTGGAAAATTTACTGGGATTTTAGAATCTGTATTGAGATACAGTACTTGTTGTTGCACTTCCATGTCTAATAATGTTTGTTTGTGTTGCTTTACATGTACCGGAGCTTGTTGGTGAGATTGATGAATGTGGCCATTGCTGGGTCAACATTCCTGGACATGCACCTGCCAAACGACTAAGGTCAAGGCTTTGACCTCAGATGAACACTTTGATATCTGAGGGACGTTATTGTTTGCATGGACACCAACGGGACAACAGCTCCAGGACGGATCATACTACAGACCTAAGGGCCGTATGGTTCATTGAATTGATTATGCTGAAGAGAATTGATTTTAATCATTATGAATGTGCATATGTCTCACTCCATGTGTTTTTCTTTTCGTTACAGGGACAGAAATGGACAGGCAGGGACAGGCCAGAGATCTTGAGTCCAATGGGTTGACCAGCTCAACCTCTGGCATATTTTTCTACTTTATTTTGGAGTGACACTGTGTTTTGATTTATGATTTATGGACTTTAAAGAATTTGACTTTGAAGAATCAGTGCATTACTCTGTGGGTTCCCATTTGATTTGAAACATATCCCATTATAATCATTTGTTGTGTTTGTTTTGACATGTGTTGTAAGTTAATCATTTGAAGTGATTACATACGTTTGATGCTTGATGTTTGTGTTTTGTCACCGCCTTTGGGGCAAGGGGTGGATAGAAGAGTTTTTCCCAGCTTTAGGTCATTTTACCAATGGGTCAAAATGTTCTTCTGGCTAGGTCAACGCCCTGCTGGGTTTTCGCTTCTGTCATAGTTTAAAACTCAAAATCAAGCTAGTAGGTTGTTTATGCTAATTGTCATCAGCATAAAGAGGGGGGAATGTTATAAGAATTTTATTCTTATAATTGTGTATATTGTTTATAGTTAGTTGGTGCTCATAGTTCTCTACAGGTCATGTCAAATCATGTTGTGTCCTCCATGTTATTCCAAGCATGGGGTAGACATAACTAAAGACATGGCTTGCCGGAGGACTTCTGCACCTGGAGCCTGGAGGGCCTTGGGGAGGGTGTATGCAAGATACACCTCCCACTGACAGCCCCCACGACAGTGATATAAAATGTAGTGTTTTGCTTACCTCTGTAAGCAAAACGCACAATGTACCTTTGTTGTATCTGTGTACTTTGCTTCTCCTTGCAAGGAATAAAACCTGGCCTTTCGCTTTTTATAATATAATCTGTCTCCGTGTCTCTCTGGATAATATAAGGATATAGAATTCTTTTAGACATATAGAATTCTTATAACAGGGGGTCAAAGGTCACTGTTCATGCTTTTTAATCTTTCAAACCTTTGATGCCTGCTATTTCTTCATAACTGTAACATAAAATGAATGCTATGACTAATAAAAATGTTTAACTACAGCTTTATTGTTGCTACCTGCTCGTACCTGTGTGTAACAGATTTCTTCAGACACAAACACGTTTCCATCACAAGTGTCCTGTGACCAGGCTGACGCTGGTGACTGGCTCTGTGTGCAGTTGGATCTGATGAGCAGCTGGAGCACCTAGCCACATGCATTTCCATCTTAATGTGAGTTGAATGAGGCGGAACTGATTTCCTGAGAATCACTTCATTAAACATACAGTACACTTCATATTAGTCTTCACCACAACACAACACAACACAACACCAGCCGGGATCAAATAAATGTGGAATTAGACTTCATGTTGCACCTTATCGCCGAAGCGATTCTGATTCTGAGAATACAAACAGATGAAACTTCAAATGCTCTGTTCAAGACATGATTTAAATCAATATAATGCTCTTTAGGAAACGCTCAGCTTCACAGGAGGCTTCTGTCGTAGAACAGCACGAAAAATAGAGCCATACAAAACAGAAAACAATGTAATCTATGTGTTTAATGTGTTTTTAAACCCGACTGATCTGTTTTCTCTGTTTCCCTCTGTTATCTCTTCTTCATGAGTTTAATTGTCCGTGACTTCCTGTATTTGTTTTAAAGTCTAGAAAAAGATGGATGGATTGATAAATGTATTCTTTTAATAAAAATAAAAGGAATTAAATTAAATTAAAGGACATTTGTAATTGCACAACATAGGATTTTGAATATTTGGCTCTTTGTGTCACCAAAGAGTCATACCTCCGCAGCAGGACCTCCACATTTAGGAGCAGCCCCATACATTAATGAAAATGTGACTATACATGACCCCAGTTATTACTATATTACTATTACTAACAAGAATTATGCATCATTTACAGGGTATATCAAGAGTATATTAGACTGATTGTCTAAAAGTGGATGAAGTAAAAGTCCATGTGAATTTTAAAACTGATTAAAAAGGAGAGCAACATTATATTAATAATAAATCCATGAAGCTACACCGGTTATAATCGGTTTAGTCCGAGGGAAAGGCTGAACCTAATTTCTGAGATTTCATTTCGACAGTGTGTGTAATTACAGCTTCAGAGAGACATTAAAGATTAGTAGATGATAAAACACTTCTCGACACTAATGACCTGCTAGGATTAGGCTGCAGAGTGAGATGAGTGATATATTCTTAATAATTTGTACTGTTTTCTGTTTGTGCTCATGCAGGTAAAATACCTTGGGCGGCCGTTAAACATAAACTGTACGAGAATTACAAATTACCAGCAAATGACTGACTTGAAATTATGAGTGTATCGGCGCCAAAGAAGAGATAAACATCAGCTCTGCGGGGACATATGAATACCTGAATATTTACATAAAAATAGAGTCTGTGCTCAGGGATTTAGAGTGCATTTGTCTGTTTCTTTCCAAAAGTAATTTCTTTCCTTTTTTTATAGGTATTCTTGGGCATGTGTATTTTTTCCTTATGATTTAAAATGTGCACAATCTACAACTGCTTTAATGAGGTGCTTGGAAAACTCAAAACAATGTTTTTCTGGGTTGATAAATGATATAAAGCTCATAGCTCAAGTAATGTGGCATTGTAGCGTCTTGATGAAGAGATTGTGGCCAGATGACAGGGCTTGGCTGTGAGAAGAGGCAGAGTTCAGTGGGGCTGGCACAGGGAGCTCTCCTCCTTCAACTTTTCCTTTGAAGGTAGCAGCAGGTCAATGAACTATCAATCAAATCTGTCAGTCGTCCTCCAGTGTGCACAAGGCTGACAGGTCTTTCATTTTTTATTTACCATTTTGAAAACTGTGCAAAGAAGTGTGGCTGATGAATGTTTTAATTCAGAGACCATTGGCAACAACAGGTAACCAGGCTATTCGTTTTAAATGGACTTAAGGGTTCCACGAATTCTGCACAAGAAGAAACTGGCAAATGGCAGCTGACTGAGAACATGTGTGTGCTGTAGGTTATTAGGTAGAGAACACTGAAATGCTCCATATTTATCTGTTCAGTGCTACAATGGATGATTAGGACAATGTTCTACTGGACATAGAACGTTAAATAAGACCACATGATTGAATTATACAGGGAAGGTTTTGGGACCTGTTTTCCTCATTAAAGACTGTTAAACTGTGAGAAACTCTACATTAGGTCATTAGAACATCATTATAGTCAAGGACAGTCCTAATATACGAGCTGCTAAAGGTTTACAGCATTACAACCAAACCCTCTATGAATGTGATCTGAAAAGTGAGACCATCACAGCGTCTCTGAATACAAATAGTTGCTTGTCAGTGCAGCACAACAGGGAACAAAGTGTGTAGAAAATATTTCTGCGAATGGCCCTGGCTGTCACGTCGGCTTGACACTAATGAGCACGTCTGAGCGGAAAGAGAGGAGGCTCCGTTCTGATCGGCGCTGTATCCACGTCTCGCTCGCTCGCTGCAGCGGCCCACAGCTCCACCGACATCCTCAGATGCATCTCAATTGAGTCAAACGAGCGTCTTCACGGCAGGCCTCTCTTTGTGGAGGCGCAGAGAGTGATTGGGCAGAGTCGTGTGGACAAATGGTGAAGGCGGCGGCTGCAAACAGAATGAAAATGAGCCAGGAAGACAGAATATAATAACCCAGAATTATTGTCACTATTTCATTACTGTGTTCAGCACAACATTGTGGTGTGTAGTTTGGAAAATACATGACAGATCACTTTTATTTGTAAATCCATGTTTTCAGCTGACATCTGCCTGGGTCGGCTCGGCACAGTTTGGTCCAGGTAACTCCAGGAGAGGCTTGCGTTTTCATCAAACTCCAAGATGAGTTTTATTATGAGAAATTCATCATATTTGAAGCAAACTTGCTGGTGCAATGCTAGTAGTAAAAATAAAGAAGAAGGGCCATTCTCCTTTTTGAAGGTGGTGGTGGTATACAGTTGCTATAAAAAGCAGAAAAAGATTGTTCCTAATTTATTCTCAGCTTCCAAAGTTTAAATTTAGAGCTTAAGCAACCGTTGATGGTTGATGAACTTTATTAACTTTATTCCCCATTTGTTTGGGTCAACACTTTTTTTTAACAAAGGTCTTTTCCCACTCTCTCTGTTCATGCTGGTGGTATGAGCTGCGTCCTGTACAAGACCCCGGACATCATTACTACTCCACAAAAACTCAAACGTTTAAATCGAGGAGGCTTTTTGTTTTGTTGTGGCTGCCGCTCTCGTGTAAACTGTCTTCTATAAAAATGATGACATCATAGGTGCAACACACATGAGCAAGAAACAACTCTACAGAAGAGACAAAAGAAGAAAAGAAAAGCAAAAAGAAAACCCACCCCCTACTGGTCTGGCATATGTACTACATTGTTTTAACCAGCTCAGAGTGAATAACATTATGTGAACGTGAACCGTTGACAGCATGACTGTTGCGTTTTCCTGACCAGCGTTCTTTTGTAAATAAACCCTGAATAAGACCTCCCCCAATGGGTATTGGTCACTGGTACTCACTGGTACTCACTGGTACTCACTGGTACTCCTTGTGTCCAAATCAACAAACTATATAGTACGGACCTTTGAGAGCTTCCCTCTTGAGGCATAAAAAAGTTGTAATAATTCAGTCAGTTTTGGTCGTAATTAGTTGTTGAATAAAATACATGACCTATTTATATTAATAATTAAACACTAAAGTGTTGCAATTTTTAAGAGAAGTCTATTTCGAGAGTCAGAGTCAAAAACAGTTGTGTAGTGTTCAAAACCGTTTACTAATCGAGCGCACTATAAAGTGATTAAGGGGTCAGAGACTAGAGCGTGGATTCGGACACAGCCTTTAATTGGTTTCAAAGTGATCTGGTCTCAATCATGACATTATCTCAAAGTCTCTTAACTGCAGCTCTTTGGAAATGGGATAAAATGATCTGACGCTTGTGTTATGCATCTGACAGACTAAACATTATATTTGGGTTTTACAGATGAGAATTATTCCTCATTCCCTGACACTCTTAATCTAAAGTCTGACATCCCTTCCCTCAGTGGGCTTCATTCACACCATCAGAACATGAACAGCCATGAGTCCTCGTAATGAGCTGTAAATGTAAATGTGTGCGACATCCACCCCCCCGAGGCGCTTCATGGCTGCAGTACACCACACGCCGCGCTGCGTCTGAGTCCAATTCCATGAGCTTTAGATGTGTGGCTAAAGCCTGCAGCACAACAACACCAAACACAGAAAACAGTATATATGAAGGAGGATGGATGTGTTCTGTGCTTTAGAGGCTGCTGCATTATTTTGAAACATCATCAGGTTCTAATGTGAGATTCTGAAATTGATGTTGAACCAATTGTAAAACAGCAGCCAGTCTATGTTTTATTGTGTTTAACTGTTTAACCGTCCAAAGACAGGCATGTTCAGGTGGGTTGAAGAATTGAATTGCCCCTAGTGAATGAATGTGAGAGTGAATTGTCATTGTCTGTAGTAAGCCTCATCATGATTTGAGTAGAAGAATCTAGATCAAAATACTGCCGGTGAATATCTCCCAATGACCTTTGAAAACGATCTGCGTTGATTCTGTGTGCCACCTCCATAATCCTCCAAAGAGCAGAGTCAGGATGAAAGAGTGAAGAAAAGGGAACTGCGCTCCCTCCACATGCTCCTCACTTATGTAACTGTGAAGCTACAGACAGCTCCACGAAGACGTCCTGGACCTGTCGTGTGACGGCCGGTCACTTCAGCAGACGCTCATTTCCATGTTGTTCTGATCAGCTGCGTCTGAGGAGATGAATCATAGAAAAGGAAGATTCCAGTGCCATGTATGAAAAGATAAAAAAGTAAATCAGTGTTTAAATCTGAATTTTCAAATAGACTGACAATGATAAAGACAGTGTGGTGTGAAGGACAATGAAGTTTTTCTGACGGTAATGTGAAAATCTTTTTTACTGCACACAGACAACACAAAGGAAGAGATTACATCCTGGACACACAAAGACTTGAGGCGACAGCTCCACTTCTTGTTGAAGAAACAAACATTTCTGACAATATTCCATTGTGTCTGAGTCTGAAGGCCTTAAATTGATGCTAAAGAAAGAAAAGGTCAAGGGAAAACTGTGCCTTCACTCTTGAGCTAGATGTCAGCGCTTTTGTGTTTCATCCAATTGGAAGTGTATGTGTAAAAAGCCATGTTTTCACTCGTGCTGGATGTGTCGGTACGCCACAGACTGGTTCAGGTTAACTTTTAAAGAGGCTTGTGTTTCCACTGAGCTGTGGCAGGAGAGTCTGCTACAGAAACAATCATTTCAGACACATACCACACACGTTACAAAGTGACTGATATGGCACTAAGCTCACCTGCATTATTTTAAGATCCAATGAAAAATAGACACAGTAATAGTGATATTTAGTTTAAACAGTCTTCTGTCAGGGAGTTAGTCTTGAGATACTTGGTGATTATGTGTTGTTTATTCTGTCTATATTAATAATGAGTTTAATTTATTGAGTTTAAATTAGTTTGGCATTATTCTTCACGTTACCTCTCTCACCTGTGATTGGTCATTTTAGGTAAAATGTTAAATGGTTTGCATCTAAAGCACTTTACTCTTGTTACCTTATATAAAAAATGCCTTCAATTCTTTAGTTTAACATTGGTGATTATATCATAAGAGCGTCTATCATGTGTTCAGCTGTTTAGTTAACATCTCTGGTACGTTTCTAGTCATTAGCATTAGCAGCTAATAGTGTGGCTAACTTGTGGCTCCATAACTCTACCTGACAACAAAGAATTTCCACTGATGAACACAGTTCTTTGCTTTATGTGTGATCTTTATGATTATGACCTTCCTTCATATTGTGTGTGCTCATACAGAAATGTTTAGCCCTGTGTTCAGCTGGTTGTGTTCTTGAGTATCACATTGTTTCTTTTCAGCCACAGTGCCAGGACGGACATTTTGAGCCAGTGTGCTCCCTGAGGCCTCTGACAGTCTGCTGGTGACAAATAGCACTGGGCTCGTTCTGCTACAACGACTCTCCCGCTCACAAACCAAAATCTCACCTCTGGCACCCACCAACACTGCCGCCATCTTTTCTCCAATAAATGCCATGCACACACACACACCATCAACCATTCTGGACGGCCTGTCTGACTATTTATAGCCCACTGGTCTGCAGAGTTACCTTTCACGTAGAAAATGTAAAAATGACTCTAATATGGATTTTAAATGTAGCACAGAGAGAAGACATGTTTAACTAGTGCAGTCTGCAGTCTGGATACTGTCCGTTTGAATTTTCTAGTGGCCCACGAGAGGTTGTAACAGCCAGGTTCTATATGTAAGACCAAATAGTGTCACTCAGTGGTGCCTCCTTTGTTTGTAATCGATGACTGTATAAAGAATAGACGTTTTCCGCCCTTATTGTCAGTGAATATAGCACTGACAATATCTGACAAGAGTTGTCATGTAGTTAAAAACTTCTTTTGTACCAGGCTGTAAACATGATTTTTACACTTGTAAAATTGGGTTTCTCCTTATATTTCCACTTTCGGAGCCTGCCCTCTGGTGGACGGAGGTATATCGCTGTATATCGCTGCAGCGCCCTTACTCGAGGACCTTTTAAGGGGTTCCATGAGAGAGGTTTGTTTGTAGTCTGTACTAGAGGTCATGGGTCACAATGTAGTATAGTGTAGTAGATTCATGTTGCCTAGTATTTATAGCAGTGTTCTGAAACCTAAATCAGAACAGTTTCTTTCTAGAACAACAACACCTGAATAGAACAGTGTCACTAATGACTCACCTGAGCCTTTTACGACTCTCACATCAGGAGAGTCGACTTAGCCCTGTGGAGGCCTGGCTTTGTATGGTATCAGTTTATTCTAGTTTTAAAGTAAAAGTGGAGCCCATGCTGATAACACTCTACTGCCTACCAACCGCCAATGTTCAAAGAAAACACAATGTTTCCCTTTTCCACAGTTTAGTATTCACCTACTTACACCAAGTCTGTTATCTGGGTTGTATTATTTCCCAATTTAGTAATAAGAATATTAGTGAACAAAGGTTGTCTCAGTACAAATCTTTGGTTTTTGATGCGAGCCACAAAAATGAGGGCTAAGGGCTTGGCAGAATCCTATTCAAAGATATTAGCTGCCTTCAAATTGTCTAGTTTTACTTAACATTTACATTTACATCTAGTCATTTAGCAGACTTTTATCCGAAGCGACTTACAAGTGAGGAAAACAATGGAAGCAATTTTAACAACACAAGGAACAAAAAGCATAAGTGCACAAAAACTAGTCAGTTTAAACCCAGCACAGTTTACAAAGCTAAGGATAAGAGAATTTTTTTTTTTTTTTTTGAAGATAGGAATCGATAGAAAGGAAGTAGAACTCAGTGTTTGTCAGTCAGGTGTTGATGGAAGAGATGTGTTTTCAGGTGTTTTTTAAAGATGGCTACAGAATCTGCTGATCTTGTAGCAGCAGGTAGATCATTCCACCAATGTGGAACAGAGCCAGAGAAGGCGTGAGAGTGATTTTTACCTTTTGGGACGGTACCACCAGACGTTGTTCATTTGCAGAGCGCAGGGATCTGGTAGGAACGTAGGTCTGTATTAGTGAGTGAAGATATGAGGGGGCGGAGCCAGTGGTGGTCTTGTAGGTCGAGAGCATAGCTTTGAACTTGATGCGGGCGTCAACCAGGAGCCAGTGTAACCTAATGAAGAGAGGAGTTACGTGCGCTCTCTTCGGTTCATTAAAGATCACTCTTGCCGCTGCATTCTGGATCAGCTGCAGAGGTTTGGTTGTGCAGCAGGGAGTCCAGCCAGTAGAGCATTGTAATAATCCAGTTTGGACAAGACAAGAGCCTGGACTAGAATTTGCGTAGAGTGCTCAGATAATGTTGTAGAGGATGAATCTACAGGACCGGGTGGTGCTGGCGACATGACTTGTGAAGTTTAGCTGATCATCAATTACCACTTCCAGATTTCTGGCAGTGCTGGACGGTGTAATGGTTAAGAGACACCCATCACCCTGAGAGAGGACAGGAGGATGTGATGATTAACAGTGTCAAAAGCAGCAGACAGATCCAGTAAGATGAGTACAGATGACTTGGATGTTGCCTTTGCCAGTCTCAGAGCTTCGATGACTGAGAGCAGTGCAGTTTTCGGTGGAATGTCCGCTCTTGAACCCAGACTGGTTCTGGTCCAGGAGGTTAAATTTAAAGACTGGCTGCACTTTATTTCCATAAGACCTTACCAAGATGTCCTCTCTCCTCCAACTGCTGTCATTCATCTGTCTTTTACAGCTTGAGAGTAATCTTTTAGTATCCTTGAGCCTCGCTGTTGTCGTCAACAGTCTCAACCCATCTCTTTCCTTCAATTGTGCCCATTTTGGTTTTATATTTTGATAGACCATCCTGTCTGAAATCATAAAACTGAGCTGTTTTTTACCTGGCGACCATTTCTGGAGATGACAAATACAGAGAGTGAGCAGAGAGAAAGATGCAGAGGTGTTTGTTTAGTAAAAGTCCTCTATGGTGGCCATATGTACAGCTGTCAGCCACAGTAAATAGAGCTTTACTGTCCACTGCCACACCAGTGTCAGCAGTGTCCGTCAAAGACAAAGGCAGTGGCTTAAGGTTGGTGTTTATCTGCTCCCCCCCAAAAAATCTGTTTTTAATAAAGCAGCCAAAAAGCACAATTGAATCACTGCTGTGTGACCCAGTATTTATTATAATGTGTTGCATTCGTCTGCTCCGGCAGCGGTCCAAGTTTCAGAGTCATTTATGTCAACTATTTATGTTCATCTGTATTCAACTTGCACGGTCTGGTTGGCTGACTCAAACATCCTCGACATGTCCTCCCTGTTGTTGTCTCCGGGTACTCCAGCTTCATCCCACCGCCCAAACACATGCATGTACAGGTCAACTGGAAAAATCTAAAGTAATCCTAGTGAATGATAGTGAGAGTGAATGGTTGTCTGTCACTGTCAAACTGGCCACTGTCCAGGGTTAACCCCCTCAGGCCCAAAGCTGCTGGGATAGGCTCCAGTCACCTGCGACCCCTAACGGGACTAAGCTCAAGAAAATGAATGAATGTATTCAGCGTGTAAAGTCAGAATATTTATCCTTGAGCAGTTTTAATGTTTCCTCCTTCAGCTGGAATTAATTTTAACTTTTAACTAATTCACTTTAAATTGCCAGTGGAGGGCAACAGGTGAGTCACCTGTTGGGAAAGTTCACTTTCTACAAGAACTAGTTCAAAGTTCAATTCACAAATTTTAAAATGAACTAGTTCAGTTCATAGTTCAAACTTCAAAATTTTGAACTAAGTTCACAGTTCCAAAAAATGAACTAGTTCATAGTTCTTTTTTCCCATATGTTGCTGCGAGCTATTATTTTTAAAAATTATTGCCACAGCCCATATACAGTAGAATCACAGACAGCAATTATAAGCAGAAAAATGTGCTTGCTTGAATGGTCTTTTTAATGAGGAATTATTAAAAGAAAAACAGGACAGTAATCATTAAGGTGCAAACATTTTTCAATTTTAATAATTTCCCATTGTCCACATGCTAAAACAGAATATTGGAATCCTGGAAAAATAGACCAGGCAGGTTCAACAAACAAGTTTCATGAATAGTAAAACCCTTTACTAACACAAACTGAGGTAGGAACCAGGCTGAGGTAGGAAATTAAGGTTGAACTCTTGTCATGAACATCATAAAATTATTTTAAATGATCATGCGCCTAACTACATGCTGCTGTCGCCTCCATGTTTTTTTTTTTTTTTTTTTTTTGATGACGCGTTACGCATGCGGCGGACGGCGGTGCGACACATGTGGCTGGTGTTGCCAGATTTGGGGTTTTTCCGCTACATATTAAAACCTGTTTACGGTGTGTTTTAGCCGGGTTTTCGCCTGGAAGGCTCTATAGAAATCTGGCACCTTATTTAAAGACGTTAACCTGAGAGAGCGTGCCGTTCACAGACACCAGAATGAACAAGTTCACAGAAACGTTCATCAGGCAGTAATACAGCACGTTCAGTTCACGTTCGCCCAAAATATGAACGAGTTCATGAACTATCATTCAATGAATGCGTTCAGGCACAACACTGCAGGTGACCTGGCGCTATCCTAAAGCCAACCGAGTTTCAAATCAAACCTGCACCAAATCGTACAGGTACAATCTTGAGATACCTTTTTACCTATTTGCTGGAGATTTGGTGATTTTAATTTACAAAACTAGGAAAATATTCTGTAAGTTTTCATTTCTGGGCCATTGAACCTGAGTGAAGCAGTCAGTGATGTAACCAGGACCTGAGCTCGATGGTTCTCTGCAGCAGCCACAGATGATCAGCCTCGACATCATCATCAACCTGTTAACACCTGTGCACTTCACACTCCATCACAGCTCATCAAAGGACGCTAACACTTCTGTTCGAGTCTAGATGGACATGGTTAAGCTTCATTAGAGATGTTCTCCAAGTAGTGCAACATTAAAGTAATCGAATCTGATCTTTTTGTTGACAGTTTAAGATGCTCTACCTGTTTGGGCTCATTCAGACGTCTGTGGTCCACTTGGGGTTCACACAACCAGAGAGTCTTGGAGCTGGTTCTGGGGCTCGGAGGGTTGTTCTGATCAGAGAGAACCATACTTACAGAGCAACAGTTTGTAATAACAGCACCAAACACAAACGTTTGAACACAGCCTGAAACTCTGCTCTTCAATGCACTCACCCCCATCGCAATGAGCAAGCATCCTAATTATCCTCATCATAAACTTTCATAACAAACTCAAAGTCCAGATTTAAATGACAGTAAAACACACCACATTTCATAAAAGGAAGTGTGATTTGTCAATGTGCACGTTGTCATTCTCTTCTGGGACTAGGCTCAGAAATAAAGCTACGCTAAGATCCAGTTGACTTTTGTAAGTGGTGTATTGGTGATCAAAAACGTATAATATCACAATCAAGAGCTAAGTGCTTAACAAAGAAACACTACACATCTTCTTCCACTTGTGGGTGACTGGAGCCTATCCCAGCACCTTTGGGCCTGAGTTGGGCTGACAGTTTAGACAATTAGAGTCACATATTCTTTGGACGGTGAAAGGAACCTTCAGTTTGTACTGGGGCAGTTTGCAAAAGAGAATCGGGAACAGGATCCTCAGATCGGCGCAGCATCTGCAGCTGTTTGGTCAATGCACCAGTTTGTTGTTGCAAAGAGGGATGGCCTGGGAAGACCGCAGTATTCCTCCAGAAGGAGCAAGTGTCTGTGGTGGGGGAGTACGCCTGCTTATGTGCAGCTCTCATGACCCAGCACTGGATAAAAGGGAGAAGACAGATAAAACATGATGGTAGCTGCTTAAATCTGACTACTTTTAACTGAATTGAAGTTGGAATACCCTGTATGTTTTGTTGACAGTCCAGAAGCTCATCGACCGACCTCCACCAACTCCCAAACATTTATACAGTTCCCAATGCCTCAAAAAAACAAAAGATACATTTTTACAGGACTCATCTAATGACCCACCAAACACACCATTAAAAACACAAACCAGACATGCCATTCTCATTCATTTTTAAGATTTTATCTGGTCTGACCTGACTATGTCTGTTGTCTGCTGTTATGTGTCTGTACTGTCTCTACAATGTAGTTATTTACAGGTTTAATGTATGTAATGCATTTATGTTTGCTCTGTTCTTAACCTTCTTAACCGTAATGTTTTTTTTAGGTGAGACTACCTTTACCTTCTGTCCAGGGACTATGGATGAAAAATAGCCTTTTGCCAAATTCTAGTGCATTTACAGTAACGTTAATGAATGTAATAAATAAAGAAATCTCACACTCTCTGTTTGAACTGCTGCCTTCGTCCAGATGAAACAGATCAATACAAACACAATCCCAGAGCCATAGTTGTCTTAACTGCTGCTGTAAATGAAATCTTTTTAAATTTAAATGGTGTGCATTTATATAGCGCTTTTTTGTTTCCTTCCCAGGCACCCAACGAGGTTTACATCATGCTTCTATTCACACAATACGTTTGTGTATTTATTCAGTGCACCCGAGGATTGCATCCAATTTTGTTTTACACTGTACAATGACTATAAAGATATTCCATACCAGATTGTTTTACTTCCCTTTGGCCATGGTTGGATGACTTAACCATATTTGCGTTGGGTTTATTTCAGTCTGCCTGGGGCCTCATGTCATACACAATACAAGAGCTGTGTTACAGGCTGATTGAGCAGTTTAATCATGCTCACATCAATGCTCACATCAAATTATTCGGGATGGCTCTGAAACAATGAACGATGATATAACAATCTGCTCGCTGGCCACTCATCTTTCCAAAAATCAATTGGTATTTGGCCAGCGCGCAGCCTGCCCAGTGAATCCGATGGGGTGTGACAATTACACTTATAACAAGAGCAGCATTGTGTATACAACTTAAACATATCTGCACACCTCAGTAGAACTGTCCTGTTGGATGTTCTGTATGAACTGTGATGGCTAATGAGCAGAATATATATGTGGGATTCAAACTTACTGCCATCTGTTCAGTATTTAGTTTGGCTCGTTAGGCAACATTAGCACAAAGCAATATTAAATCTACACAAATACAAACAGTTTGTCCTCCGTGTTTAACAGTGGGTTCTCTCTTATGTCCAAAGAATTATATGTAAATGCGAGGTTGTTAATCTGAATTAGTGACTGTGAGAGTAAGAGCCCAAGAGGGTACAAGACAGTGTATAAATGCATGCCATTTACCATTTTATTTTACAGACAAGCATCATATTTCAGGGGTTTTACTTTGAAAACTTTCCCACTTGACTTCCTCACAGCTTTTCCAAGTGCCACACAATGAACTGAGCTCAAATTAGTTTGTGATCAATGGAGAGGCCCAATGAGGAGAGGTAGAACAACAAAAAAAAGACTCTTAAATTATGAGTTCATCACAGCAACAGGCGATACACGAGCCCCAAGCCTCTGTGTAACATGTGAGCGGCTCCAACGAGGAAAACCCTGCTTCCATCTCCAACACCTTATCTTTGTGAAGCAGGATTAACAGAGTGTCCTGAACATAATGAACACACTCTGAGATGGACCGTCTTGTTGCAGGAAACACGCCCAGTGCCTTTTTACTCTGATTATGGTGAGTTTTATTACATTTACATTATAAGTCTAGTAATTACATTAGTGTTGAAACTGTATAATAATTTCTGTGTTATGAAAATTATGGGCTACAGTTAGTCAGCTAGCTAGTTAGTTAGTTAATTAGTTAGTTTAGATTAAGGGCACGCGTGACTTATGCACAAATACAGAGTTAGGGTTAGGCTGAAAATGTCATGAAAACATGATCATTCCTTGTGATTCATAGAGTTTAATGCATGTACCACACTACAATTAATGAATTATTATTATTACATCAATTTTATATAGCGCTTTTCTGGGGACGCAAAGACACTTTACATATCAATTATTCATTCACTCCACAGTCACACACTGGTGGTAGTAAGCTACATCTGTAACCACAGTTGCCCTGGGGCAGACTGACAGAGACGTGGCAGCCATTCTGCGCCTACGGACTCTCCGACCATCACCATCAACATTCTAACACATTCATACAAGGCGGGAATCGAACCTACTACCTTCTGGTTGAAGGACGGCCACTCTACCACTGAGCTACTGCTGCTTTAGTCATGCATTAATTAATGCATGAATTCATGATAAAATGTGCCCATACTCTAAAGTGTTACTTGGTCACTTAACAAAAAAATAAGACAGATTAATAATCCATCAGCCAAGAAAAAAGAAAAAAGACCCCTTTTTACATTTTAAACTAACTTGCAATGGCACAAAACAACAAGAAGGAGAAAACATAAAGCAGGCTACATTTACAAAAGAAAACACCAACAAATACCAGTACCCCCCCACACCACCACCAACAACTATGAACTCCAGAGACTGTAACACTAGCACAGATCAACACTAGCTCAGGGGGATACATCTGATATCAAACTGTTTTCTTTCTTTGAGTGATAGAACTAGACAAAAATATGGAGTGTTCATATTAATCTACAATAAATTACAATTTAAATTTGGTCCCAACTTTACTGACTTCGTACATGACTAAATTTAATTTGTCATGTGACTGTGACCCAAGGCAACCTGCTTCACAGCCCAACACCTCCCTCCGCGAGCCGGCATCAGCGTTTTGTTTATGTGCAGTGACTCATTGGGTTTCGGGGAGAATACAAACGTGTTGTGCCGCATCTTTGCATCGTGATTGTTCTGACAGCTCCGTCTTATTTACAGGTCACAGAAAACAAAATGAACATAGTATGTGCGAGTGAGTCTGTGTTATTTAGGCCTGAGCACAGATTTACACTCGTTATTCTGGAGGCATCTGGTATTTGTAGGCTTAGTTAGATTTAATGTTTTGTTTTGTTTTAGCGTGACAGTGGGTTTTATGGAGTATAGCCCACTTAGATTGAGTGTGCAATATGAGTTCATCATGCATTACATTAGAATTCAGGATTGTTGGAGTGAATCGTCATCTCTGGTTCAGGTTAAGCAAATGCATGTTGAAAGTTAAATAAGGTGTGTGCTTCTAAAATGAGTTCAGTTGGACCCAACAGAGCTTTGCACACGCTTCACTGTCTCCTGCACTGAGCTCCAAGACAACAGCCCAACGTAACACAGACAAAACAAGAAAAGGTGAAGACGCAGTGTGTGACCAGTGAGATTCACCAAATGTCTGATTCTGATTTACAAATAACTCTAACTGTCTCCTGCCAACCTTAAAAAGTTATTAAGGTTACACTTAAGGCTTGACATGTGTGACCTTTTACCCCCACTGGTCACCCTGGTCCCTGCCTGGGCACCTCGGGTAAAACCCTTGACTGTGCCCATGTCCCAGGCTTTATGCAATGCTTTGTTTCTCTGTTTGTTTGTTTTTTTCTTCCCAGAGGCAGTTTATTCTGTGTATGTTGGTAAAGCCCTTGAATTTAGCCGCAGAGATAGTTTAATCTTTGCAAACTCAAGCTAATCAGAACAAACTTCCCACTGTTAGCTTACTCCAGCTACGGCCTGGAGACGTCAAAGCAGGACACTAAACTTCTGTTTGAAACAATGGTCACAATAATATCCCTCGAAAAGGAAAGCACCAAAAACATACAACTCCACAAATCTTATCAGACATGTAAAGGCAAGACACGTCAATAAATCTGAGGAGGTAGCTCAAAGTATGAGGGTAGCTTGTATCATAGATTTTAGCTATTTTAATGCAGTAAAATAAAACACATTAGATTATTTTCTGTGTCCTTACATA
Source organism: Perccottus glenii (assembly GCA_024416835.2). NCBI lineage: Eukaryota > Metazoa > Chordata > Actinopteri > Gobiiformes > Odontobutidae > Perccottus > Perccottus glenii. The sequence continues at coordinate 2,813,211 of CM044548.2, read as the reverse complement.
TGGAATACTCCAGGGCCAGGTCAACTTAAAGGGGCATGTTATAATATTCTTTTTATTTTAAATAGACCCTGTAGTCAATGATCTTTTTTGTATTTTTATGTAAAATTACACAGTAGTGCAAGACAGTATTACAATTTACATGGGGAACATTACAATAAACATCTGGAAACAAGACAGACCTCTGCTCATAAAGCATATTTCAAATGACTAACGTTTATACAGTACACTCTAGAGAAGAAAAGTAAGCACCTGGAGAACCAACATAAAGAGTGTCGGACAAACTAATCAGCTTTATGAACGTCGGTATTTTGTCAGTGTTTTTGTTCAAATATATGAGGAAAATCTTTCAGGTGCAGTCACAAAAAGGTTTCACTAAATGAACTAAATGTGAGCAGAAGGTGACGGTGCAGTAGTGCATTCACTCGTACATCAGTAAACAGTGTGACATCAGCCACAAAAACATATCATATTATTTACAGCATATGGCATTTTGTTTCATTTTTAGAGTTGGTCACATGGGGTTTTGTGCTTCACCGCCTCCGTCACTTACTCACCTCTGGATTCTGTTTGTCTCGTCCAAATAGTGCTGCTGTGTCACTGAAGGAAGGAATAACTTAAAAATATATAATAGAATATACTTATAAAATGACCAAGTCAAAATGCAAAACATATATTTATTTACAAATATATTGAGGATTCTTTATACGTACAATGTCTGTTGATGTACGTTGCATAATCATAACACTGCACAACACAACATAATTAACTATGTACATTTTCTGTCATTACCAGAGTTTACTCTGATGACTTTCACTGAATTGAATCAGCCAGAGATGCATAGTCCAGACAGTAGCTGCTGAGGCAAACGCACTCGAAAACATCATTGTGAAAAAAAAGTACTCCTCCCATTCTGTATGAAAGAGATAGGTTTTTGTCTTCTTACTTGGTCCAGCTCCCTCACTTTTATGCCCTTTCTTAAGTTTAAGAGAAAAAAACGAGGTTTAAAAGTTGGAGGTAAGTTGCTAAAGCGTGTTATTTTTGCTGCACTTAGCGCCGTTGTTTGTGCATGCGCAGTGACCTAAGTGTCAGAAAAATTCAGATGTCATCTGACTGGCTGCCCTGTATGTCAATCAAGAGATTGGATGGATGATTGGCTGACGTCTATTTTTTTTTTATGTCATGCGATCGACCAATACTAACTTGAGATCGACTGGTAGATCGTGATCGACGTATTGAGCACCCCTGGTCTAGAGAGTGCTCCACTGTAGTCCACTGTAGTCCACTGTAGTCCATTGTAGTCCATTGTAGACCACTGTAGTCCACTGTAGTCCATTGCAGTCTACTGTAGTCCACTGTAGTCCATTGTAGACCACTGTAGTCCACTGTAGTCCATTGTAGTCCACTGTAGTCCACTGTAGTCCACTGTAGTCCATTGTTGTTATAAGAATTCTATATGTCCAAAAGAATTCTATATCCTTATATTATCCAGAGAGACACGGAGACAGATTATATTATAAAAAGCGAAAGGCCAGGTTTTATTCCTTGCAAGGAGAAGCAAAGTACACAGATACAACAAAGGTACATTGTGCGTTTTGCTTACAGAGGTAAGCAAAACATTACATTTTATATCACTAAAGTGGGGGCTGTCAGTGGGAGGTGTATCTTGCATACACCCTCCCCTCAAGGCCCCAGCTCCAGGCTCCAGGTGCAGAAGTCCTCCGGCAAGCCATGTCTTTAGTTATGTCTACACCATGCTTGGAATAACATGGAGGACATAACATGATTTGACATGACCTGTAGAGAACTATGAGCACCAACTAACTATAAACAATATACACAATTATAAGAATAAAATTCTTATAACAATTGTAGACCACTGTAGTCCACTGTAGTCCACTGTAGTCCATTGCAGTCTACTGTAGTCCACTGTAGTCCACTGTAGTCCATTGCAGTCCACTGTAGTCCACTGTAGTCCACTGTAGTCCATTGCAGTCTACTGTAGTCCACTGTAGTCCACTGTAGTCCATTGCAGTCTACTGTAGTCCACTATAGTTGAGTCCCATGTAGTGACAGAGGCGTTCGGGACTTGGGAGTGGTCACGCTGCAGACAGAGAACCTTACATTTACATTTACATTTAGTCATTTAGCAGGCGCTTTTATCCAAAGCGACTGACATTCACCAGTGTTACATTTACAGATGACGCTTTCATTTAAAGCGACTTACATTAAGGTTCCATTCACCAGTGTCACAGCTGGAACACCACTGGAGGTGGGTTAAGTGTCTTGCCCAAGGACACAACAACAGTATGAACTGTAGGGAGAGCGGATTCGAACCGCCTACCTTCTGGTTGAAGGATGACCGCTCTTACCACTGAGCCACTGCCGCCCCACCTTCAGGAAGGCCATATCCAGATGAAAAGAAGTCTCATGGTTCTTCTCTTCTTATTCCAGTTCCACTTCCTTCAGAAATATCCTCAGACCTAAATTTGGGGGAGACAAATTTTCACTGCATGAATCTTTTAGATCCAAACTTGTGGTTATTCTTCAAAGCTCTGCAGCAGAGGCCTACCTCTTTAATGTGCTATAACATATTAGCCAGCAGAAAACATCATTCTCATTCTTTGAAATATGATGTAGCACTAGACCAACTCATTTGCAACTATAAACCTTCGCTGTGACCTCCTGTAAACATGAAATACAACGGTAAATTATAGTGTTACAGCCAGACAAATGATTTGTGGTATTTCTGTTCAGATTTATTTATTCATTATTGCCCACTACATCACGGCAAAACAAAATCCATCACCTCAAAGGCATAACTCTCAACCAGCTTGGTCTTTCTTTAGAACAGATTTTAATTTATAGTCCTGTATTTATTTGTAATGAGTATTTTTGTCCAGTGTTTATTTATATTATAATGTTGAGATATGAAAACCAAGTGAATTTAATTAAATGCTAATAAACGGCATTAACTAAACTCATCTGCTTCAACGTGACTTTTTGGGACTAACTCCAGTGGGTGACTATAATGTTTTGGACTAATCCAGCTGAAAATTAATACCAATGGCTCGTTAGACTAAAATGTCTGACTTGCAATATTAAAATGTTTGTCCTTGGGCCGTGAACAGCTACAGTAGCCCTTCAGGGACATGAGACTGTCTGTGAACAAACCCAGTGGAAGTAGGTCTGAAGGTGATTCAGTTTGTCTCACCGATCCCTCCCTCGTCTTGACTGCCTGACACTTTGTACTGACCTGTTTTATGAATGAGCAACAACTCAAAGCCTGCACAGCACAGAGCCTACCTTGTCTCACTGGCTGCATTCTTGGGTCCACTTCTGTTTCTAGTCAAACATAAGTTCCTATCTAGCTCCTTGTCTGTCTCCACTGTCAATAAAAGAAATGTAGACCTTCCATTTCATCATTTCTGAACTGAGCGTCAGAGCAGAATGTGGGGCTTGTTGTTTCCTGACAGTTCTGTGGAGCGTCCCGTCACTGAACGGTCAGAGTGAGAGGAGCAGGCAGCTTCATTCATCACTGGCCGCTGCACTTCCAAGCTGCCAACCAACCAGCTGACAGATGTGGGCTACTTTTATCGACCACAATCATAACCGTCATCCGTCTCTGCATTAGTCTGACGTTAAGAACCGGGACAGGCTCCGAACAGTGGCTTCAGGACGCATCACTGAACTCTGCAGCTAACCCAGTCTCATTGTTCTGATATGTCTCCTGCACTTCTGAGTGGAGTATGTTCAGAGCATAGACTTTTAACAGTAAATAATAATCTTTTTTTTTTTTTTTGCCCAATTTGCTTAGATATAGTCTTATAATAATATTCTATTGCTAAAATTAAAAACTCATTCATTCCTGGAAACACTTCTGCTGATGATGCTATTGTTTACCATTTGTGAATAGTTTAAAGAATATTATTGCATGTAGAGTTATACTAGAGTAAATTTAAGAGTAAATCCAGTGTCCCTGGTTTACTGAGAAGACACTGTCAAACATCTGTGGAGCAGAAACACCCAGACACTCCTCCGACCGGTCACTGCTGCAGACGTCCTGAAGGCTTTGTGTGTGGAACATCGTACAGCTCTATTCAAACACAAAAAAACACAAAGCTCATTAGTGGCGTTGTATTTCCCCATTCACTACTTTGGCTTTTGTCAACTGCGACTAATTAATTTTTTGTCTGAGTGAGAACACACAAAGTAAACAATGGAGACAATGCAGATTTAGACATGATCCTTCAGTTCAACAGAGCGTCAAGTGTCTCGAGGAACACCATGTGGCCGGTCTGCAGATTTGAAGATGTGTCCTTTTGTCGTGTGTTCATAAGTTGGTCAGTCCTTTTAAAAACACTGGACCTGTGTTCTAGTGGAGCCTGATTCACAAATATAGAACACATTACAAATCTATTGAAAAATGTGTGGAAAAGGCTCCATGCTTCTGCACAGATCACTCTCAGTGGGACAGTTCCATGACAGTAGTGGTCCATCATTAATGCTTTGGGGACTTTTCTGACGATTGCCAATGCCACTTTATCAAATATTTTGACTTCTGGCTCCTAAAAATCCCACCGGTATCCTTCTTCATAAAGCTGAGTCATGTAGTGTATTTATGAGGAACCCACATTGCACAGTATTTCTGTTCCTTCCTTTGTGCTGTTTGATAATGTGACTCCTGCGATTCCTCTGAATCTGCCTGATGTAGCACTTTTCACAGAAGACTTTTTGTTCAGGTGCATGCTGTGCTCTTGTGGGAATCACTACCCTCGCCATGTTCCCTACACTTCTCTTCTGAATGTGACCTACATATACTGAGGAAGAAAGATATTGTGCACAAGTACCTGTCCCCACTGTTCCACACTCACACTGTCACATGGTCAGGGCCTGAGCACAGGTTTCCCCTGGATGTATCTGATTGTAAAGCTTTCTTTTAGTTTAAAAGAAGTGTGGTGTCTTTCTGAATGACATCAGTCCAGCTTTTACAAGTTAAAACTAAAACCCTGTCCCAGTATTTCACTTTTGTCCTCTTTTGGGGACATTATGTTCTGGCTCATTTCTCCCGGACTCTGCTGTGACTCTGTTCAGTCTGTTCTCTTCAAATGGACACTAAATATAAGGCTGCCGCTTAAACATTTTCCATTTCCTGTCTTTTCAAAATGGCCGCTCTAGCAAAAGTGCACATTTTGGGTGTTTCTGTCACAATCCAGTCCAGTTTGTCTCCTGCCTCTTGTATCTGCCCCATCACTCCACTAGACATTACTGTGAGCTCACCTTCCCACTCAGTCAGAGCCAGATTGGTCCTCAGACTGTATGTAAGTCTTTCCAGGCCTTGTGTCCTGAACCTGTTCCTGTTACATTTTACATTTACGTTTAGTCATTTAGCTGATGCTTTTATTCAAAGTGACTTACATTAAGGTTCCATTCACCAGTGTTACAGCTGGTACACCACTGGAGGCAAGGTGGGTTAAGTGTCTTGCCCAAGGACACAACGACAGTATGAACTGTGGGGAGAGTAGGAATCGAACCACCAACCCTCCGGTTGGCCCTTGTTTCCCACCTCGGCCCTTGGACTGATTGTTTGGACACGCTTCGGATCTGATCTCAGCCTACTGCCCGTAGTGCCTTGACCTGCTCTGCCTACGCTGCAGTTATAATCTGTCTCAACTTGTTTTTACTGCAAACCTATCGTCTGTTGTAATGCATTTGGACCCTCACCTGGTTCCTGTCAGTTTATCAATCACCAGGTCCCTGTCTTAAGAGGCAGCTCCTCCAGAGTCCGGTCCAAAGATAAAGTTCGGACGCATTGTTTTTGTCTTAATAAAATCCTACTTTTAATGTAAATGTTTAATTTTATAAGTTGTTTTTATTGGAAACAGTTATGTTTAATTAAACATAAACTGTTCAATTACAAAAAAAAAAGAAAAAAATGAGTAGAGTCTGATACTGATCCATGACTTATGAAAAAAACTAAAAAAGTTTGAGTCTGTTCAGTCTGAAGGTGATACTGAGGCCCGGTCCCAGAGCCCGTCGGGCCAGAGACTGACGCCTGTTGCTCGACTGCTCTGGTGTTTAAAGTCAGTGTTACCCTTCTCTGTTTGGCCTGGGGCTGTTGAAAGCCTCTGACTCATGACATTTATAGCGTCTGCTTCCATCTGCTTCAACCGTGTCCAGAATAAATATTTCCCTTTTACAGTTTTACTGCAAATCATTCACATGTATAACATTCAGAAAATAAGTGTTAAATATTTTATTACATAAAAGGTCATATCCCTCGAACGTTTGAATGCAAAGACATTAGAAGTTTTTTTTTTTCCAAAAGTATACTACTGGCTGCACAAGACCTTTTTATTTATTTCATCATAACTAACCATGTGCTGGCAGAGTGGTCTACGACAGATGACTCCTGTGAAGCCGAGCGTGATTTAAATGATGTCTTAAACAGTGCATTTATATTAATAATAACACCTCTCTATAGGCCCTGCTCCAGTCTGATTATTGTATTTCTCCAGTTCAACTGTAAAATAAGCCTCTGCAGTAAAAGCCATCCACAGGAGGCACGCCCCCCGTTGTCATGACGACAGTGAACACAGCGTCAGGGAAAGTGTGATAGTCCACTTTTAAAAAACTCTAATGGATAGATATAGTATGTATCCATGTGGTTTATTGGGTTTGCTGTAATTGTTTGAAATCACAGTTTCCAGTTGAAACTTTTCACTTTCACAAGCTGCCATCCAGGTATTAAAAGAACAAAGCAAAAAACAGAATCTTTGAATGCTGCTGTAATGAGTCCAGAGCTCATTAGACACTCCATACATGGATCAATGACGGCTTTCAGGCTTGTGTGTGGAAACCGAGCAGTGTACTGTGGCTCCTCGCTGCCAGTCTGCCTCCTCTGATGATCAGGAGAAAAACAGACGGCAGTGGGAAGCACACGTCTTTCGAGACATGCCAGCTCAGTTTGGTTGGCGTTGGTCCATTGCTCTTTAATCTCACTGGCCTCGGCTAAATCACCTTCATTAGATCAAATAAACCGTCAGCTGAGGAATGGGCTGCACAAAACAGACCACTTAGGGACTCTTTGAAAGGGGAGCAGTCAGGATGTTTGGAAATATTTAAAGAAAGTAATTAATTGGGGGTTATTTTAAGTATATCTGGACTCAACCAGTGATGACTTACGTGGTCTGAAAGGCAGCCAATATACTTTCCACAGTTTTTCTCTGCACTTTAATATATTCATCACCACAGTGGTTTAAAAAAAAAAAGTAAAAATAGTGAGCTTCTCCTTTGCTGATATAATTCATCCACCTCACAGGTGTGACCCCCATTTGTGAAGAGAACACCTCTCTAAAGTGCCAGACACCATCGAATGTGCGATCAAGTTTACTCAAGTCAGTTACAACGACGAACTGCAGTCAGGTCGAGACCCCCGATGAGGACGACGAGCAGATGAGCTTCACTGAGACGGTTTCTGACAGTTTGTGCAGAAATTCTTTGGTTATGCAAACCAATTGTTGCAGCAGCTGGCCGGGTGGATGGTCTCAGAGGACCTTGGAGGTGAAGATGCTGGATGTGGAGGTCCTCGGCTTCTGTGGTTACACGATCTTGTGAGGCCAGTTGGATGTACTGCCAAATTCTCTGAAACGCCTTTGGAGACGGCTTATGGGAGAGAAATTGTTTTTTTATGTTTGTGTTGGTTTCCCTTCAGCAAATTCCAAAGGCATATCTTTTAATGTAGGGTGCTTTGTTTCTCTGTGGAGTACAGAGCCTTGTTGGAGCCACTCACATGTTACACAGAGGCTTGGGGCTCATGTGTCACCTGTTGATGCGATAAACCCATAATTTAAACAGGACTTTTTTTTAAATTCAACTTTCTTTTCTGTTTGCCTCTTGTCTTCTGGCTCTCATCATCAGGCCTTTGATCACAGAAACTCTCCAGAGATAACTATAATTGTTAGCTCGGTTTAGTGTGTGGCACATGGAGCTATGACTGAGTCAAGTGAGAAAGAGGCTCCAATAAGAGTTTTCAAAATAAAACACCCGGAAGTTTTAGATCATCTATAAAATGAAAATCTTCTCTACAGCCCGAAAATGGTCCATGGACCTGTACCCGTCTGTGGACCCCCGGTCCAGTGTTGTTGGCAAGACTCTCATGAATCATGAATACTGCATTTGTCACATCTCAGAGGGTCATGAAACAAACTAGCAAGCACATCATTTTTGAAATTAGACCAAATCACTAACCCATTTAACTTTTGTTTGGAAAGAAACATTAGTCAACATATTTAATGAATTTTAATTTCTCACATCAGTGCATCACTTCCCTGAAACCCAGAGACTTTAATAAATTGGGTTTAGACCAAAGATTTTTTGAAACGCAGCAGTAATTGCAGCAGTAATAAAAAGAACTATCTTATTTTTTCTGATGGTTTACTTTTCTAATGTTCAAGAGGAGGGCCACACAGCTCTTTCTGTCAAATATGTTGTGGCGCAGTAATGAGCGAACCCAAAAATGGACACAAGACAACGACTCATAGATGAGAATTGTCCAGGGAAAAAGGTACAAGGCAATGGGCTGCAGGTCTTCAGGACACAGCAAGGCAAAGCAAGTAGCTGGCCGGAGAAACACTGGGGACTCGCTCAGGAACTGGAGATCACAGAAGAAAAGGTAAGTACAAATCCACAAACAGGTAAAGATGATTCTGAGAGTCTGGCTGGTGAGCAGGGTCATAGTAGTAGTAGGTGATTACAGATCTGCAGCAGGTGAGTGGTGTGTCCTACTGTGGCACAGCCACTCACCTGGATGCTACAGCACACCTGAACACACCTGCTACACCACACACTAAACCGAGCTTCATTTTCTCTACTTGAGCGTGGTCTTTTCAGAGTCTCCTTTACACTCAGTCCATCCACATTAAGTAAGTAAAGTAAGTAAATTTTATTTATATAGCACCTTTCACAGATATAAATCACAAAGTGCTTTTACAAAGTGCAATAAAATAACAATAAAACTATGAGAATAAAAATTAAAACCACAAAATACTAAAAACATAAATCCAAACATAAAGCCCAATCAACTAAAAGCTTGTTTAAATAAAAGTGTCTTCAGCTGCTTTTTAAAAGAATCAACAGAAACGTCCACTCGCAGTGACAGGGGCAGGGCGTTCCAGAGTCTGGGGGCGACTGCTTGGAAAGACCGGTCTCCCCGAGTTTTAAAACGGGTTTTGGGGACCGTTAGAAGGTTTTGACCAGAAGACCGAAGAGCGCGGGAGGAGGAGTAAGGGGTCAGCAGGTCAGTGATGTACTGGGGGGCCTGTCCATGCAGAGCTCTAAAAGTCAAGACTAAAATTTTAAAATCAATTCTGAATTTGACTGGAAGCCAATGTAATGAGGATAAAACCGGGGAAATGTGAGCCCTTCTGTTGGTTCCAGTTCCATTAAGCCCTGGGTTTCCAACATCCACCTCCTGCTGTGGGGAGCTAACATCAAGCACCTTAAATAAGTTGGGTCTCGGTCTGCTTCTGAACTCTGGGACAGTTTGAAGGACCACAGACGTCACAAACCAACAACAGAAAGAGCTTGACACGATGCAGCGTTGAGTCCAATCCTTCAGTTCAGCGCTTATCGACACACTTTCCTCTGACAGCACGATCATGTGATGTGTAACTCTTCAGAAAAGCTCAGTCTGTCGAGTGAGATTCGCAAGAATGTGCCACAGTATTAGTGGTTTTAATATTGAGAATATTGGGATGGTTAAAAACGTATAATGCCTAGATCAAACTTAAAGAAGTGGAAGTCAGTCATCCTGACACTCATTTATTCACCACAGGATTTTTATATTGACCTATACAGTACATGTCTTTGGACGGTAGGGGGAGCCCAGAAAGAACTCACAGCACAAGACGATATCCACAACAAGCCTTTCAAACAGGCCACAACATAAAAATACCTTGGCATCATGATGAACTCTCTGACACTCATGTGGAGTATACTTTATCGAGACTGTCTCTAACGTTTCTATTCCTAAATTATTTGACCTGATTCTTATTAGTGATGAATGCATGTTGAATGTTGTTGGATGTATTTTACTGTGGAGGGCGACAACAAATTACCCATGTGTGGGACAATTTATTTTATTATTTATTTATTTATTTAATATGGACATCTTAGGACATCATATATGTGTAAGCATTAATATCGTTTACAGTTACCTTTACAGACTCCAGCAGCTGGCCCTCAGATCAGTCCTATAACCTTCGGGCTGTGAGGCAGTGCTAACCACTGTCAGCGTGCATCCTCAGTTAAATGTTTTGTGCTGTTTCTCTGTAAAAACACATATCCAGAGCTGAACATACACTTTCTCTGTTTAATCAGCACTTACTTCCTTATTGATATCAGTGTCAACCAATTGGAACGCTCCTTTTTTAGAAGTGAGCTGTGATTGGATAAAGCTCCTGTTCAGGATTGTAAATGATCTGATATTAAAGCCTAGATGACGTCTTAGGGTTTTATTTTTTCACAATCCCAAATTCTTTTTTTGTTTTTGTTTTTTTCACAAGCATAAACAAAATCACATACTTCTCGTTCAAGAAATCCTTCCTAGAAATCCATTCTGACAAATACAAGCTGATCCATAGATTCGTCCAAAAGAAAAATATTTACACGGAACTGTTTGCTTTTCAAAATGAATGATCCAGTGGTTGTTTTTGCTCCAGACTCTAATGAAAGCGAACAGCCAGCAGCTGTTTGGACCTGGTTAATAATTTGGATGCTTTCTTTTGCAGGATATTGAAAATGCAACAACCTATTAGACTTCCTTGCCTTTTTCCGCCTCAAACCTTGCAGCCTTCATCCAGTTCAGCGTCAGTTGTTCTTCCGCTCTTCGCTGCACCCTCTGCATTATCCATCACAACACACTGGATCATTTCGAAACATGAATCATTCAGTGCCTCCAACTCTCTGTCAAAGGTGTTCCACAGAACTAACTCTAGCATCTGCATGAAAAAAAGAGGATTGGTATTAAGTTGTTGCACTATTAATCAGCTACAGCCTGATGAACGGAATGAGAATCTGAATTCTCCGCATGTGCCTCTGTAAGCCTGTACAGTTAAAAGACTGTTTCAGTGGACGTGACGTTTACCTGGTTCTCACTTCCTGATTTTAGTAGTAAACTATGCAGCAAACTTGAAAATGTGAAACACAGGGAAAAGACAGGCTTTCATTCAAAACCTGCAGATTCTTCTTTGGTTGTTGTTTGTTCGTGCTTGTACAAGCGTGTGCACAGTGAACATGCACAGCGCTGGGTGCAGTACCGCTAACACCGCTAAGAACAAAAACTCTGGATTGTAACGCTCCTTTAATATAACACAGTTTCAAATGGCATAGGACTACATTTACTCACAGTGGCAGTACACCAGTGATATACTAAAGGTTTACACTATTTTTTACTCTGAACAGTATTCCATTTCAGTCAGCCTAGAGTGCTTTAAAGTCAGCGCCAGAACGACAAGTATCTCCTCCTCGTTAAACATCACGTACCCCCTTTTCTGTTTGTTTTTCGTTCTTGTGTTGTTTCTCCGTAAAACCACTCACCCAGAGATAAATATACACTTTCTCCGTTTTCTCTGTATTCCTTACATCCTCATTGAGATCTGTGTCGACCAATGAGGGCGCTCCCTTTATCTGAAACGAGCTGTGATTGGACAAAGCTCCTGTTCAGGACTGAAAATACTCATCATTTAAATCCTTGATAGTAAACTCTAGCTGACGTCTTGTTTTTTTTTTTACAGATGATTACATTAGAACAATGTAAGTCGCTTTGGATAAAAGCGTCAGCTAAATGAATAAATGTAAAATGTAAATGTAGAAAGTGCATCTGCAGAGGCCAGAGGTCCTGAGTCTTTGGTACTCAACATGTGGTGAGAAATGGCCTGGGGAGCACCGATAACCTGTCCTATCAGCAGACCTTCATTAGTGAAGTGACCGCTGGGACGTCCCTCCCATCTGCCCGGCTCCGACAGCAGCCGTCCTTCACTGTTTCTCTTCACTGAGGCAGCCAGTTGTGCTGTCTGTCACTGAATCAGGACTCAGAGGCGTGTTGGGTCCATGAGTCTTTTAAGAAAGCTCAGGATGGCTCTCATTCATTCGTGTTTCTCATCAGTGGGGCTGCATCTCATTTATTAATGCTCTTTGCAGTTTTATTTAACAGACATTCTGCAGACACGACTTCAACATATGGCGTTGATCTAAGGTCAGCTTGAACAAAAACAACGTGGAACTGTAAACAGAGAATAAATTATTATAAAAAATAAAATTGTAACTTAAACCCTATAACCGTAAACAAAGTCAATATTTTTATAAATGTAAAAAACAGTTTTAAAAATGTCTCTGTTATAGGGTTACACTTACAACTTTACTTTTTATTTTTTAATAAAGTTTTCTTTGGTTACAGTTCCAAGTTTACATTGACTCTAATCCCAGGTCCATTCATCTGTATTCTCCCGAAGATTAGCTGAACTCATGAACTCAAGCCTGATCTTGTCTCAGCCTTAAATATATAAGTGTTGTAGAGTTAAACAGCCGAGGAAACCACTGGTATATTGTGTTTGTAGATCATCTTTGTGACAGAATATGTCTTGTAAAGAGCCTTTTCTCTTTTCTGAGGTTGGACAGAGACACGTCGGACACAGTGGTCCTCCGAGCATCTTCAGGACAATCACTGGCACTGTATTACCCACAGTTCCTCTTGCCTGCACGGAGCTCGTCTCGCTCCTGATCCACATTTGGCACGGCTGGATGGTCATTTAGCCCGAGGAGAATTGGCCCTTCAGTCTGTTCTGGGCTGAGGCTGAGAGCTCAGGCAGCGCAGCCACAGTCGAAGCTCAGGTAATTGCCTGTTGGTGATGAGCTGGAGTGACAGTCGCTTGGCTCTGGGACTATTTATCACCACGCCTGTATTCTGCAACAACATCTAACACTCTCATGTGATCAAGGACATTCCCAGGATGTAAAGAGATGAACTACTGCAGCTTGTCTTTTGTGGTATTGCTCTTTCCAATGAGCGGGAAACACAAGCAGTGCTTCATCTGTGAAGCTGGAGGTGGGGCAACACAGAGAGAATATCTAGAGGAAGTATTCCCCCAAAAAGTAATATAGCTTGTTATGAAGACTGCAGTATAGCTTTTTGTGTTGAACTAATACCTTCGGTCGTCCTATAATCAGAAGGTTGACGGTTCGATTCCCGCTCTCCCCTGTTCATTCTGTTGTTGTGTCCTTGGGCAAGACACTTGACCCACTGCAGGGGCGGCAGTAGCTCAGTGGTAGAGCGGCCGTCCTTCAACCGGAAGGTAGTAGGATCGATTCCCGCTCTCCCCACAGTTCATACTGTCGTTGTGTCCTTGGGCAAGACACTTAACCCACCTTGCCTCGTATGAATGTGTAAGAATGTTGAAGGTGTTGGTCGGAGAGGCCGTAGGCGCGGAATGGCTGCCACGTCTCTGTCAGTCTGCCCCAGGGCAGCTGTGGTTACAGATGTAGCTTACTACCACCAGTGTGTGACTGTGGAGTGAATGAATAATTGATATGTAAAGCGTCCTTGAGCTCTGGAAAGGCGCTATATAAATATAACAATTATTATTATTATTATTATAGAACTGGTGTATGAATGTGTGTGACTGTAGAGGTGTGTTTGGTGGTGGTTGGAGAAGGTTGTGAGCCCCCCCCCCCTCTCTGTCTGCCCCAGGTGTGAGTGTGTGTGAATGGGGTGAGTGGAAGCATGATGTAAAGCATTTTGGCGCTTATATAAATGCATGCCATTTACCATTTACCATTATTTATCATGTATTTATTTATTTATTTATGTATTTATTGTGTTTTTATGAATAAGACGAGGGCTGCCGGGCGCTTGAATTTCCTCTAATGGTGATTTATAAAACAATATCTATCTTTGTTTTAATTTTGCATTTGTTTTTCCCTTAGACCAAATAAACTAAACTATCTATCATTGAGTAATGTGAGCCTTACACAGAGGATACACTGCTGCACACCAAACAGACAGTTACAGGACCTTCTGTTAACGCAGCATTAGAAAACTATAATAACATATTGTATTTGTGCATTTCTTCAGTGGGTTTAACGTTTAACAAAGATCCCAGTTTAAAACGTGCCTCAGAGACAGACACTGACACTTGACCTGAACATGCTGCAGACACTGAAAACGCTGAGAACACACATTAGCACCGGGAGGGTCTCCAGTCCAGGGTTGGGTCAGTGTTGTGACCCCAGACCCATTCACAGTGAAAAAGACTGCTTTCTCCTCGGCTCCCGCAAACGTTGACGGCTATCTACCCATCATGCCTCAGTGCGCCGGAGCGTTGGCTGCCTCCAGAATCAGTGAAGAGAAAAGAACACATCCCGCACAACTGACAGGGTTAGTTCTTCTTCTTACCGTCGGAGCTATTTGTAAAAAACAATGATACATCAGTGACAATTTCTTTGAAGCAACCAACGTGCTCTTCTCGTTTTACGGCAAAAAAGACATTTCCCTTCTCAGCTTCCATGTCACTGCGCCTCAAGGAACAGCATTAACAGAAAGAAGGCTGAATAACATAAATGTCTTATTCTGCCTCATCAGTAAGATTCAAACTGATCGTGAGTTACGTAAGCGCTGCTAAATTTATCAATGCTGGGTTTATGCTAGACCCGAGCTCCCAGGCTGTGCAGACTCTGAACGAGGAGGAACGCTTTAGTTTTAGTTTCCCTTGGGGCAATTAGATTTCTATTTTTGAGTCATAAAAAACAAGATTCAAAATCAGGTCGAGCTAATTTTAGATGAGTTTTCTCGGAGGGATGTGGGTTTCCTCGCTGTGGGATTACCGTCAAAGGGAAAGGCAGGCGTTTGCTGTGTTTTCTTGAATCACGCTCGGAGCTTGTGAATGAGGCTGAGCTGATTCTTTGTGTGCACTTTGACAGAACACGTCAGGATCTCTCAGCCTCTCTCGGCTCAAACTGAAGTGTACAACTTGTCAGATTGCAAAGTGGTTTTGTCCCAGATATCTCAGAATCTGTGTACACCAACAAGGCTTCCTGCTGTGTTAAATTCACTCTGGATGATAAAAGACTCTCCTGTTTCTCCACTGAACTCCCTGAACCCAGGCTTATTCAGAGGACAGGTTATTTTCTGTTTCCAGCTGATGTTTTATGCAACACAACCTCCCAAATATGAAGTGTTTCTGGAAAAACATGGAAGTGTTTCGAAAGCAAAAAGGTTAAGCATTTTTACATTCCATAAATATATAAATTTAACCATAAATTCCTGTGACAAAGTGGGCAGATTCACTAATTTGTTAAGTCACTATTTATTTCATTTGTAACTTGTCTTTGCCAAACTCGACATAACTATCCCGGGTTTGGTTTGTTTGTTTAACATAACACACATATATTTAGTTTAAAGATAGTTTGTTTAATTAAAGTTGATCATTTATTATAATTCTATTCACCAACCGACCTGACATGGTTTAAACAAAGGGAATGATGTCATGGTTTAAAACATGTTTAAGGGGATTTACTCTTGTGTTTTCCATCAAAGAATAAAGAAGAGCAGTCAATTGTTTGGATGTAAGATCTGTTTTTACACTTTTTTAATCTTTATGTTGCACTTTTGAGATTTACTTAAAAAAAAAGTTTATAAAAATAAAATGTACGATTCTTAGTATTTTTTACCTGCTTACCTGGAGCACGCACCTGTAATCTGAGGTGGACTGCTCAGGAGAGGTGTCCTTGCACAAGAGCCATGGGGGAACATGGTTTATGTTTCATTTAATTATTTTAGTTAGTTTATATTTTGTTAAGACGCATTTATTTTGTGACTGCCTCCTGTTTTAACCTCTTCAGTTTTCTCACATCGGGTTTTAGGAAACGTTAATTTAAATAAAACAAGAATTTAATAGAACATTTCAATTTTCTGTTGATCTGGTTTTGTCCTCAGTGAGTCCAAGTCCCTCTGAAGTCCTCAGTGAGTCCAAGTCCCTCTGAAGTCCTCAGTGAGTCCAAGTCCCTCTGAAGTCCTCAGTGAGTCCAAGTCCGTCTGAAGTCCTCAGTGAGTCCAAGTCACCAAAGACTAGGCCAAGTCGAGTCAGAGAACAAGTCCGATCAGCCCAAAATTAAAGTCGTCGTAGGCAACAAGCAACCGCCGCTGAACGCTACAGAGGTGTCCCGAGTCCAAGTCTGAGTCATTAGTTAAGTACAAGCCACAAGTCCATGTCTGAGAATGAACAAGTCCAAGCCCGACCCATTAAAAAGTAGGTCTGAGTTAAGTCAGAGAGGCTGCTGCTTAAGGACCTGGGTACTCGAGTACTCCATCTCTGCTGTCGCTGTTGTGTTGAGTATAATTTATCTACAATTCTGCAAATGTGGTTACCAGAGGCTTAATGGTGCATTGTGTAGAATGTATAGTTCATTGAACACATCAGGCGATACTATAGGTTTACAATAACATTAGAACACCTCAAAATAACATTTGTCTGTCTTGGGTGAACCACATGGACAATCCATTACTTTCTGCTTCTACAGGTGCCCAGAACGGACAAACTGAGCACTTCTGACACACTCTTGTTAAAGGTTAAGGACATTGGTGAGCTATTGAAACTATTTCTTTCTTCGTTTAAATTTGACCATCTGACCCATTTCAGTGACAGACAACAGCATGTCCCTGCAGGGCTACCATAACTGTTCACAAGCTTTAAAACAGAAAAAAAAATCAAGGATAAAAATCAATACAGTAACTAGCTAACCTTTTTTCAGAAGGTTAGGTTCAGCTCCGAGCACCAAACTCTACAAATTGTTACAAAACATTAAAACAGAGCAAATATATGAAAGACACATGTGCACTTTAATAAAACAGAGTGAAGAGCATTGGGCAGATCTTGAGGATGATCGGTGCAGTCAGTTATAAAAAGGGTAGTTAGTTGTTCCCAACAGGAAGTGTAAGAATATGTCCGGGAGCAGAAGTCATGTTGTGTTTCATGGACGTTGTCACGCGGCACAGACTGACAGTTCTGACAGTCGCCTAGAGTCTGGCAGCCGTGATGTTCCACACAGTGATTCAGAGAGACCTTTGTCCTCACAACTGTAAAGCCTCTGTGTGACCTCACACTGACAAACACAAGCCACAGCACCATCGTTTAGGGAAAGGTTATTTATCAGTTGTCATGAAGCAAACTGTCTTATGGTATGAAACTAAGAAACTTTGGGTTTATTGGGAGCACCCTTGTTACATTCCGCCTCACAGAAAGAAGGTTGTGGAGTCTACACAACGGCGAAGCCTCAACAAAACAAAAACCTCCTCATTTTGATGTAGCACCACCTGTAATATCTCTAACACAGTTATGTATTTTTACATTAGCTCTGTATCATTACTGTTCTGATGTGTTTGCACATAACATCAGTTATTAACTTAAAGTGCCTGCAAAGTTACACTGAAAATATTCAGATGTTTGAGTACATGATTAAAGCAGCCCTGCGTAACTGTCCTGACGCTGGGCGGTGGCATGTCACGAGAGATTAGTGAATGAATACAGTAAATATAAAGAAGGTACATACACTGGACCCTACAGAGTCCTATTTGTACAAAATACACTAAAATGACTTTTTCAGAGACAAAATGACTTTTGTTCTTTTTTCCAAACTTGTTATCTCCACATGATACAAAGATGGCGGTGAGGTTGCACAGCGAGGGGTGTGCGCCCTCTGCTGGCTAAAAGGTACACAAGGTGGCTTTAAATACATTTATATATATACAATACACAACAAAGCATTTATTAATTAAAGACAGCATATATTTCACCCTTTTCTTTTAATATACGCTGCACACTCTGCACTCAGACAGTAACTCTTATATTGACCTTTACAATGACTAAACCAAAGAAAAGAAACATTGACAATAGTCTTGCTTTATTCAATAAAAATTATGACTAAATATTGTTGTCAACAAAAAAAAAACAAGACGAGACACAAAGTAAATGCTGGTCATGTGACGATGTTATTATTATTTGTGTTTTCTGTTTAATGTTGCGACAACAAAGAAAACGACAACAAAGTTAAGTCAGACACAGAGAAAGGGACCGAGGGAAAAAAGAATAAACAACATTTAGAAGAATGTTCATTCCATAGAAGTGGAAAAGAAAAGGGAATGTTTTGTGGAAAAACGTGTGTGACACTATTTGTTTGTGAGAGAGCGTAATGTGGGTTCTTAGTTCCTAACTGACTGTGTACTTAAAAGAGACTAAAGTACAACAGGTGGCCAAAAACAACACTGGTTGACAGTGAGTTTTGAAACAAAGATTGGACAGATATATTTCTTCGTCCGAACAGTAGTTACATGTCTTACTTACAAAGGAACTGTTTGTTCAGCTGCTTCTTTTCCACCAAACATTTACAAAATACAAGGAATTTGTTGTAGCATGTTGGTGCAACACAGAATAGTTACAAAAGATAAATACTTTAAGCTATAAAGTAGGATTTGCTAAGAATTTACAAAAAAAATACAAAAATATACAAAAAAAGCAGGTAAAAGTAAATAGAGTATTAATGCTCATAACTGATAAAAATAAAAACACGTCACAATAAATGGATATGTTCACTTGTGTTCAGAGTAAAGCAACAGTCACATCAACATGTTTGACCGTTAGCATCCGGTCGCACTACATAATGTGAGTCTTTCTGAAGCACTGTAGTTGTTCCCTTTAATGTGATCTCATCCTCACAGTGAGTCTAAGCTCGACACAAACCTTGCATCACAAAGGCAAACATTTACTGCAGTTTAACCCTGTGCCTAAAGCCTGACCCCTGCCCGTCTCGTCCGCTCCAGAGCTGATCGGTCCTCTTCACGTGGAGCATCGTTAGACATGTGCAGCACAATGGCTGTTGTCGTGTTTAAAATGGAGGAGGGGGACGAGCCGCTCAAACCTCTGTGCCAGGGATGTCTTTTAGCTCCAGACCACCACTACTCTGTCTGTTACCATGACAACAAACTCAGATTTCTCTTCATATACTTCGTCCAAGTGCTCCCTCTCTCTTCCTGCTGCGTTCACTGTGCTCGCAGCTCGGTGGGACTTTGGGAAACACACATGTTCTGATCTCCTGCAGAGCCGGGCCGGTCACATGACTAATGTAGATGTCAGTGGAATCCATCCTCTTTCTTCTTGATCTGTTTAAGAGCTGATCGTCAGACTTCTGAGAGCGGTCTCAATTCAGATTTTACAGAAAAACTAGTCCGTCCAACTTAAAGCATTAAGGCTAATGTCTCAACTATTTGTTCCCGATGTTGTTTTTAGTCACAAGTCCATGTCCAAGTCTCACTGCATGTGAGGGTTTTCTCTCCTGAAAGTCTGTCCAAGGTCTGCAGAGAACTCTCATATTTACAGAGTACATTAGGTTCAGTCATTTTTGGTTTCTCAGTTTTTAATGATGATTACATTTACATTTAGTCATTTATCAGACGCTTTTATCCAAAGTGACTTACAAGTGAGGAAAACATTGGAAGCAATTTTAACAACACTATGTAACATAAAGCATAAGTGCACAAAAAACTAGTCAGTTTAAACCCAGCACAGTTTACAAAGCTAAGGATAAGAGAATTTTTTTTTTTGAAGAAAGGAAGTAGAACTCAGTGTTTGTCAGTCAGGTGTTGACGGAAGAGATGTGTTTTCAGGCGTTTTTTAAAGATGGCTACAGAATCTGCTGATCTTGTAGCAGCAGTAGATCATTCCACTAATGTAGAACAGATCCAGAGAAGGTACGTGAGAGTGATTTTTTACCTTTTTGGGACGGTACCACCAGACGTTGTTCATTTGCAGAGCGCAGGGATCTGGTAGGAACGTAGGTCTGTATTAGTGAGTGAAGATATGAGGGGGCAGAACCAGTGGTGGTCTTGTAGGCCAAGAGCATAGCTTTGAACTTGATGCGTGCGTCAACCGGGAGCCAGTGTAACCTAATGAATAGAGGAATTACGTGCGCTCTCTTTGGTTCATTAAAGACCACTCTTGCCGCTGCATTCTGGATCAGCTGCAGAGGTTTGGTTGTGCAGCAGGGAGTCCAGCCAGTAGAGCATTGCAATAATCCAGTTTGGACAAGACAAGAGCCTGGACTAGGATTTGCGTAGAGTGCTCTGATAGGAAAGGTCTAATTTTTCTAATGTTGTAGAGGATGAATCTACAGGACCGGGTGGTGCTGGCGACATGACTTGTGAAGTTTAGCTGATCATCAATTACCACTCCCAGATTTCTGGCAGTGTTGGACGGTGTAATGGTTGATTAAAGCATCATTGGACAAAAACAACCTAAGTTAATAATAATGGTGGTATATAATACAATGAACTACTCTATATACAGTGGCTTTGTAAATATACATCTACATAATCATCATCATACACGTGATTTTATGTTGTCCTCTATTGAATGTTAGCCTCTGCGACCTTTGACCTCCATCCATTTTCACCTTTAAGTGTCTGAGATGGATGAATGTGTAGGTTACTTTATTTTAAGGCCTTTGGAAACGTTTCGGTCAGCTCATTCTAAACATATTTATTCTACATTTGTTGGTACTGCCCCTCCGTTCTTAATGATGTATGTCCGACCAGTTGCATTTACTGTGTCCATTTGTTCCAACAATTTCTTTCAGCTGCTCCCTTCAGCGGTCTCCAGAGCAAATCATCAATCATCGTTTCTACGTCATCTGGGATTATTGATGCAACCTCCAATTATCTGGGCTTCAGACAAACACAGTCTCCAGCATGAGACTCCTGGAAATCCAACTCAAAGTTTGTACAGAACAAGTGGGTTTCTCCACATCGAGAGGAGCAGCTGAGGCATCTGTTCTGGACACCTCCCTGGGGAAGAGGGACACGCTGGAGGGACTATGTCTCTGGAAACACCCGGGATTCTGGAGCACCCTGGTCTCTGCTTTGACCAAAGAAGAAGGATGGATGGAGAAAAGGGAATAGGAATCCAGGCTAAATTATTACTTAATTTGGATTTGTGTGGCAATATGTGCTCATTAATCTAAAGAGTTTTACATCAGAGAAAACATTAGAGAAAGTCATACCATTGATTTTTAAGGTTTAATAGTTCATTAATAATAAAAAACAGAAACAGGAAGAACACTGAAATATAACTTTCATTTCCTCATTGTTCTGGTGAATGTTGTAATGAAATGAATAATGAAAAATGTAAAAGGGCCTTGCCTGAGCTCTTTAAAAATGATTAGTGAGGTTAAAAGTGGAACTCAAACATTTGAAAGTGTCACTATCACTGCAGTCCAGGACTCTTTCTGTTTAAATGTTTAAAAATATGTTTTTCAAATACATTTCCACTGCTGTATTCATTATTTGACGTGTGTTTAAAGACGTTCGACTTGAATTGACTCATCGGCTGCTCTCGTCCCGACGTGGCAGTGCAGGTTCTTCTCACTTAAAGCCTAACAAGCTGCTTAAGCTTCAAAGCTGCTGTTGGGCTGAAAGATAAATCCAGCGGAAACAGTTTGAAGTTGGTTGATTTGGGACTCCGCTGCTCTTTCTCATCTCGGGCTCTCTTTGCTCTGAGGACTTGTGTTTCCTTTTATACTTTTAAAACAGACCAGTCTTTCAGGTCACTGTTGTTGGCTGTGTTTAATTTAACATATACGTACACGCCAGTTTTAATTAACTCTGCAGAGCATCAGAAGATCTTCTACCATACAATTAGTTTCCTGCTGAATTCAAAAGTTCTCTTAGATGATGCAGGTTTTTGGACATTGACTGTAATGAACTACTTGACTGTAGAGTATCAGATGTTCATATGAACCTAAAACCTAAACCAGTACAAGCACTCGGCTGTAATCTGTGACGTCAGACCCCCCAGGTCTCTCTGTAATCAGGCACTAAAGGTAAAAAAGAACACTTCAATATCATCACTGTGACATTCTCAGCAAATACACAGAAAATACAGCTGATGTTGATCTAATTCTCTTTTTAAATCTACAGGCCATTTTGGGGTTTGGTTTATCTTTATGTATAATTTAGACTGTGCAAGAAATGTCTTTAACTTTGTTCAGAACAGATGACCTGAACATCTCGGGCCACAGCTCAGAAAAACTGCACAATCCCTAAAAGGTCTGTTCTTTTAAAACCATCAAACAATGGAACGAGCTCCAGACTAACTCTGTGTTCATTCTTCACTGTTAACTGTTTGTAGAAGTATTTGAATTATTGATTGAGACTACTATATGATATTAATTATTAATTAATGTTAATTTTGTTTTTCTGTGCTCACCTGTCCGGAGCCTGCAGATGGAAAGTAGCTTGTGTCTAAATCTGGTACAATCTTGTGAGGTTAATGTAATTATACATGGTCCTTGACACATAAACAATAAACTAAACTTAACTAATAGAAACAATAACCAGCTCTAAGGAAGGCTACACCGGTTAAATCGCAGCCCACAGCTAAACCAAGACTAAATCTGTGACTCTTCTGCAGTATTCTTTAGACTTTCTGTTGAGTGGCTCAGAGACATGATGTCAGACACTACACACTGTTCATACAACACTATTGACACTTATTAAAGATGAGTCGGGATAACTTCTCAGTCGACTGTCTTTGAGGACGCTGTAAACCAGTCACACTGAAGAGTGCTTATAAAATTCTTATGTTCTGTAAATGTCACACAAGTGGCCTCACTCAGGTTTTATACGTTCATACTGGAAAATAAATGAATCTGGCCACACAACCTTTTTTTGCTTCAGCACCAGATTAATAACCTCTTCTTTGATAAATAATCTTTTGACTGGTTCTATCCCAGTGTTTAATCAAGAACACACACAACATTTGTTATAAATGTGAGACTTACGTAGCTTTGCAGGAGCCTTGTGTATTTGCATTATTGAGCTCTGTTGAGCGGCTGTTGATCTCTCAAGTGAAAAATCTGCACAGCATTTCAATCTTCCAATAAAAGCTTGAGTTGGACCTGCACCATTTGTTCCTGTTTGTTTTTTTCTGATCTGCCTCAGTGTTTGCATATTTATAAATATTCTAGTACCAGCTGAACGAACGAACAGTGAGAAATATGTTTTTATCAGCTGTGTATAATTACCTCAAAATAACTCTTTACATTTGTCTATCTTGGGAAAATAGATGTTTAAATCTCTATTGAGGCATTTTCATTCATTACTGTTTCTTCCCAGAGACTGAGCACTGCTAAAACAAATATACATATATAAAGAAAAGTGGAAACACCATCAGAACTATAGCAGCTGGGTGTGTCCCTCCAGGGCCACCATAGCTGTTCACACGCTCTAAAAAGGACACCGTTAAAGCAGCCATGAGTTGGAGGTTTGCTTCTTTGTCATCTGCAGTAACACTTTTCAAAGACCAAACACTACTAACCTTAGAAAACTTGACCCATAATGGTTTGTAATGCAGTGCTCTATATTCACAGAAACACAGCTGCTGGTTGTGAGTCCACATTATGCAGCACAGTAGACGTTGTCTCTGTCTGTCTATCCATCACCTGAGACATGGACGAATGCTGCAACACACTGAAACCTTGTACCTCTCCTTGACAACACATCTGTCCACAGTCTTGAACTGTCAAATGTAATAAATGCAGAGTAAAAAGAGCAGGGGGCCATGTCCAAGGTCAGCAGTGGATCTGAGTCTGTAAATGTTGCCCTGGAGAGGTCACAGGCCCGGGTCCTGCTGGATGTGTCTGCCACTCGACCTGTTGACCTTTTGTTGCTGTAAAAGAACAGTTTGTCTCATTCTTTTCTGGAACTTCAGCTCCACCAAGAAGTAAGTCCGAAACAAATGATGCTCTCCAGGATGGCGCGATAAAACTGTGCCTAATACTGGAAAAATATGCAATATATACAAAAACTATTTAAAATATTGCAATAATGATATTACTTGTGATATTTGAATGTTCTTTTACAGGAAATAGAAATGTAAGGCTGTGGACTAACTTCCACTCGTCAAAGCAAGAGCTAAATCAGTAACTCAGATTAAACCAGGACTAAAGCAGGATTTAATGGGTCTAAACTTGGACTTAACCAGGACTAAACAGGTCTAAACCAGGACTTCTGAATTTGGACACACCACAGTTTATTTAAAGCTTTGTTTGGACACTTTTGTGATCTGAATGTGTCTGTGTTAGTCTGTTCACTAAAGTCCCATCAATGTCCAATCACAGTTCCTTTGTGCCCATAGGCCAAGCACATTTACTGAGGAAGTCTCTGATATTATGTGTGTTACAGGAGCACTCAGTCACTGTCTGATTATAAAAAGAATGACATCATAATGAGTTTTCTGTGAATTTAATGACACTTTATTGAGTTTTCAGGAGAACTCTGTCTACACCATTAAAGACAATGATTACTTCTTTATGCATGGTTTGTAAAGAGGTGAGCAGGTGGTGTTTGGGTTTTAGGCGACAGCAGCGCAGCGTGGACTTTCCATGAAGAGGCCTGATGGGGAACAGCGGTGGTTGGCAGGAGTGTATGAAAGCAGACTGAGAGCACGAGGCTGATATCGTTCCTGCCAGGTGTCGCCTTACACCTGTGACTGACAACAGGCTGTGAGCCGTCGGAGGCTGACGCAGCACTCACCTGTTTACCTCTGAGCCTCTCATATTCCCCCGACGCCGAGAACAATATCAGGGAAGAGTCTTAGGGCCACTGTCAGAAAAAATCATGACTTCAAAGATTTAAGTTGTACAGTTGTATTGTTTTATCATCACTCTTCTCTTTAGTCTGTTCCTTACAGGCACCCATAGTTCTGAGATTAAAGACACGTCTGAATCCAGTTCAAATCAACTGGAGCTGAGTCCGAGTGAAGTCACCAAAATCAGAAAACTCATGTGGGTGCAAACTCACACATTGATTGGAATTTAAGACAAATGTAATGTTTGTGCTCATCATCTGTTTCCAGCTTCAGAGACAAATCCTTCTTTTTTTGGAAACACAAAAATAGATAGAATCATTTTGTGTTGAAGTCTCATGGTCATGTCCTTGTAGTTGTTTGCATTAACCTCTGGTACTTTGACAAGGTTTTTTGCAGAAAGCCGTTTGTCTCATTTTCCTGTTTGTGACCAGATCCGTTTAAATGTGACTGTTCCCTTTTCATTGGCCAACATGAACTTTAATGTGGCCAAAAAATGAACTTGAACATGAAGAAGGAGAAGCAGTCACAGCTTTGGGTTCAGACGATGAGTAGCCTTATACTAACAGTGTCTACAGATGTATAACAGTAACAACAAACAGAATCTGGGATAAATTGATCATTTTGTTGCTAACCTATTTAAAGAAGCGAGAATATCAGTTTTCAAAACAGAGGTTAAACTGAGGCTTTAAAACAGACGTGAGTAAAATGTCTTCATAGGCTCGACGCTCTGCTTTAATTCTCAGTGTAAATTTGGGGTTAAAGGTTAGAGCCCAACACTGCAGACACTCAGAATGTAGTGTGACATAATGAATGAATAAAAGTAACACATAAATGATACATGGCCAAAGCAGCATTAATTATTCCCCTGTGGTTGATAAATTATTAATTCACATATATTTTTAAATGCTTTTTAAATTCACAATACGAATACCAGTTTTAACACAAACCTTTCTCTTCAAAACGTGGAGATACGTTGAAACAATGAAAGGTGTTCTCCTCTAAGGCCGGTCACTGGGCCGGCCGAATGATGCAGGAACTGCTCTTTGCCCCACAGTCCGGTAACGGCGTCAAATATTTAAACGGTGTCGGACATGAATGTTGGGCATCAGGTTTCAGCTGGAGTCATGGTGAAAGGCCACACTGACTGAAGACATGTCACACAAACTGTCAGTGAGTAATGTGTCGTTTAATGAGCTCACTGATGATGCACATGATGATGAACTATTCTTATGGATGAAAACAGTAACCTTTGTGCTCACATCAAGTCACCTAAGTTGTCTGATAAAGTGTTCCAATGGTGCTTCTGGCTCTTGTCTAAATGATACTCAGCTTCTTCTTCTGCCTCTCATTTTGTCCAGTTAACAACAATGACTGAACAAAAACGCAGTCATGTGTGAAACTATTTCAGTAAACATTCTTAAAATTCTAAAATACCACTTTGCTTTAAACTGACATGAATAAATACGTTTATGAAATAAGAAATGAAATCATGCTACTATAAATAGCTCCATGAGTTCAGGGCTTGATTAATGTGTGTGTTCCTGAGAGCTTCTTAAGCCTTGATTCAAGAAATGAGTAGATTACTTAAAGTGGTGTCATTCAAATATACAGTGGCCTATTGCAATAAAAAGTATTTAAAATACAATACTTTTGATTTAGATTTTGCTTTTGTAGAATGTTACCAGCCTGGGATTGGCTCGGTATCGGATCGGAAGGAACTCAGTGGAATTGCACATGACACGTTTTTTTGTATTGTTTGAGAAAAAAAAACAGAGTGTAACATTTTCAGAAACTTCTAAAGGATCTAACAAGCAACATCTAGTGTTTTGTTTTTGTCACAAAGAGCCAATGGCAGCGTAGTTAGCACTGTTACATGGAGAAGATTGAGCTGTGCTGGTTGCTATTGTCCTTCCCGGGCCTACTCAAACGCACGTAGGACACTGGACTGTAGGTGTGTGAAAAATATTTTTGAACTTCAGAAGTGCATATTTTTATATATATTTAAGTTACAACTTATGTTATAACTGATTGGCTTTGGCTTTGTTGAACAGTGTAGGTCACAGATGTTGGCTCTGATGTGGAATAGATACTGGTGTATATATATGACTACATACATTTGAAGGAAGTAAAGCTGTATTAAACTCTGTGGCTACATTTTAAAACAGAAAAGTGTGAGAAGCATTACATTTACAAGAGACACTGACATCGACAAAAGACAAGACAAATAACCAGGAGACACTTGTGTTTTCTGAATTTTTATTGAATATATTATATTTTTCTTTATTCAACATTGCACATATTCCATTTTCAATCACATCTCATATTGCTGCCTACAAAATGTTATGAATGTAGAAAATCCAGAAGGTTTACCAAAATAAACAAACAGAGCATTAACCCAGAGGAGAGTTCAGGTCAGAAATGACAAGCTCCAAAGATACAGAGAGAGAGTGAACGAAGAAGAAAAAGAATACAAACATACCTCGGCTTAGGATGCATTTTCATCAAAACAAAGCATCATGCAGAAGAAAAGCAAGGCTGGCCAAAAGTCACATGGACACTTCTGAACACCCCGACAGCAGAAATATTTTACATGGTCTTTAATAATCCCATTGTCAAAGTGACTAAGAAGTGGATTTAAAGCATAACATACAGTAAAAATAAAGTACCCCCTGTTCGTAGACCCCTCGAAAAACCATGAGCTGTTTGTGATGGGCCTGCACTGGGAGACGGTTCAGTGCAGAGTAATGAGTAAATGCACTGGTGAAGGGATTTGGTGAGGGTCACAATGGACTCACAAACACACAACCGTGGCCTCGGCTGACCAAACTGCACTGGCTTGCATAGACGCCTGATAATTCAAAGTAACTCTTTTCACTTTTCCTTCCATTGACAGTAAACAGAAGTGGACTTAATAAAGTGTGACATCATTGTGTTAAACAGAATCGTCTCCGTGGCTCATTTTCTGATCATAACTTGTCACCTTGTTGAGTTTGTGGAGCCAAATGTTAAATAAATAATTGAGGCAGAAAGGCATGAAGCTGCAAAGTAAGGTATTAAAAGCTATGGAATGAGAATGCTGATGCTAACGGCCAGAAATGTTCCACGAAAGCACTTTGTACATGTCATATTTGTTATATCCATTGTAAATATAGTCATGGATGAACAGTCAATGATATATTTAAAAAAAACAAGCTTGAAATAGTATTCTTCAAAGTTAGCGGCGATGCTAGCTTGCACTAAATTGTCAGTTTGTTTTTTGGTTTCAAACTCGAGTGAAACAGAGCAATAATCTGCAAATGGACCACCATCTGTCTTCAGATAAAGACCTTGCACCAGAATTTCAACTGAGAAATAAATAGAATAAAATACTGTTGTAGTAGCTGTTGGACTTCATGGAGCCGACCTGCTAACTGAGTCCACTCCTGTTTACTGTCAATGGTTTCTGCACACTGTGGTTATTCTTCAAAAAGTAAAAGTTCTTGTAAAGTAAAGATAAAATGATGAGATGATGGAGACAGAGCACACCTGATCCATGACGAGGACTTTCTGAACCGTTTTACCTTAAACTGTCCCTGTACAGAGTTAAAGGAATCAAACTGCAGTGATACACAAGACCGTTCATCACTGTCGCTTTTCTCAGTATTACTTTACTGTGACACACACACACACACACACACACACACACACACACACACACACACACACACACACACACACACACACACACACACACACACACACACACACACACACACACCTTCTATGTCCAGAGTCACACTTCTTTGAAAATAGAAACTCTGTAGGTAAAATAACTGGAAACTCAGATCCTTAAGAGACGGTAAAACCCAGAGCTAAGGCCTGGGTCCTGTTCACACTTGAAAGGCTGTGAGGGTTCATCAGCACGTTTCCTTCAGAATTTTACCCAAAGTCAAGTGTCATTATCAATTCAATGAAAAAATAAATGAGTGAATTCTTGATAGAATGAAGACGTTTCGTCTCTAATTCCAATAGACTTTCAGAGACTTTTCAGAGAGACTTTATTAATTCTGAGATCATCTGGTAAGAGAGCTGAGGTTATATCTCTAGAGGGAGGAGTTTAACCTGAAACCAAACCTGATGAGACCAGTTCTGGTCTCATGGTCTTTGGCTCTGAAAGGACAGTGTGACTCCTGATGTGAGAGTCATCCATTCAGGTGCAGAGTTGTTAGTGACACTGCTCCATTCAGGTGCTGTGGTTGTTGTTCTAGTGTGCCACTCTTTTGTCTTAGGTTTCAAAACACTGTTATAAATACTAGGACTCATAATTGATAAAGTCTCTTGGAATTAGAGATGAAACGTCTTCACCTTGAAATCTGAGTCCAGATTTTAATAATGTTATATTACAGCGTTAATGGGTAGCCCTTTATCGTAGCTCGGTAATAAACTGGTAATAGGATGCTAATAAATATGTAATAATATAGTAATTAAAGATTACAACATTAATAGATTGTTATAACCAAGTAACCATAAGGAACTCATACAGGGCATGGAACTACTTTAATAAAAACTCTGTTCGAAGCCCTGCTGGTCATACCATGTGACCCATTTATAAAGTGGTTGTGCGATTCGAAGGAGCAGCAAAACGCAGACCCCATATTAATAAGTTCATAATTTATGCATTGGCATCACCAACATCATACCTTTATCAATTAAATTTGTGGTGTCATTATAATCTCTCTGTTTTACACTTATTGTCCACTTGAAGGCGCAGTGGAGCAGAGTGAAGCACCACGAGTGAACCAATAGGATGGAAAGCTTAAATGCTTCTCGAAGCTTCATCTCGCCATTGCTAAGTGTTACCTTTTAACATCCTATTCTAACACTACTGCCATGTTTTTTACAAGCTGGAAATAAAGCTGCTACCCATTAATGCACGAGAAAAGGAGATGATCGGACCCTTCAGTTTAAATACAGAAATGACAGGGTATTATCCTCGGCCTTACAGTTTACTCAACCGGCCTGTTCCCACTTGAACAGTTGTGAGGGGTCATTTTTACTGCCACTGTCCCATCATTTAATTCTTCCCATACATAAAGTCATGTATCAACACGATACAGACTTATAGACCTATGTATCCAGCCCGTTCAGCTGTTTTATAACAGCACCTATATCTAACCTAATTAGCAACCAAGCTTGGCTTTAGCAGACTACCACTGA
This sequence comes from Perccottus glenii, assembly GCA_024416835.2. Lineage (NCBI taxonomy): Eukaryota > Metazoa > Chordata > Actinopteri > Gobiiformes > Odontobutidae > Perccottus > Perccottus glenii. Next base: position 2,783,326 of record CM044548.2, on the reverse strand, counting down.
TTAAAATGCTAACATATAGATAATAGTGAAGGCTTTTTTTTTCCTACGTCACTTGTAATAATGATTTCTAACAACAGCATCTGCAGTTGGAGGGATTACACTTGTAGATCTATCCACCTGGATCACTCTATCTGATTAAAAATGATGGGTATATAACTCAATTCCACTTGTCAGCATCTCATTTTCCAACAACCAAATCCAAAGAATGCCACTTTGATGAGGAATTATTAGCATAGCTGTCATTATATTGCACTAGCCCAACATAGCCTCACAGACACTCTCGCCTAAACCTTTCATAAGCCAGGTATCAAGTGATGAGTTTCCGTGACAAAGTGTAATAATCATGTTCAGAGCTGGAGGTAATAACACTGTTGTGCACGAGGCAGATGGTCGAGAACATGTCCAAATCCACTCAGTCACATAATATCCTCAAACAAACAAGCCCGAGCAGCGTGACGGCGCTACAGTTCTGCAACGCTCACCTTGTCCGAGGGAGATTAGGACATGGAAGTCTTTGTGGTGTTACCTAACGCCACAGATTAAACACGAACCCCGTGTGCCTCCTCGATAATGCTGCGTGACTTTGTCTGTGCTAATATCGAACCGAGCAGAGGCAGTTACACTGGGAGCGCTATCATCATCGACTCGATCACACTCAGACTTTCACCGGCGACTGTCCAATTTAGAGTAATCCACCGCAATCACCAGAGCAAGAAGCTGGGACAATCAATAAATCTTTACTTGGATTTGACTTGCATTGGTGGAGAAAAAGTGACTTTTTCTGCACAAATGCTGCCACAGACTCTGATTGAACAGCCTCTTTGTCTTCTCCTGAAGCAGACTCTCAGTTTGAGGAAGCAGACAGGAGCAACGCCACAGAGACTAAACCGTGTTCTGCTGTGAATGAAGACAGTGAAAATGGATTTTCAGGTTATAATAAAAGAATTTACATTAGTTATTCAGATTACAGAGGCTTGGGGAAAAGAAATCGTTGCTGTGCCCAGGGTTTGGAGGACTGCTCTTGCCCTCGTCCTCATAATTGTTTGATTAATAGCTGCCACAGGCTAATTCAATTTAAAGTGATTCATTGTTTCCACTACTTCAAGGTTATACTCCATTTCTTCAGTTTTTTTATCAGTGTCTTTATCATGTGACAAATGCAAAAATAATGCGGGCATGCTTCTGCATTTTGTAATGTCTATAGTGTTATTTTTAATCTATGGGTACAAAGACTCAACAGACTGAAAATCATCCTGCAACATATTTGGGGTTTTCTGTTAAATGATTTGGATTCTTATTGATATTTTTTATATTTAAAACATGACTTCATCTGTTCAGCAGGATATATATAAAAGGCCAGTAATGCCTGATGGCCTCACTGTGATATTGGGCTGTCCTGATCAGAATCCTTGTTTTCATAAATGGTTAAATAAAATGAGGACTGAACTTTAAAGAGTGTTTAACTCTGACTTTTTTGGACTTTTAAAGAACATGATGCGTCCTGGTATGTTCTAACTCTGAGCATCTCTGCTCCGGCTTAATGTAGACTGTACGCTGTCCTAAAGAAATAAACAAATCTAATAATAATAATGTTCTGCATTTGTCTCGTGCAAATATTGATAAAAACTAAATCTGTCATAAATAAAATATTAAAAAAGACTGTTCTGGGGAGTGATCTGTTTTGAAGAACAAAATAAAAAATAGACATATGTCCAAATGGAGTTATGTAAATCCTATTATATGTAACTCAGACAGATGGGTAGTGTATCATTATAGATACAAGAGTATGTTTTCACTGGCTCCATGATCTTCCATATGTATTTTCTTGGAAACACATAAGCTGTCCCTTTTCCTAAACTCTGGATTATCCTTTTGACCAACTACAGAGCATTTGAATGGTTTGTTAAACGACACGTCCTTCTAAAACATTTCCCATTTCCAGCTGGAGTAAAGAAAGGCCGGGTTTGCAGCTCAGACCTCAGACACTTCTGGGCTCCAGGGTGAACCACAGAAAATGACTCGTGCCTCCTGCTCATTAATGAAGTACAATTCCTCCACTTTGTTGCTTGACTGTACAATAATTTCTACTAAAATCCATTTCAGAGATGGATGTTTGCAGCCCTTCTTTTCTTCCCCATATAAATATTTAAACATTAAAACTAATTCATTTGCAGAAGGTTCCTGTCCTCTTTAGACCTTTGGAAACTCTTTACTATAGAACTTTTTTTTCCTACTAATTCTTTTCAAGACTGTTTCACAAAAGTACTAGACACATTGTGCACAGACGGTTGTTTTCTACTCAAAGATGTGACCTGGGGACATATATAAGTCACATACAGCGCCCTCATTATCCTATATGTTGTTTCTGTGACGCGGCGCTGACCTTCTCCGTCTCGCGCTGATCTCCAGCTGAAGCAGACTAAACCCCGTTGACATAATTGCGGCCCATAACCATACAGCGTCTCCTAATTAAACGGCAGGAGACGGAGCATCCAGCTGTAGATGTTTCTTGTGGTAATTGTTGGCTCTGCTTGATTAGATGTGGTGGCCGCCAGGATCAATTCTGTCTGCTGCTGTTGTGTGTAACCTGCGGGCACGAGGCGCTCAGGAAAATACCAATCTGTTAGTGGACAAAGTGTGGATGGAGCTCAGCCCTATGTTGATATTCTGGGATTTTCTCAGTGGGGTTAGAGGGTATTTGAATTAAAGGTACAAGTAATATATGTGTGCATAGTTTGAATGACTGTTATTTTACCCAACACATCTTTGCTTCTCTAGTTGGTTGTATATCCATCTACAGGCATTCCATCTGCCTAAAGAATAGACTGGGCCTTTCTGAAACGATATGCATGTTTACGCTAAGGGTCCGCCATATTAGGAGCCTCCTAAAACCCGTTAGCGCTTTAGTAAACCCTCCACAGTGAGTCTGCTCTGATACTAACTTATTTCTTGGGTGTAACACCGTCTTTTACTCAACATGGAAGATGCTCCAAACAAAGTTCTGCAATCGTGGTGGAGGCCTACAATACTAAAAGTAGACATGTAAACTACAATGTGAGGATTTATTAAGTAAAGAATGGTGATAGAGCAATCGTAATCCCCTCAGAGCGAGGGGAGGGCGTCTGAATTACAAGTGCTCCGTTTAGACCCTGCTCTGGGATGAAGCCGTCACCAGGAGCTGGAGCGGACGTGAGAGGGGAGTCCTTTCAGAAAGGCCCAGTGTCTCCAAACATGTCCTCCAGCTCCCCAGCCACCTCCTTCATTATCATTATTTTTCATTTCTCAGAGGGGTGTGGTCTAAGCGTTGTCATGTGACCAGATCATAATCTAAAATCTAAACCTGATGTAGGGTTTTGTCTAAAATAAACCTTTTCTCTCTGTGTTCTCTGTGTCTTCCGCTCTTTCTGATGGAGGTGAGCATCTATTTGCCTTCAACTTATGTTACTGTAATATTTTTATTATCTCTAAACCATAACACACTAACATCTGTTGTTGAGTTGTGTGGCTAAGTCAGTTTGTGTCTGCTGTGACAGAACATGAAGTAAACAATAATTCTGCAGGAGAATATCACTGAGGTAAGTTTTCCAAAAGAATAAAATAATACTTTAGAAAAAAATATTCAACTGTTTAAGTGCTGTTAACATAGTTTGGAAAAGGAAAAAAATATAGGAATTTAAATCCTGTCTTCATCTAAATCTAAAACGCTTTATGGGTAACATTTCAGGATCTAAGAGTTAATCAGACCCAATGCCTCGACGCGTAAACCCTGTGCCACAAAGACAGTTCAACAGACTCTACTAAAGTGGCATCACAAAGCTGGTGACTTTTCAGTCCTGGGTTCAAGTTTAAGTCAGAGGAGCACAAACCAAAAATTCTGACAGGCAAAATATTTTTTAGACTAGGACCAAACTCAAGTCAACTCTTCCATTGATTCATTCATTCCTTGTGTCTCTGTTCTCCTTCGTGGGCTGTGGAGGCTGAAGTCTATCTCCGCTGCTTTGGGCCATGAGAGGGATGTATTATTAGACCAGGATCCTGACTGAGTCATCGCTGCTGTTGGTTTTTAGTGGAGTTGCTCATTGGCACATATGCTGAAGAAGTATCCAGGCACAATATTGTTATCACAATATCAACAAATTCCATCTACGCAACAGCAAAGAACTACTTCTATCACTGAGGTCACATGACAGAATAATTCTGTGAACTCTGCTGTGAACATAGTTTATAAAAGGTCTTTGTTTAGTTTTGAACAGAAGGAGTTATGGTGCATTCATGTGGTCCTTGGGAACTCAGAAAAACGTTTTTCTGCTCAACAACAGCTCGGGAACTCAGGTGAGTCGGTGTTGCCCAAGATTAGGAAAGAAAACAGTTTGTCCATGGTAAAATATTTTATTTGGTTTAGAATGTTCCGACTTTCTGAGCTGAAATCAGGTCCCACACTAAAGTCAGAAGAACAACTTCCTAACCTGGATTCTCTGAGTTTCCCAGAACCACATGAATGCATCATGAGTCCAGAGCTTTGTATTTCTTCATAAATTAGATTTTACAGTGTTGTAAAAAGTATCCAAATATCGCTTATTGCATGTTTTTTTCTGACACTTCCAGGTTTATTTCAGTGTTAAATGGCCAACAGAACAGAACACTATGACCCTCAGGCGTGAGGTCTCAGGTTTGTCCTTCAGTCGGACCGAGTGGTGATGTCATTAAGTTTAGAAGTGATTTATTATTTAAAGGAAAGGTTCCAAGAGTTAGTCAGTTGGAGGTGCCCTGTCAGACAGACGTCAGATTGGTTTGATGTCTGGATGGTGGAAGAGAGACTCTGCCACCATAATCCCCCTTGACTAAACCCATCTAATAAATTCATTTTCAGCCCGCTGACAAGGCCCTGACCTCACTCTCCAAAGAAACCTCTTCAAGGGGAATCCTAAAGCATTTCTTGCCCAGCCGAATGAATCAGTCACCCGGGTCCATCTTGGGTCTCCACCTATAGAGGGACATGCCCAGATTTCTTTTTAGAAACCTCTGTAGGCTGCAGGACAATAAACCATCAATACTCGCTATAATTGAAGAGCCACAATTAATGTAACATACAATTCACCAACAGACAATCTACAGTTTAGGAAAAAAGTCACTTGCTATAACATCACTGCCTGGACCATAACCTGCTCTGGAGAAACTCCGGCGTTAAAGTCAAGTAACCCGAGCTTTGCAGCACAGGCCAAACGTAGGCTACTTTAGCATCCTCGTATTTCCACACGGTCACTTGTAGACAACAGACAGAACAAACGGTCAAATGACACAATGGAGGAGAATGTCAGCAGCATTTGCAACAACATGACCAACAGGACTGTATGAGAGAGGACAGACCAACGTGGATGAGGCTCATAACAGTCAAAAAAGTAAATACTAAACTATCTGCGACACATCTTAGGACACACAAGTAAAAACGTCTGCTATTTACATGGTTTCCTATTCAGTGTGCATCTATTTCACAACATGTTCCAGAAGTCCACAACATATAATAAATTCAGGGTTTCACCTTTGGTTATGTCATTATCAAGGCTAGGTTTAAAAAAATATAGAACACATGTCCATGTTACTTTGCATACAGTTAAAGTGAAAACATATGAAGAAAGCAGCTGGTCAGCACTAGATTTGCATCTGAGAAAGGAACCTAAGATATTGTTCTGATGCTGATGTACTGAGGGAGTGAGTGTGGCAGGGTGTTTTTGTGCCTGACATCTTTGCTTTAGTGTAAGTGAGTATTAATGTAGGAGGATCTGCTTGTGAGTGTGTAGCGTAGCATGTTTCTCTCCACACAGTCACTGAGCAGATCCATGTGCTGTGATATGATCATAGACAGTAGAGGAACAGTGGACTGAAAAAAGATTGGGAAGCCATTAGTAGAGTTCATGAAGCCAGTCATGACTATATTGGGAAAGTGGTTAAGTTTAGGAAGAGCAAAGCATGATGGTCACTTATTGACGTCATACATTTTACCTAGCGATGGAAAACCACTTGGACAAACAACATCAACAGTATTCCAGTAATGCTAGCTCGGCATGTGTCTCTTCTGTGTTATTACTTAAAGCAGCCCTGCGTAACTTTTAGCCCCAAAATATATATTCTCTAAATCATGTTGATGATTTACAGGCCCTAGCAGAGTCATATTTGTACAAATACACTAAAACGTCCTACTGTTCTTTTTTTTAACACGTCTTCTTGGAATGCATCAAGTATTGTGCCACTGACAGTTGCACAGAGATGGACTCTAGTGGCTAAAAGTTACGTGGGACTGCTTTAAAGAGCAGATCATCATGACCTTAGATTCTTATATCGTTAATAATGTTTGGACAAGTGCTTTGGCAATGTTAGCCCTAATTTACACATGTCTGTGCCACGATCCACATGACGGGCATCTCTCAGAGTTTATAGAGGCTGGACACTGTTTAACCTGTAATCAGCCAAAACAGGGACTTTTCTTTCATTCTACTTCTGCCTCCAATACGAACCCCGTCAGTTTTAATGAAGTCTATGTGTAGCCTATATTTGATCATTTTTCTGGAATGCACAAAAACTGCCGTCAGGAGTTTTCCAGGACACTGTGGAAGCTCAGAAACACTTAACTGTCATCAGCGTGACAAAGGTTGATTCATGACAAACTCAGCTGCTGTCGGTCCAAGTGCTGTTCCAAACTGTAATGGAACGCTTTGAAGCCAGTCTTCAATCCCAGTGGCCAATAATGTGCTACGTGGCTTATAATTTGTGATATGGCGAAAATATATGATGGTTAAATAAAGCAAATAAGACCGTAATTGTAGCTGGAATAATATTAGCAGTTTGATTCCAACCCTTACTTTCCCGTGAGTTTCCTTGGCCATGACACGTCCACTTTTCTTCTACGGTCTATGGACACAATGTGGATTAAGACAGTTTGTGGCCAGCGTTTGAGTGAGCAACTCAGCCTTGTTTGGTTGACAATATGAAACAAGATAAAAAATAGATTCAGTGCTAACTGCGCATGAGCAGCGAGCAAAGTCACCATTTAGGAACCAATGACACCTACGAAGCCGACCCAACTAAAACATTATGTCGACGGTACAACATTGTTCTCTATCATAGTAAAATATTCACATCTGTTCCTTACAAGACACTTGGTCACAAGTAAAGAAAACATCTTTGTAGTATAAGTCTCGGTTTATGTGTAGTAATTAAGGCAATCATCCGGGCCGTGACTCACTGCTTTCACTGATCTTTGACCCTCAAACAAACAAGTCCCGTCCAGTCCTTGTTGCTTTTGTGGTTTCTCTCTGAAGACGACCGATCATGAGTTGCTTGGTGTCTGCGATGTCCAGAGATGTGGGACCCCCCCTCTCCCTGGGCCTGGCAGCGCTGCAACACACACCAGAGAAAACACTTCCATTACATCCACACATCTGTCAGCGTTTGGGAGAAAACAGACAGACAGTTAGGGATAATGATCAGAGTCATTCTTACAGAGTAGAAAACACAGTCCTACTCTCTGTACAGCTGTAGATGTGTATTTAGTAAGACCTTGTGCTTTATGCTTTGTCTTCTTGAATGGGATCATTGCAATAACCCTTACATTTGAGTGTTACACTTACACTATTTATAATCATTGTATATTAATGGTTTGCCTGGGGCGTAAAGTCATTATTGAGTAAAATATTATGTTTAAAGCAGAACATATTATTCTTAATGGTAATCTGTGGTGGATAAAATGTCACTTTTCACATTTTAGTTCTTGCACATTTTAGCAACATGGCTCTGATAGAACCCAGAGCTGGAGATGTGGAGGTTCTTTGGGAGTGTCGAGGATGGTCAGGATCAGGAATGAGTCCATCAGAGGGACAGACAAACTTAGAGAGGCCAGCCGTGTTCAGAGGAAGTATTGGTGAAAGGATGCAGGAGGTTTGTGGATGTGGTGAAGGAGAAGAAGAGGATGCAGGGGATAGTGACAGATGGAGGCAGATTATTTGTTGTGGAGACCCCTGAAGGGAACAGCCAAGAGGAAGATATAAATAAATGTTGTTACATTGTTAATGCCAGTTTTCAGATATCAGTTCTACATTATGACAGTCCCTGTTACAAGTGTAAACTATAATTAGGTCTCTTTCATTAGCGTGGTGCCTTCACAGTCCTGACGGGAGGTCCACAAAAACATAACAAATCCCAGTCTGCTTCTTGATCTGGAGCCGGTTCTGACCAGGTTGTATCTGTGCAACAGCCGCCATGTTGAACTGTACTGTAGTTGTGTTATTTTGACTAAATGCTGCAGGGTAAAGGTGCTCATTAAGATGCACATTATCAGAGACAAGTGTTCTCTTTAAATGCAGCAGCTGTTGTATAATTCCCCACCTCAATAATTTAAGGATTTCCACAAAGTCTCTGCAGAGTGGGAGACAGTCTGTATGCAATCATAGCTGCAGTCGGCACAAAGCAATTACACTCAGTGTTTTCATCTAATTCTTTATTAAGAGTTTAGTGCTGAACCTTCACTTGTTTACACTTATATTTTTGTTTTTGGCTAAATGCACACAATAGTGGGTCGACTTAAAGACAAATCTTACAGAACTGACGAGAACAAGGGGAAACCTTCTGTTATTATCTGATTATTATTTGTCAATGAGCAGGAAATGTCATGTTTATGGAAGGTTATCATTGCTCCTAGATTCACAGACTTTCCCCAAAGCAACTGAAGACCAGATTTACCAAGCTGCTCAGTGCACATTTACTAAAACTGTGCAAGGATTCAGGCTCATCCGACCTGTCTCTCTCTCGATGTTAAACAGCGCTGTTGCTTTAAGCACAGACCGAGAGCAGCTTGTGGCAGAGCTCCACAAACAACTCACGGTAAATCATTTATTTTACTTTTTTACAACAAAACCAGAATCACAAACATGCTCTGCTATCCAGCCTGCAACAGGAGGGGGCAGGTTGTGTAATGGTATAAATATTATATCTATATCTGGCTCCATGTATTTAGTTATGTGCCAGAACAGCCCATGGTTAAGGTTAGGTAAAGAATAAAGGTCAGTAGGGTTTGTCAAAATATAATACTGATGTCAAAGGAACAATATTTAACTTAGAAACTCACTTGTCTTTGGATCTGGGCCTGGACAGAACCCACAGTAATACAAGGAGACCAAACCCATTTTAGAAATACATCAGAACGATACTTGTTCCAAATGTAGAGTAAAGATGGAGGAATTTGGCTGAACGGCACAGTGTTAGCTGACTCCGCCCACAGGCTGGACCCGACAGAGGTCATTATCAGAGCATAAACCCACAGTCTGTCCATACAGCTGTCAAATCACAGGAAAAACCAGAAGAAACTCACTCAAATGAACCAATTTAACTCGTTTTTATGTAACTTCATAATAAGTTTTGTAGGAGCAGCATGAAACATTAAACCTGTACTTAATGTTTCTAACCTTCCTCAGTTAATTTAAATGTGAGCAGATGTTTTTGGCTAACCTCACCACAACATAGTGTCTCACTCTCCAGTCAATGTCTAATGGGATAAGGCTCCCCACAGTTGGCATTGATTCTGGATGTGCGTCTGATGTCACTGTGTTGCCAGTTTGGCATAAATTCTGCTCCATTTGATTGAACGCTCACTTTTCTTTGCGACTAAATTATTACAGCCAACTCCAGAGTGCTTTAAACTTCCCAACTGACTCTGAGGTACATATTTTATTCCTTTTTCTATATCATATTTAAAGGAACGTCTGTCAAAACTCCACACAAACACAGGCACAAGTCCGTCAGCCCGGGGCTTCAGAAGGTTCAGAGGGAGGGGCTTGCAAAAGTCTGAAACGGTAAGCTACAGGTAATTAGCTTTCCCTTTAATCACTGCAAATAAAATGCTACTTTCTCAACAACGATAAATAACAACTGTGGACAAATAAAACCTACTAAACCATCTCCTGCCTCAGTCTTTCTTAGTCCTGCTCAGCTCCACTTATTACTCTTAACAACATAGGCATAAGACATAAAACACATATAAACACTACTGTAGGTTTATCTTTGCTTGTTGCCTGTGTCTTCACTGATGTAATAAAGTCTACTCTGTGCACTCCGTGGGGACAGAGCCTAAGTTAAAGTGAGACGTTACCATGATAAACACAAACACAAGGCAAACCCTGCAGTTGGTTTTAATGTCTTTGACACTTCAGGCTTTTTGTGTCTCTGTTATTGTTGCTGTTGCTAGTGTGGTATATTGTTGAAATCATGCAATTACACCTGTATTATTGTGGGGGCTGGGGTATAATATGGTACAACATTAACAGCTTCCAGGAGAAATCCCGGGTCCCCAAGTCAGAAGAAATGTGACTGGAAGACAACGGGAAGCAGTAAACTGTTCATTTTGATTCTCTTTCTTTCCCGCGGTCACATTCAGGTGTTAAAAAGTCGATACCTTTTTTAAATATCACAATACCACTGTGTTAATACACTTCTGTTTTCACTTCTGAGAGTTTTGGGAATGACATTTATGTGTGAAAACCAGCCCAGGTGTATTTTAGAGGCTCTTCAGTGTCACATGATCATGGCAGCCTATCAGAATTGAGCCTCGGTCAGGCAGGTGAGCTCAGCAGCAGCAGCGTCGAGGCAACATGGTGCTATTTTTCACCAACAACCAAACATGTTTTAAAAAGCTATAAAGATATTTTATTATCATTTTATAAGCATTTATTTAAAGTGTTTATGTTTATGAGTTTTTTCATATTGTCATAAAGTTAATGAACACAATGCAATCATGTGATTTTCCTTTAAAAAGTACCATAAACTAGATTAACTAGATTAATAGATAAACAATAGAAATGTACTGAAAGGAAAAATGTCCCATCCCTAATGTGTGTTGATCCTTTCTATCGATTCCTTTCTATAAAAAAAAAAAAAATCTCTTATCCTTAGCATTGTATACTGCGCTGGGTTTAAACTGACTAGTTTTTTGTGCACTTATGCTTTTTGTACCTTGTGTTGTTAAAATTGCTTCCATTGTTTTCCTCACTTGTAAGTCGCTTTGGATAAAAGCGTCTGCTAAATGACTAAATGTAAATGCAAATGTGATCGTCGACATAAGCAGTAATATTATTTTAAAAGATATCTAATTGTTCATTCATTCATTCATTCATTTTCTACCGCTTTGTCCCGTTAGAGGTCGCGGGTGACTGGAGCCTATCCCAGCAGCTTTGGGCCTTTTTTTTTTTTTTTTTTTTTTTTGAGGCGGTGTACACCCTGGACAGTGGCCAGTTAGTCGCAGAGCTGACATTTAGACATAGACAGTGACAGACAACCATTCACTCTCACATTTATTCAGTAGGGACACTTTAGATTTGCCAATTAACCTAAACATACATGTGTTTGGACGGTGGGAGGAAGCCGGAGTACCCGGAGAGAACCCACAGTAACACGTGGAGGACATGCAGACTCCTCACAGAAAGACCGGAGTCGGCCGAGAATGTTTGGGTCGGCCGGGTTTTGAACTCATGACCTTCTTGCTGTGAGGCAGAAGTGCTAACCACTCTGCCACGTGCACCCCGTGATATCTAATTGTACTTCCAAAAAAAGTACAGGAGAAGTGTTCATGTAGGTACTGTTTAATGAAAGCCTCTGAGTCGACACTTTAAGAGAAATAATGACTCTGAACAGTGCACCTGGCCTTCCCAGCTGCACACACACCGGGACATTTCAGGGTTCTTTTCATTTTATCTGACGAGGGTCGAACCAGTTTACCCAAAACAAACCCAGACATCACTGCTGCCATTCGAGAGCGCCGCCCCTGAGTTTAAAGCCCCGCAGCAGCAGGAGACTGTTGGACGGGATGAATCTCAGTGACTCACAGTTTCTTCACTGATTCTCACTAACAACACGAAGAAAAGTGTTGATAATTAGGAACTTGTATTGCAGTACGTTTTTATGAATTATTCATTTATTTATTTTTTGACGGCTTATGTGAGGCGAGCACACAGACAGACTCTCACTTTACTCTCACTTTACTCACTATAGGCCACTGTAGATTCATCAGTTCACCTGAACTTAACCAAAATGAAAAGGTTAAGTTTTATTTAAAATGATTTATTAACCTTTATTCAATTACAAATTCCGCTAAATACAATAGTTTAATATTTACCTAAAGTATTTGAGTTGATTCTCCTCTTACATTTTTAGCACATATTTCACAAAACTACCTGATAATGGAGTAAACCATAATCATTTTATATTCAATTAATATTTACCTAAAATATTTGAGTCTGGACCTGGTCTAAGTCTGGACCTGGTCTAAGACTGGACTAACTCTGTCTCCTTCAAACACTGACCTCCGTGAGTCTGGACCTGGTCTAAGTCTGGACTAACTCTGTCTCCTTCAAACACTGACCTCCGTGAGTCTGGACCTGGTCTAAGACTGGACTAACTCTGTCTCCTTCAAACACTGACCTCCGTGAGTCTGGACCTGGTCTAAGTCTGGACCTGGTCTAAGACTGGACTAACTCTGTCTCCTTCTTATGAGTCTGGACCTGGTCTAAGTCCGGACTAACTCTGTCTCCTTCAAACACTGACCTCCGTGAGTCTGGACCTGGTCTAAGACTGGACTAACTCTGTCTCCTTCAAACACTGACCTCCGTGAGTCTGGACCTGGTCTAAGTCTGGACTAACTCTGTCTCCTTCAAACACTGACCTCCGTGAGTCTGGACCTGGTCTAAGTCCGGACCTGGTCTCGCTCTGACATGGTCTTGACTCGGTCTTGATACTCTCAGGTCTCTAATAAACAGTGGTGTAACTTTGGTCTTTTATTTTAAAGCTTTGACAAAATTGTTGTAATTTTCAGAATCAGTTAAAAGATGAATAATCCTGTCAGTGTCCCTGTGTTGCTTTTATTAATAAACTTTATATTAGTCCATATTCAGAGGTGTTAGAGCACCTCAGGACATATCTAACTCCAGATGACATGCATAGGCCACATAAGTGTACGCTCTATAATGATATATGACAAAATCCTTATTCCTAAGGACAGATGCTCACCTTTATATTTTTTTAATAAGAATGTGTTTGTTACTCTATTTGTGGAAGAAAGTCAGTGGAAACAAAGACTAAATATTATCTGCTCAAGTAATGCTGACAGAATATTTGCGGCATTTTGTATTTTTTAGACCAGTTCAGTTGGCAAACAGGAAATCAGGACAGGACAGAAAGCATCTCTTTACAATATGTGCTTTAGGTGACTCAGTACGTTTGATTCTGGCAGGAAAAAGAGTTGTCAGACTTCATTGAGCTCTTTCTTTCCACAATAATAGAGCTAGAACATCCCAGACTCTTATTATGCACCAGGCAAATGTTTATTTAAGGCCCTGAGATGATCATAAACCTACAGCTCACAGACATTAGCTCCCTTTCCATTGTTTTCCGTTTCAGAAAATCTTCCCAGCTGTTGTGGAATCAGAAAGTGTAGTCTTGCAAACAGTCAGCCTTTTATTGTGTTCTGAATGTAACTAACACTAGAAATACTTTGTGACATTTATCTTTTCTTGTTAGTAAATGTAAAAAGAAGGTGTGTTTAACAGAAGGAAGGTGAAACAACTACAGCCGGGTCAACAGAAGAGGATGTTGGCAGTGCTTGTGCAGAATCACACTGACAAATGAGACAGAGCAGCTTCTCATTAGTCATTGCTGTAGTGGTATCGTCCTGCCAGGGCTAATGCTCCTTCACTGCTAACACACAGTACAGTACTTCTACAGGAACCTTCACAGAGGCTTGTGTTTCCTCCGCTGGGTCCAGAGAGAGACGTCATCGAAGACACACAAAAGATGGGTTTCTATTTAAAGCAGACTTTTAAAAACATTTATGCTTTGCCAATAATTAATATAAAACCAAGAGTGAAGTGTTTAGTGACGTGAGAGGCTGCTGCAGTAAACATTAGAATGTTTCCTCTTTATTCACAGTTTCTGAACATTAAATTCATAGAGCTGCACCAACTTTCTATCATTTATAGACTTTTTATTGTCACAAGTTTTGCTTATGTTTAATGCAGTGGAAACGATAAATACAATGTTTAAATTCATGAACACAGAGCCGTTTGAAGCTGACTATGATGTTTATCACAAGATCAGCTTCTCAACCGTCCCGTCAGCACATGTGTTTCGACCCTGGGCCAAAGCGTCTCCAAAGTACTCAGCAATGGGAACTTTGTGGTACTGACCCGACCCGACAGTGGAAACGAGGCGATGGTTCTGCAGCCCCAGTGTGGACCGAAGGTTAAGAGACAAGAGTACAGTAGCATTTACAGTCCATTTAAAGGAGAATGCATTTCCTTGAGTAATGCCACTTTAAGCATCATTGTACCAATTGACTGCAGGCTGCTCTTAGTTCAGTGGGAAGCCCCGTCGTGCAAGAGACCGGGGCTCAATCAGTGGAGACGGTTATCAGAAAGATCGTCCGGCGGAAAAAAACTATGACAAAATGTGCAAACCACTAAACCAGCCATTCTCAAAGATCTGAAAACCCTGTGAGGCCCACCCAATCTGAAATCAAAATACAAGACTAAGTAAATATTTACCTGATAATGCTTTTCAAAACAACAGCTGTCGCTAAATTGCTTCATAATTTCAACACCACAGAAAAGAACTGTGCAAATAGAATGGTTAGAATAAATGTATTGAAGGCCTGAATTTATTTCTATTATTTTTTATTTTAAAAAATGGCACAATATATACAAATCTGGCCACTCTCAAGCAAATATATAACTGTACATACTTTTTCTAACTAAATTCTTTTTATGAACCTCATGTACTTATGTAGGCAAAGCCCACCTGCAGTACCTTCGCGGCACACCAGGGGGGCTCAGCCCACAGTTTGGGAACCACTAGGTAATTAACTCTGAGATTCACTTGGGGTTGTGATTGGTCACTCAAATGGAAATGGTGGTTGTGATGAGGAGGATTATGAATGTGTGTATGCTGTGTATTGATGCAGAGTGAAAAAATTAAATGTTGGGGGTGTGGAGGTGATAACAACAGAGATGATAATAAAGAGAGGCACAGATCTTTTGATCCAAAGAAGTATTCAGCTGCTCAATCAATGTTTTTATTCTTTCTGGCACTCTTTACATTTTACTGGACGAGGGGCGGCAGTAGCTCAGTGGTAGAGCGGTCGTCCTTCAACCGGAAGGTAGGCGGTTCGATTCCCGCTCTCCCCACAGTTCATACTGTCGTTGTGTCCTTGGGCAAGACACTTAACCCACCTTGCCTCCAGTGAGTGTAACACTGGTAATTACATTAGAACAATGTAAGTCGCTTTGGATAAAAGCGTCAGCTAAATGAATAAATGTAAATGTAATGGACCTGTTGACTTGCACAAGTTATTCCTGTGATGCCTTCGCTTGTATTTGGTTTTCCTTGTGTTTATTGTCTTGCTGTGCTTGTAATAATTGTGTTATGTCCACTGTGCTCTCTGTAGTGTTGAATGTATTATGCTTTTGGTGCAGAACAAATTCCCATCGGGGCAATAAAAGTTTTGTTCATATTGACAAAAATAATGCTGTCATTGATTATGATTAGATGATATTAGTAATGTTTTTTCTTCTATAAGTCTAGACTTTGGCCTAAACCCTTTTGGTCTATGTGTTATTTTTAGTGGAAGTGTTGTATTCTTTCCCATTTGGTTTGATGACCAAAGAATAAAAAAATAAACTGAACTGACTTAAAGGTAAAAATAATTTTTTGTGAAATTCAGACTTCACAGCACTGTAATGTTAGTAACTTAAAATGAACTATACACAATGTTATTTATTACACATAGGGAAAATATAACCCCTTTTATTGGTTTTAAGGAATTTTAAGGCGCCATAGCGTACCACTTACAATAGAAGAATTATCCGGAACATATCGGAGAGAAAAAAATAATAATATGGATGATTTGTCTTTGGACCACAACCTGCGATTTAAGATCAACAAGTATTAATGTGTTTTACACAAATTCCTTCTCCAGGAAACGAAAAAGCCTGAAAATTGACTTCCAATGCTTGATTTAACCTTGTAAAGTGTATCATCCCTGAGGCCAAAGTTACATTGAGATGCAGCGATAACACTAATCACAGAGACACAGTGGCTGCCCTTTCCTTTCCTACAGCAGCTGTGTGGGTTTTGTGCATTGATTAAGCCACAGAAGTAACAGCCAGGTGTGTACAGAGCGCGTTTCCTCGAGGACAGAGTGGTGCAGTGAAGCGTGGCCTTTGTGCATGGCTTTGAGCTGGTGTCAGTCTGGCTCTGCGTCACTCTTTTTCCTTTGACTGGTGATGCAGCCTGGCACCAAACGCCTCGCGCAAAACAACGGGAAGGCAGCGACATGACAGGATGTAAACAGCCGACTTAACCTGCACACGTTAGACCTCCCCCACATCAATCCCTCTGTTATGATACCATAAGCTTGCAGAATTCAATTCAATGTGCCGAGGAAGTAAACAGGAAGCAGGTGACTCTCGAAGAAGAAGATGTAGTGGTGACTTTTTCTGTCCTTTGCTCTGTTGCAGATTGCAGTTGTGATTATGACAAGGTTGTGGTGCCTTTAAAGATAAGTGCTCTGATGATGAACAGTCCTGACCCACAAGCTCTGCCTGTTAAGAAGAATGATGTCATGGTGCTTCTCAAAAACAATAGAAAGCATATCTGAGTGCAAACATGAAAAATGACAGTCATCTCCAACCCAGTCTAAAGTAATTGGCACAGTGAGTTTTACATTTCAACAAGAATTTGGGAAAATTACACATGAACATTAAGGATTCATAATAAAATCCAACTGATTCTCACACTGGGGAAAAGTATTTACTCACAGTCTGCCAGTATTTCACAGTTTACTGCCTATTTCGACATTGCTAAACGCTAGGTACCAGTGCAAATAAAAAATCATGGTAATTAAACCAAAATCTTGCTTTCATCAGCTGTCAAAACACAAAAAACCTGCCTTTTTCTGTTGTCAAGTGATATGGCAATAAGAATTACCTTATCTCTTAGCAAGTTTTAGTCTGAAGGAATCTAATATTCAGCTCCACTCTGACACTCATCCTGGAGAAAAGTACACCAGCTGCAGGAACAACTGAGAAGAGAGAAGATAAATGAACTGTAGCAGCTCTGTTTTTACCTGTAGCTGAGAGCTCAGTGATGCAGACGTGACAGTTAGATATGTTATTACAGCCAAATAGTATTAGCATCAAGGACATATATTCATATTGTTTTTTTTGTTGTTGTTGTGATTGACAAGAGCAGTGACATTATATGCTATTACGTAAGTGGGCCCCTGAACTAAAATGAGTTTGTTCTAGTTGGTAGTCCGCACCAAGACACACTGCCCCCTTGTGGCCAGAAGAACCCTGTGTAGAGAGCAGAGTCGGTGTACATCCAGGAATCAGCGACACTGTTTTTATATGAACCAAAGAGCTGCCTAACCAGTCATTATCATATTTACAGCCAATGCAGATATTTATTACTTAAGTAGGGATCATAAACTCATAAAACAATCCCTTGAGTGGCTATATTTACCACAGTCCGTGCCTGCGGTGATCAGATCGACCTCACACTAATGATAAAACTGGTGTGAATGTGCCTAAAGGTAACTATAGACCTTTCCTCTGGCAAAGGCATTAAAAAGACACATGCCAACCACGGCCGACAGAAATAGCAGTGTTTCTTATTCATTTATGTGAATGTGTTTAGGTCAGTGTGTGTTGGCTGCTGTGTTGTTTGCCTTTAGCAGATGGAGCAAGAAGCTGTAGCTATTTCTACACTGTCATAATCTCATCCGGCTGATCTAGGGTTTACAGTCTTTGATGAAGAAGCACATGATAACTCTGGCTCCTTCATGTGTCATTATGTTGTTCTGTACAAGTCCAGCAGAACATACATACTGGTGTAACGAGAGAATAAAGTAAAAACTGACAGCACATGTCAGTCGGTCATCTTGGAAATTAGACTTTTTTGTGGCTGATGTTGTCGTCTGAAAGTGTGCTGTGGTCTGTTAAAAATGTTTGTGTGTGTGTGAGAAAAACTGCATATTGTAAATGGAACTATCTATGAAAAAACAACAGTAATGTTCCGCACATACTGGCCAGAGTCATGCTCAAGTAGAAGAGCGTCTTGAGTTAGTTTATTACATAAAAATAAAAATACAAAGAGAGAGTCTATTCCAGCAGTGGATAGCATCATAATGCAGTCGCAAACAAGGTGGAAAAGATTGTTTGTCTGACACTAAACTCAGAGCTAGAAACTTATGGCAACTTGTACTTCATTTAGATCTAATGTCTTGTGTCTTATTATAAACAAGTTTTGTTTTTGTTTTTTATTAAAGCTTATGGAATTTGCAGACCATTGAACAGAGGGAAGTGGTTTATAAAGCAACAACTGCACTGCTGCTGTTAGTGAATTCTGCTTTGTAACTGCTTATATATGTAAAAAAAAAAGGTGAGGATCCAAACACGGACATAAAAATCGAATGTATTTTTATCTCACTCCTGGGGGACTGACTGCAGGCGGGTGCACATGGAGCACGCTGACACTAATCCAAAGGCAGCGGGGATTTTCTGCCTCTTGCTGCTTCTTGCCTCACACCCCTGCAGGGCTCTCGCACACACACAAACACGAGCCGACACGCCGCACAATTACACATATTCAGGCCGGGGATTGTACATGCGCCGCAGTGTTCGCCGGAGACACAACACACACTGAGCACCATCAGCAATTTTAGGACGAAACTGGCACATATGCTCATCCAGGGCTGTTCGTTTAGGACAAAGGTGTCTGGCCACAAAATACAATTATCACACAGGTCATATGGTTTTGGCAAGTGACTAAATCAATGTTTAAAAATAATGTTTCATATCAAGTCAGTATCAAGGCTATCTGTTACATTAGAAGTCTGAAAAAGTCCACAAACCTTTTCATTATCGCACAATTTTAATTATCGAACAAAATAAAGATCCACACCAATTTTGTTCTGTTTTTATTTTGTTCCCATATAATCAAATATTTTTAGCACAATTATTTAGTTTTCTTTATAATCTTTACAATTCCTGTATAAAATATTTTACGCCACTCAACCTCGGCAGCAAAGTGACCGTTCCTGGTTTTATTTTATGGAAAAGGTTAAACCAGACTAGATTTAATATAACAGTGTCAGATAAAAGTGCTTGTGTGTGAATTAGCCGCAGTCGTAGACAAACCGAGCGCGTGCCCTGAGACAGATCTGTGGGGCTCATCAGACGTGTCGCCGACAGACGCCGACAGGCCCGGCTTCAGGTGCTGTGTGTTTGCTCCGAGGGTGAGAAGGTGCTGTTTGGGAAGCGATGTACAACAGCGGTCTGCGTAGCATTACACCATGACAGACTGTCACGGCGCGTTAGAGGCTGACGACGAGTGGTCAGGGTCACATCGCATCACCAGTGTCTAACGAGACCACAGCACTCCACCGAAAATACACCAGGCAATGTCAGATGTGTTTGGTGTCATCTGCTTTAGATATGTTAGTAGTTCCAGTGAGTGTTCTTATGAAAAAAGAGACATGTTGAGACATTTTCTCAACATCACTTTCCGGAGCTTCCTGTGACTTCCACCTGAAGACATCTGTTAATCATGACACTGGATTCAACAAATAACTGCCATTCAAACCCTAACAGTTTTATTAGCATTAAAATATAGCTATTTATAACTGTTTTTGTCACTCACTCACACTTTTGCCTAATGTTCTTTCTTTCTTTCCCACAAAATTAACACTAGTAATAACACCAGCAGAAATCCTAAAGATCAAAATATGTCATTGACCAACGTAAAACCAAGACAGAAGTCATTAGTGAGTTTATAAGGCTGAATGTGGTCACTAAAGTATCCTCCTAAAACATGATGGTTCACAGAAATAACTCTGTCTGCTCTGTTCAAACACATGGAACAGGATCCTGAATATATAATGGCAGACGCTGATTTTCAAAAAGGTTTTGCGTTTATTTTTGCGTTACGAGCAGGTGCCCATACAGCCTTGTGTTGTTCCTACCGTCACATTCCTCAGGATCAGTTCTGACCAATGCCTGCACAGGTGAGACCAGGTGAGACCAGGTGAGACCAGGTGAGACCAGGTGAGACAGAGCAGTGACCTCGTGGATGTCATGTTGCACTGTGCCACAGACAGTGACTTCTGAGTTGTTTCTAAGAATCTCCTGAACAAGAAACCATCCCAATGCACTGTACCGTCTTAAAGTTACGTACAGCTTATGTAGCATCAGAAGCAGAAGTAGGTTAGCGCCAATTATGTCCACACCAGCAGCAGAATCATCTATAAATGTCGATGTTTTCCTCCGTGTCGCACTGATAAAAATAGACAGCACTTCTGATCTGATTTCCGAGCCTCACGACAGTCTGACAGAATCCAGGCTCTGGAGTCCAAACACACGTCACAGACAGGAAAAGCCTGGGCCCTGTGGGCTTTAATGGGACACAAACATGAGATGCAAATGAAAAGGGGTGTTTGTGGGAAATATGCAGATGTCAAAGGCTGTCAGCATAACTGTGAAGCACGTTATTTCTCAATATGTCATACTTTAGTTCGGTCATACTTTAGTTCGGTCATACTTTAGTTCGGTCATACAGTTCGACATTAGCACATTTTGTTTTGAATAATGTTTTGTCAAGAAGCTTTGTTTTCAGGCCTCACTGAAGATGACCGACTGGAGGCAGACTAAACAACAGCGTTTGCAATATTACGTTTGCTTTCTCTTTTTTCTGTAAAGCTATCAAACAAACAAAAATAGTATTTTGAATTAGTATCAACATTATTTTAATCTCATCTAATATTTGTCATAAGCAGTGTAAGTGCAGTCTAGTCAGTCGCATTCAGTCAAATGTACTAGCATTAATGCATAAATTTATGTTTTTATTTTTTGGCCTTTTAGACTTAATTTGATCTTTATTTTGAAAAGTCTAATAGAGCACCCTCCCACCGACGCCCCCTGTGGGCCTCTCACACACCTACACCTGAACAGTGACGCTCCGCAGCAGGTGCACATCCTGCAGTTGTGTTTCTAACCATCACAATTACCATGTTGTGTCCCTCGAGAGCTCCAGCTGATGGCAATTTATTCCTCCTTCCATTTTCAAACTAAATTACAAATACAACTCTTTCCACACAAGTGACCCAGTGTGATTGTGTTTAATTCAACTCTTCAGAAAGGTATCACGCTACAGCAAATGGAACAGCCATCTACAAAAACAACAAACTGACAAGGATAAAATGGTTAATAAACACATTATGAATGCTTTAAACATATTTTGTTATAGTCTTTATTGTCAGAAATAAATGGGACTCAGTGGTTTCAAACACACTATAATAATTCAGGATGATCTGATCCTAATGAAGTCTCAGTGTTGGGTTTGCAGTCAGTTTATCGACCTGAGTGACGTTCATGTCACTGGAACAGAAAAGAACAAAAGAGTGACGGAGTCTGGAAAAAGACAGTTGGGTTTTTAGTGTAAAATGACGTTTGTTTACCACAGTTTGTTACAGTCGCAGCAGAATTCTCTAAACGTACATTTACGACAGATACATTGCTTCTTAACATTGAACATTGATCAATGACATACAACACTTTGTGGCAGCGTGTGTGACCTGCTGCAGCAGTTCCTTCTAACGTGTGAGATTAGTCTGGGTAATGTTCGGGGGTTTTGAGGCAGAGGGAACTGCCTTTACTTAACATGTGCTCACTCTGTGTCAGCCCTACGGTTTTATTAAAGCTAACCTAGTCTTGGTGTTAGCGTAGAGAGAGTATAAATGTGTGAGGCCAGAGAGTTCAACTGTCTTACAGACTCAAGCAGAAGCAGAGCACTAAATGAAAAAGACTGGTGAGCAAAAAGTGGTGAATGTAAAACCATCCACATTATAAAAGTGTTTATTCATTTCAAAAAGGAAAACTTAACGTGGAGCCAGAGGACAGCCCTGACAGTAACTGAATCTGCTCTGATGGATGTGAACAGGTCGAGTAACGCGGCTACATTAAACAGGTCCACAGACCTGATCCGTGCGATACAACGGACTGTAACCACTGCAGTTCTACTCAAAACACATTCAACAAATCAACTGAACCCATAACCTTTGATTCTCTCCATATTCTCTCGTGCTGCAAACCTTTAGCTGTAACAAAGGTGTAACAAAGTTCATCTAAATCAGGCCACCTTTAATGCACTCAACATTTAGTAAAAACAACACAAACACTTGAAGTACGATATTTAACACTGGCAACACTCCTTCAATCATCCGACAGCAGAACCCACCAAGAGCCTAATTATCAACAGAGTTGTCTTGTTAATACACTATAAAAAAAAAACACAGTGAAGGCCACCATCTTGCCCCAGTTTGGCGTTGATTAGATTGACAGGTTAGAAAAAAAAGTGTCTATTTTACAAAAGTAGTTCAGCCCAGGACACTATCATCACTTTTATTAATTTATTTTTTTGGTATTGTGCAAACTGAGGGCCCTCAATTATCCTACAGAGTTACTTTTTTCCCGCAGTCTGTGAGTTCCTTTCATGCTCCAAAATGTGTTTCCTCGCTCAGAATACAAACACGCTCCATTTGCACTTGAGACACGCTGTTTCTTCTTTGTAATAGTGGCAGCAGCAGAGCCCCCTCTGTCTTTGAACTGTGCTCGTTCCACAGTCGAGACTTCTCGTGTGGATGTACAGGTAGGGATTCCTGGCTCCTTACATAACATACAGGAGTCTATCTGTGGCATACAGGCTTTTTAATTGAGACAAGGTTTGAAAGGCTCCCGGGCAAACAACAAGCTACATAAGTGCACACAATCTATTCTTAGCCGCCTATTATTCGCCAAAGTTACATTAGAGCTGAAAAAATAAACTGGAAAACTGGGGTAAAGTATGTGTATATGCACTGGAAGAACACCTGGGACTGAAGCTTCTTTTGTACTGTTATACTGTATGTGTGTATAGTTTTTTTATCTTACTATTTGAGGCACAGGTTTGTGAAATGTTAAAATGATTCTGAAAACAGCTGTTCCTAATAAACAGCTTGTTTTCTCTTTACAAAGTAAATTTTGCAGCATACATCAACAAACAGAATTAGTTATATTGTATATTGTATAAGGTTTGTTGAAGAACTGTATGAAACTGAGCAGTGTCTCTTTTTAGTCCATTGTCATGAAACAGTTTTCCTATTTAACACTTTCACAAACAACTCTCAATGTGCTCGACTTCAGCCTCACTTCCAAATGCTCTCAATGATCAATCCCATCTTAGTTGTCATTGATTCTTCCTCTGTTCTGATCCCTGTGGTCGTAGGCTGTCCTCTGGTGCACAAGGAGGAGCAGGGTTGTCCCAGAGTCCGTCTCTCTGACAAATATCTAAACCGAAGCACATTTCTGACCAAAGTGCTCCAGACAGAAATATGTGTTCTGCCGGGTCGCAGGCGTTTGAACTTCATTAACCAGGGTGACGAGGTAAAAGAGGCGGGAGCAGCTGATGAGGGTGAGTTGACAGCTGAGGTTAATTGCGATGATATAAAGTAGTCGTGATTACTGGGCCTGCTTCTGGCACACGTCCCGGAGCATCATTAAACCTCGTTGTGAACTCGGTAGAATGAATAACGTCTGTTTGTGCCAAAATAAACGAGAGGCACATTAGAGCGCCGTTGGACGATGCAGAACAAAAATCAGTCTTTTTGAAAGTAGTTGGACAGCGAGGAATAAGGTCTTTTCAACAATTTTAACAAGCTTTAAGATAAGTCTGAAAGGGTGCTAATAATTAAACCAGGAATATTAAGTGCTACCAACCCTTTTTTTTCTAAAATATAATAAAAGATCATATATTTTCTGTTTAATTTCTGATGAATTAAAAACAGAACTCGAAGGTGGATTGGACTAGATCTGACAGTTTTGTAGAAGGAGTATGCATTAGAGCAAGACGCAGCAACTTCCAACAAGCAGCATCTTAATGAGACTGATCTGGACATGTTAATTCACATAAGAGCAGAGAGCTGGCACTAACTCTGCTGATCTGATCTTATCCTGCGTCTGTGGAGCTGTAAACCATCCTCACTGTGTAAGCAGATAGTCCACTGTCAGGCCCATAATGAACTCCCACAAATTTATGTCTAACTCATCTGAGTCCTGCACCATTTGCATCAAGACCAGCCTCAAAGCTCATCTGCATTCTCACCTACAACCACCAAACTGCAGCAGAAAGTGGATATTACTGAGTCACTGATTCTGTCAGAGTCTGTTCTGTCAATCAGCCGAGTGTTCATCTTCTGCATCAACCGCCTGAGCTCCCCTTCCTGAAGCGTTCGGTTCATTTTTCAGTTCAGCTGCGTGCAGTCGGATACAGACCCGGGGAGGGAGAGAGAGAGGCAGTCATTGATTAGTTTGCAGAGATAGAGCTAATGGCTAATGTAGCCGACATGTAACACTGATAATCAATGGACAGATCGATGGCAGAGATCCTCTCACATCGACTCTAGAGTAAACCCACAAACACACGTGCCACCCCCAAAGAAGTTCAAACTCTTATATATGTTTTCTTCTGAAAAAACTGTCTGCCAACAGTCTTGAGTCAATGCCAGTGATCTGCATTTCATTTAAATCAGATAAATAAATACAGACGGATGAGGCTCCAATCAGTCAACAACAGAAGAAACTAGAAATCAAACCTCTCTCATGGAACCCCCGAGTAAGGGTGCCACCATACAGAAATATACCTCCGTCCACCAGAGGGCAGGCTCCAAAAGCAGAAATATAAGAAGAAATCGACGACACAATACAAGTGTAAAACTCATGTTTACATCCTGGTATAAAAGATGGCTCTGGTCTCTAGAGCTAAGTTTTTACTACGTGTCAGGGCCTTTCTGTGTTGAGTTTTTATGTTCTTCCTGTGTCTGTGTAGGTTTCCTCCGGGTACTCTGGTTTCCCCCACCACTAAAGACATGTACAATAATCCGTTGATGTCCATTTATGTTATATGAAACTATTGTTTTACTAAGCAGTAACAGCAGAAAAGCCCGGATGTAACGATGCTAGTTATGTGTTGGACCGAGCCTAAATCTCTAATCAAAGAGAAATGAGGCAAAATATCTTTATTCGATCAGTTCTGTCTTTTATACAGTGTGACAAACAGACAAGACAAGACCACAAGCTGCAACAACCAATCACAGCCTACGCTCCACATACCACATACATAACACAAAAGGTAAAGTAAATGTGATCTCACACGGCAGAGTTAAACTTAACTCAAGTGGACTCACTGGCTTGTGACCCCTTGTGGCTTGATTGGTTAAATGTGACAATGAATGCAATGTAAATTTTCCAATATACTATAAAGCTACAGAAAGTCACACATAAGACCGTTACCCGTTATAACACTATCTACCACTAGATGGAGTAATGAGCCAATGAAAATGCATTAAATACATTTTAAACTGACACAAAATGTGGCGTGTTGTTCTGCTACAAACTCAAGTGGAATACGTTTTTTTTCAAACGTCAAAAATATAATAATACCGTTGGAAAATAATCTGAAAAAAATTAACGGTGGATTTTCTTTTAAAAATCTATTTTTTATAAAAAATGGGGAACGCTGTTTGAACAGTGGATTTTGATTAAAATAGTTTTTAGAAACACCAAAATCCATCGCTTCTCAAAGATATAATTGTGGAAATGTTGACACTTTCTGTGACTCAAATGAAAACAGCTGCAACACAATTAGTTTTTGGCTACGCAGGCGGCTGTAATAAAAGAGCTCCTAAACCTGACAAACAGATGCTGAACCACAGCTGGAAAAGGCTGTAAACAGTAAATACCGTTCTACAGCAACAGTCGTCTTATATGCGTAAATGCACAAAAACATTATTATAACATTTTGATTCAGATGCAATCAAAACATGTTTACATCATATATTATAAATGTGTGTTGCATTATTCTGTGTGTCACAATGTACAGAGAACATCTGTGAAAACACGACTTCTGAAATACTAAAGGTATGTTTATTATTAAAGTGACGAGGGTAGACTTGGTCACATGACGCGATCATGTGACAAAGGCCTTGTTTCAGAAGCAGCTTTAGTCCAGTCTCTGAGTCAGTTAAACCTGGGTTTTCAGTTTCATCTAAACGCTGAGTCAGTTTCTGAGAAAACTCTGTGAACTTAACCTGGTCTCTGTGGGTTTTATTCTCTAACCCAGACTTTATCTGAGTCTCCTCTGCAGCGTCTGAAGGAAACTGTAAATACTTTCACTTTAAACACATTGATAAGAGTTAAACATGGAGTTATAAATATTAATAGTATTTAAAAAAGTATTTCTATAAACTGCATAAATAGATGGTCTTCAGTATTAACATAATACAGCAGCACTTTCATACATTGTCTCACTCTGAAGTTACTCAAAGTTAGTTATTCTGTAACGCAAGTGTCAGATTTACCGGATTTACTGAAAAATGCAAGAAAAGGCCTCATCGCATTAATATAAATGTAGATCATAAAAAATAAATGGTTAGATGAATATAGTACGTTTATTTTATTTAAATTCTACCATTTATCAATGAGATCACCTGTAGCTCCTGCTCTACAACACTTTCAGTTTAAACCTGAGAACAGTCTGTCCATCGTCACATATGAAAATTATATTTATCACAAAAACAAGGCGTCATTTATTTCTTTGTGAGGATTATATCCTCCAATCAGCTGACTGCAGTCTTTCCAAAGTGGCCCACAGAAGGAGCCCAGAGGGGTACGGCACACTTTTTGGGGACACTTCAGACTTCATTTTTGGTGCAAACGCAGCAGAACCAACCCGACCCACACCGTACCGTAACCGTGGAAACGAGTGAAGTGTTGCTGAAGTGTTAACCCTGCGACTGACTGCTGGTTGTTTAGGCTGAACCCAAAGCAGCCGATGTAACCTCCAGTCTCCTGACACTCATGAGAGGATAAAGAGCAGCACAGACTTTAGAGGTGTTTGAGAGAAAGGTCTGTGGACGTGGAGCAGAGCTGCAGACACAGAACGAGCACTGCATTTTCAAGAAGCCGTGGTGTAACATTCACAGTATAATGCATAATTCAGCTCACTCTTTGGATGAAGCCATGCTCCCCAGCTGCTGAGAGAGCCTCTTACACGACAAACACAACGCTCCACTGCCACTGATACCAGCAGCTGGTACTCTGGTACTTTCTTCTGCTCCGGCTTGTTCCAGACTGAGACTGAGAGGCTGTCTGCACTGAAAGGTTTCAAAAAGCAACACAAAAACACAAAGAGTCCTGGAAAATAGTACGTTTATGTTCTTTCAGATTTGAGTTCGTATTACACACGCTGCGTTCATGTGGTCCCCAGATGGTCCCAGAGTTAGGAGTCATTGATCCGACTTTAACGTGTCTTTCAACTCAGAAAATAGGAATGTTCCACTAATAATGAAGGTGCCTGTTGTTAGTGCTTGTTAGTGTCAAGTCCAGGGTAAAGGTCCAGAGGGACTTTGGTTTTGTTTACTGTCATTAATATTATTATATTTATATGTTTAAAATAATTGGGATTTCTTTTTTGTGAAGATTATTTAACATTTTCATTAAATCCGTGTGTATTATATTTTAAGGGTCGTCTTAAAGATATAAATACATGACAGAATACTAACAGTAATAAAGTTAAGTAGCCCCGGTCCTGTGATGATTTATAAATCATCACAATATTCCGAGAGTTTTATTTTGAAAATACCTGAGACATGACTCACTCACAACAATGAACCAAGATAAGGCCCAATGATGAGAGGCGGAACATAAGAGGCCAACAAAACGAAAGTTCATCGCAGGAACAGGCGACACACGAGCTCCAAGCCTCTGTGCAACAGACAAGGCTCTGAAGCATCAGCAAAAATAAAAGATAAAAACCAACACAAACATTAACAACTTCAAATCTCACAACCTTCTGGATTAAAGTCAAGACATATCCCTGCTTCCATTTCTAACATCTTATCTTTGTCACCTGGGTTTTCTGCTGTAACAAAACTCAAAGCAGATTTCAGAGTGTCCTGGACATAAAGAACACACTCGAGTGTCCATCTCTCTGAGACGGGACCAGCTCAAGCTTGATGTAAAATATCGACCCCCTCACCCACGTCCGTCTCTGTTGAAAGGGACAACAAGGAAATAATCTGACTGCTTTAGAGGTTCCTCAAAGCCCCGTTCAGTGAATATGGTTTTGCTGAAGGCAGTCACTTACAGCTGCTGTTTTTATTATACTGTGTACAGCTCACAAGAGAAACATCTTAAATCTTAAAATAAATATTTACTTTTGCTATAACTGAAGTGCACAGTAAATATCTTGATGTGTCCGAGGCTCAGGGCTCATTACAATAAACTGTCCTGATTTCTAAAACAATACATCCATGAGCCAAAAACCCAGCCAAAAAGCCTCTGTCTATTTTTGACTCACCCTATTTGTCATTGCTCTGTTTGGACGAAGCAGACCTTTTCCAAACTTAGCCATGGAAAAAGCACTGATTTCATAACGTCCTCAACCAGCTTTTTTTCCCAATAAACTCAAACGCAACACAAATAAACACTCCCGAGGCCGGTGTTTCCACAGACAAATAGCCCCTATCAGAGATTCCAGCCCGGTTGCCAAGACGACGATTACATTTACCCAAAACACAGGTTTTCTTATGAGTTATAGTGCCCCCCGCCCCGTCCCGAAGGAGACCCAGTCCTCATAATGCATGTTAACGGCAACACCACGCTGGAGCAACACCGAGGAACTGATGAAGAGCGAGATCCGGTCTACAACACGAGACTGTCGCTCAGAGAAGTCACACAGCAGAGACAGAAACAGGGGCTTTCCTGGTTCAGAGCGGCTCTTTTTATCACGAGGCTGTGCCAATGAGACGCTGTGGAAATTAGCTTCCAGGTTTTTTCCTGACTTTTTGCAGATGGTTAATGAGCATTTGTATTTGTCTACCTCTGAGACTAGAGCTCTCCTTTGCATTTTGAAATTTATGGAGCTGAACTTTTCGTATTAATGGATCGGAGATATATTAGATGCTGGACGGACTGTGTTGCCTGTTCACGCTGTAAACCAATGCAAACAGATGTAGAGCTGTGGGTTTATGACAAAAAAAAACATTAAGAAGACACCCTGGTATTTATATTTCCAGATATGACATGATCATTTCAGCAGTGATGATGACAGAATCTCAGCAAATCAAAACAGAAAGCCACTGAAATTATCTGTAGAGAAAGAAATTACTCAAATCTTGACGTTTCCAAATTAAATGAAGCTTATGAAAGGTTGCTCTATGACTTACAGGCCTCGTATTAAATTCTGCCTACCTTTTAGGTCTTGACACTGGTTTCTTCTCGGACTTTAAGACCAACCAAAATAACGCTGTTGAATGTTGAGGTTGCCAATAGCAACAAAGACACCTCACCGACTACTGCATTAGGTTACAGAGATCAGTTCATCTACACCAGCCGCTGTCTGTGTGATCACCTTTTCCACCTGCTGCCCCCTCTCTCTCTGCCCCATGTGACACTCACCAGAGCCCACTATTACAACAGCTGTGTACAAAACATCACTCACAGACTGTATCTGTCTGTACTCTGTGTGTTTGTATGTACTCTGTGTGTTTGTATGTACTCTGTGTGTTTGTATGTACTCTGTGTACTTGTATGTACTCTGTGTGTTTGTATGTACTCTGTGTGTTTGTATGTACTCTCTGTGTGTTTGTATGTACTCTGTGTGTTTGTATGTACTCTGTGTGTTTGTATGTACTCTGTGTGTTTGTATGTACTCTCTGTGTGTTTGTATGTACTCTGTGTGTTTATATGTACTCTGTGTACTTGTATGTACTCTGTGTGTTTGTATGTACTCTGTGTGTTTGTATGTACTCTGTGTGTTTGTATGTACTCTGTGTTGTATGTACTCTGTGTGTTTGTATGTACTCTGTGTGTTTGTATGTACTCTGTGTACTTGTATGTACTCTGTGTGTTTGTATGTACTCTCTGTGTGTTTGTATGTACTCTGTGTGTTTGTATGTACTCTGTGTGTTTGTATGTACTCTGTGTACTTGTATGTACTCTGTGTACTTGTATGTACTCTGTGTGTTTGTATGTACTCTGTGTACTTGTATGTACTCTGTGTGTTTGTATGTACTCTCTGTGTGTTTGTATGTACTCTGTGTGTTTGTATGTACTCTCTGTGTGTTTGTATGTACTCTGTGTGTTTGTATGTACTCTGTGTGTTTGTATGTACTCTCTGTGTGTTTGTATGTACTCTGTGTGTTTATATGTACTCTGTGTACTTGTATGTACTCTGTGTGTTTGTATGTACTCTGTGTGTTTGTATGTACTCTGTGTGTTTGTATGTACTCTGTGTACTTGTATGTACTCTGTGTGTTTGTATGTACTCTGTGTGTTTGTATGTACTCTGTGTACTTGTATGTACTCTGTGTGTTTGTATGTACTCTCTGTGTGTTTGTATGTACTCTGTGTGTTTGTATGTACTCTGTGTGTTTGTATGTACTCTGTGTACTTGTATGTACTCTGTGTGTTTGTATGTACTCTGTGTGTTTGTATGTACTCTGTGTACTTGTATGTACTCTGTGTGTTTGTATGTACTCTCTGTGTGTTTGTATGTACTCTGTGTGTTTATATGTACTCTGTGTACTTGTATGTACTCTGTGTGTTTGTATGTACTCTGTGTGTTTGTATGTACTCTGTGTGTTTGTACTCTGTGTGTTTGTATGTACTCTGTGTGTACTTGTATGTACTCTGTGTGTTTGTATGTACTCTGTGTGTTTGTATGTACTCTGTGTGTTTGTATGTACTCTGTGTACTTGTATGTACTCTGTGTGTTTGTATGTACTCTGTGTGTTTGTATGCCTGCTGTATACTGCCTTACCACTGATACTGTTTATTACATTTGGACTGAATAATAGAGTTGTGATGTTCGCGAACGAACCGATTCTTTTGAACGGCTCACAAACATGAACGATGGGAGCCGAGTCGCGGCTGGAGGGGAGCCGTTCTTTCTGTCGTTCTTTT
This sequence comes from Perccottus glenii, assembly GCA_024416835.2. Lineage (NCBI taxonomy): Eukaryota > Metazoa > Chordata > Actinopteri > Gobiiformes > Odontobutidae > Perccottus > Perccottus glenii. The sequence goes on along the minus strand of CM044548.2, from coordinate 2,752,238 downwards.
TTCCTATGCGTGTCCCACACAGATGCACACAAATGAGCTCCTCCGCGAGACAGAACAGTTATAGGGGGAGGGGCGCACCCAGCGCAGACCGACCCTTTATAGCGTGATGATATTAGTTATTAGTTGTGCACGCATCCTTCACGTGAGTACTTCATTGCAGCCCACTTTGTTATTGTTCATTGACTTGAAGGGGCTGATGTCCTATTTGCAAAGTTTACAGTAGTAATAGTATGTAGTATGTAGACATTTCCATTTTATTTATTCTAATTTTATCTACTTTAAATATTTTTTGTTTTCTATCAAAATGTTCTTGTGTGATAATGTTCTTGTGTGGAAGTGTTTGTAGTAAAAGCTGTTTTGCACAGAAATTCATTGCAGATGGCTTTGTTGTTGATGTTTATTTGTGAGTAGGTATTGTATGAATAACATAAGTCAACGTAGCTTTACACACACACACACACACACACACACACACACACACACACACACACACACACACACACACACACACACACACACACACACACACACACTTTGTACTAAATGTAAATCCAAAATAGTGATGTCACTGTCTAAGCAGAGGGATTTGTGCAACCCTATGGAATATAGTCCACACATGACAAATGAGGTAAAAATCAATATTTCAGAATAATTCAAACTCAGATATTGGTGTGTGATATCTGAGTTTTAATTATTTGACTAAAAATCTCACCCCATCATTCCTCCCAGTGATTATTTCCAGGATAAAAAATGCCCCCAAGCTGGCTTCTTAAAACGGACTAAATATTTAAAAAGAGCCAAAGAGCCGTTCTTTTGAACGGCTCTTTGAAAGGAACGGATCGCGAAGATCCGGATCCCCTCAAAGAGCCATAAATCCCATCACTACTGAATAATTTAATATTTATTATAGCAGGGCCTTGCACCACTTCTGCATCATTTGTTCTGCTGTGTATGAATACTCTGAATAAAATTTTGTTGTTACACTTTTTGACAATAAATAAATAAATAAATGATGATTAGTTTGCCTCATGTTTGCGCTGGGCCGTGGGTCGAGAGGGTCTTCCAGTCACCAGAAGGTTGGTGGTTCTATCCCCGCTCCTCCTGTTCATGCTGGATGAGCAAACAGATGTGTGTGGGGGGAATGGATGTTTGATTTAAAATGCTTTGAGGGCCTTTGCAGTTGGAAAAGCACTATATTATGTACCATTTTTGTGTCAAAGTCAATGGGGGCCACACTGACCCCTGGGAGTTCCTAATTGTTGAAACAGTATATTAATATACAGATTATTATTCCAGATAAAGTGTATAACAAAGTCAAGTTTTTCACACTTTAATTGTCTTGACTAAGTTTTGATCCCAGAAGAGTTGGTCGGCTGCCACATATTTGTAACACATGATCATTTATAAAGCTGATTTTTCAGAGGTCTGGTGTTAAATGTCTTTCCTCCACTGCTCTGTTGTGTCAGAGGCTTCTACAGGAGAGAGAAGAAGAAATGCAGCCGTCACTGGCACAGCAGGAAGTGCTACACCTATTTTTAACCACAAACATGCAGTTTTTTCAGCTGGGACACATGGGAGGGATCCAATTAGCTCACAGGAAACCACAGAGGCAAACCCTCACATCTCTAATAACACGTCTTTCCCCACGGCCAGCTCCAGCTCCAGCTCCAGCTCCACGGGCTCTAAAAGCAACGCTCCCAGTTTATATTCTCAGGGTTTGAACTGTTGTTAAGGTCCATCACAACGAGGTCCTGCTGCAGGCGTTAGATGTGTTTCCATAAAATCTACAGAGAAAGGGTGGCTAGAACAGTGACATTTAAACATAAATACTAAATCACGTCTTTATATGTGTTCATGTTAGGGCTGTGAAATATATTCTTTAACAGACGACTTTTTTGTCTTCTGAAAAAAAAAAGTTCTTTACAAATGAATCCTGTTGTATCAGTGAGAGGCTGGAGGAACAGCTGCTGCAGGAAACATTCAACTGTTTCTGTTTATTCCCATCTTTCTGAACATTACATTCACAGAGCTGCAGCAGGTTCCTGTCATTTAGAGACTCAATATTTGAGACACAGGTCCTGCTTGTGTTTAATGCAGTGAAGACGATAAATACAAAGTTTTAATTCATGAAGCCAGACCTGTACCACACTGACTCTGTTTAAAACACAAATACCTGCTGAGAACAAATAATTTGTTGTCGGCAAAAAGTACAACATTTATCAAGTTTTCTGTTTGAATATGACCTTTATCACGAGAACATTTCTGTATGTTTTTAATTTCACTTGTGTGGATTATCTCTCGTCCAATCAGCTGACTCCAGGGTTTAACTGAGCTCCTCCCAAAGTGTTCCACAAAACCAGACCCACTTGGAACCACAGGTGTCCCTCAGACTGGTACAGTACTTTTTGGGGACACTTCAGACTCTTTTTGTGGAAACACATTAGAACTGTATGTATTTGTATCTGACATATAAGAGCGTGACACAAAGGCACTCCCAGCATAAACCCCAAAACACTGCGACTATGTTCAGAATAAATGAAGCAGGATTACCATAAATGTAATTTCTAGAGGAATTTTTTACTTCTGCAGCAGAAAATGTACCACAAGATCTATGTCCCACACAAAGAGACGCTGTGCTGCAGAGAAATCAACAAATAAGGCGTTTGTTAACAGAGAAAATTTAATGGAATTTTCCATCTGCACTGCAGCAGCTACTTCCTTCTGCCAACTCCAGAGTCCATCTAACCATCCGGCAGAACCACCAGCGCATAAACCCAGAGCTGGCCCGCACAAGAAAGGATTTACTGTTCAAGGCCTGAGAAGTTAAACTCCTGAAAAAGAGGACCCTGTGGTTTCTCTGAAAGTCCAACAGACGTCAGTAAGAGCTCTCCAAAATAGCTGAGTGGAACCGGCCCAAGGAAAATGAAACAGCAAACTTCCTCCAACATACAGACGTTTATCACCAAAGCTCTGACTGAAGCCAAAACTGTGAGAGCTGCCCACTGGGAGACTTATTTCCACATGCGTTTATTAATAACACGTCAAAGAGTTTGTAACGTCAGCCGCAAACAGGAGAAGTAAACAGAAGGCAGGCCAACATTCGGTGCAGATCTGTCCTGGCACTGGGCCATATCATTATGTGCAATCAGCTCCGTGAGACAGGGACAAAACAAACAGGACGGAACCGCACGCATTTCACAAAAAACTTTAAATAGAAATCTTCCTCTGGCTTTTCTCAGTCAAAACATCTAGTGTTTACTCTCCCATATATGCCTCAGAGTCATTCCTCATTCCCATGTTGGAAATGTATTATGGCAGGTGGCTTACAGCAGTTTATAAAGTCAAACATGTCAATGCTTTCATTGTTCGAGCAAAAACCACCTTCTACTATCTTTGGAACGGTGAGCACCTTTGGCCATCCCTCTCATTCTCATCTGCTAAAATACTGACCTCCTGCCTCGACTCCTGCAGCAGCCCGCTCTACCTCCACCTGTTTACCCTCCAAAACCCCCGATACATCCAGAACCCTGCTGCCGTCTCCTCCAGACCCTCCAGAGGATCTCGGGCGTGAGGAAGATTAGCTGATGATACTGGTGCTGTAAGCGGAGTGCACAGAGCTGAAGCCTTGTACTTTCTGTAGAAGGTATTTCCAGATGTGTTTTTTCATATATTTGTCAATGTTTTAATGTATGCCATCATTGGGTCTGTCATTTGGATTGTTATGGTATATTTGGTGTCCTTTCATTAATTCCAGCATTACTTTTGGTATAGATTTCATAACACATAATACTTCTGATCCTTTTCATTCACTAGAGAGAACACAAATTCTCTCAGTATTCACTAACAAATGTTTTATAAATTGGGGATTCCATTGGCCCCATTGTCAGTCCTCAGTGTTCCTCTGTGAACACTATTCCATCTCATGAATCTTCTCCTCAGCGACTCTTCTGCACAGTTACAATTACAGAACATTTGCATGGGTCAGGATGAAGTGCGTGTGGGCAGAGCATGAAGCGAGTCTGATTGGTCACAGAGGGCACACACATGAATGTACATGCACACCGTGATACACCTCAGGCCTTTTAAAGCCAGCATTAGTCACTCCACATAAAAGCATCCAGCAAGTCCAAAGCACAGAGCGAGTGGGAGCTGGGGTCTGAGGGTCTGAGGTCTGAGGGTCCGGTCACAGCAGCCATTTTCCCACACACTGCTCTGAAAAGACTGGACTACACAGACAGCTTTTAAAAGTCAGAGCAGGATTTTTGATGCTACGTTGGGCTGATGTGGCCAGACGTGACCATATCTGGAACAGGTTAGAGTTTGTGAAAGTTGGAGAACAGCCAGTGAAGGAGCAGAGAAATTATTAGAGCAGTCGGTCTTCCATATAATAGCTGTTGTGCTTTAAAAATAACTTTTCACAGTTTGTCTTTGACGCTAGCAGCTACAGTGCCAGGGAGCTGTCATTCACACGGTCAGACATCCACAGAGGGAAATGAGAGGAAGAGCTGTGAAAAAGGTAAAGTAACCATTTTTTGGGGGCCAAACAGGCATCAGGACATGTGTGCGACTGGAACGCTCAGAAAAAAAACAGCTCAGCAATAATTTCACTCTTAAATTCAGAATAAATTAACCAATCAGTGTTGAGTTATTGACTTTGAGAGCATTCTTGTAGTTTTCATCTCAACTGAATGATTGATATCAACAAAAATGTTACAGCCACAGAGTTCTGCTTTGGTTTTACAGGTTGTTCACAGACGGTGTCCAAATGATGTTTGAAATTTCAAATTTTCTGGTTCTGGATTAAAGTCAAGGTGGAAAAGAGATCGCTACAAAAGCCCTAAAAATCCTGATTCCATTTCCATTTCTGCCATAACAGCAACTCAAACCAGATTGTCTTGGTTTTAAACTCATTTTTTATTTTTACGGCCTTGGACGCCAAGACCAACCAAGACCATAACTGATACATTAGTCCATTATTGGTATCCATGAGTCTGGACCTGGTCTAAGTCTGGACTAACTCTGTCTCCTTCAAACACTGACCTCCACGAGTCTGGACCTGGTCTAAGTCTGGACTAACTCTGTCTCCTTCACCAAACCCTGAAGTCTGGACTTGGACTGTCTAGATTGTTAAAACTGTTCCCTTGTATCTTTTACAGTGTACCGTACACTGGTTCTGGTCTTGACTCGGTCTTGACCTGCCCCTCATGAATCTCTGCCAACACACTCCACTCTGTTTTACTTTAAACACAGTAGACCCCACTGCCCTTTACGTAACACTAATCAATAAAGACCATAATTCCCACTGATCCTGTTTGTGTTTCCATTTCCAAACAGCCCAGACCAAACAGGGGTCAAACTCGACATGTGTCACTTACATAACCCCAAATTACCATCAGCATTCAACACTAATGTCTGCCTTACTGTCAGAAAAGCGGCATTAACCAAACCGTAGAGAAAACGTACATGAAATGAACTGCTGCCAGTGAATACAGAGCTCATGTTGGTGGCAGAGCAGCTCGTGAGTCTGTGATATCGGTTTGATGACACTGGTACATTTCTTCCTGACAGCGCTATCAAAGTGTGTAAGATGTGATCACTGGAGCCATTTATCTACTGCAACAAAACGGCACAACAAAGAGGGTACGAAAGGATGGAAGTAGGAGTGTTTGTTATTGGAAATGCGCAAAACAAATAACTCTAACTAAGAACTTCTGTGTCCGCACTATTACAATGTTTTTAATGGAGTATGCTTGTGAAAAATAGAAACATTTAATCAGCTAACAGCTAATTGATTAACTATCAAGGATTTTACAAGATGAGAATTTTCAGTTCTGAACGGAAGCTTTTAACAGTCACAGCTTGCTTCAGGAAAAAGGAGTGCTCCCATTGGTCGACGCTGGTCAATAAGGAAGTAATAGCTACAGAAAAAACAGAGAAAGTGTATATTCAGCTCTGGATATGTTTTTTTACAGAGAGACAACACAAAAACATAATCAAAGAAAGGGAAAGCAACAAGAAACAGGGATAATTACTGTCTTCAATCCCACAATGTTCAACGAGGAGGTCGTTCTGACGCTGAAGTCAGAGCTAAATGTTTATGGGCCACTCTAAACTTCAGTTTAGGACACCTGTCGATTAATTGACACCTGTCAATTAATCGACAGGTGTCCAGTCACAGAGACCTGTTTGATTCGATCAGCACCTCTTTTTTCAGGAGGAGTTTGTTAAAGTAAACGTTCATGTGGCTGTTTTTTGAATGACTTTAACTCAGGCTGTAGAAGTCAGAAGAAAAACAAAAAAATACCTCAGGGAGAACCACAGAAGGAGGATCTATTCCCAGGACGGACAGAGGGGCCAGAGATGTGTCCAGGACAGTCAGGGACAGTAGCCCATCATGAAAAACTGCATTTTCAGTAACTTTAGTGTTTGGTGGCACGTGTTTTGGCTTCCAGCATCGCAGCAGCACAGACAACAAAATAGACTAGCCACAGGTAGGTCATTAATCAATTTTTAATCACAATTACAATTTTGGTTTCCCACAATTAGATAATCAGCAGAGCCTTCACTCGAGCAGCAGGACCAGAAGCTCTGTGAGAGGGCCCCAAATGAAAAGAGCTGACTCAAACTGAGTTAATTAAAAAAAAACATTTATCCTACTAGGGGTCACAGGGTCATGGCTTTAGAGTCCACTGACAGACAACCCTCCACGCTCACGTTCTCTAAAGGATCCTCTTATGTTTGTCTTTAAAATGAGAATGTGTGAGAATGTGCTGACCCCTGTGTGCCCCGTCTCAGGTTTGGAGCGTCCTACACGAGCCCTTGCCTTTTAGGAAGAGTGGAATTGTCTGATCTAATAATGAGTGGCCCCGGCAGCTATTTTTAGACGAAGCGTTTGAACAGCAGTAGAGACTTAATCGCGACGCTAACACGACTTAATAACGAGATCAGAGTTAATAGATGGAAAGATAGACGGAGGCATTTTTGAATTATTGATGTCACCGACTGACATAACTCTATTAGGCCTCACGCATGAACATTAGCGTACTGTACTCTGGAGGCTAAGGAGGTTATCTGCTGGGCTTTGTATAGTTCTCGCGTGGCTCTCCTTGTTCTGACTGAAATTAAAGCAACACTGTGTGACTTTTTTTTTTACCATAAAATCCATAAAATGATCAATGTCTCTTGTGTCTGAGCTCAACAATAAGAATCCAGTTTTTGTCTTTGTAAACATTATATCCTGATTTCAGAAACCAGGACAAGCTAGTGTGTCCAGATAGACTCCTGGAGAGGTCAGTAAGAAACCGTGATCCTGTGGCACATGTATACATCACAGCTGCCGGCGAACTGAGCATGTGCAAAAAACAGACATGGAGCAAGCAGCAACTTATACTGCGACAAAAAGCTATTACCGTGATTTGAAAACCTCAGATTGTTATTACTAGGGGTGAGACTGGATCAAAGATTTCTCGTGAAAGTGAAAAGCGGTCTGTCAGCTGACGAAAAGTAATGGTAAAATTAGTCTAAAGATGCCTCCACTCTTTTAAAATCACGTGTTGCAACAGTTTTCTGGTGGAAATAAGAAATGGCAGAAGAGTCTGTAATGACCCTGGACCCGGTGTCCCTGGCTTTTTAAAAGGTCCTACTAACAGTTCCTGCTATTCATAGTTTCTCTATTTAACCTATTAAATAAATCACTCTATTTTTCATGAATGCTTTGTGTTGTGTCTCTTTGTGACTTATGACTCTTGAGACAAGACATAGACAAGACAAACAATATGTAAAGTTTGTAAGAGAATAATGCTGTACACTGTGGTGAAAAGCAGGTCTGAGCAAAGACACAGAACAACCACAGTTTAACCAGCCACAACTGGAAATAGTGAAACAATCTCGTCATGTTCTCATAAACCCTAACTCGTGTCTCGTCTCGTCTCACAGGAGTAGTGTCTCGTCACATCCTTAGTTATTACCAAACTGGTCCAACACTAGGCCACTAGGTCACAAGAGAGTCTCCTCTGGTCTCATAGACTTTTAACTATCGCTCCGCTAAACAGCCGATGAAGTGTTTTCTAAAGCTCGCCCTGCTCTGAGACAGTGACAGCTCACTCCAGTCAAAATCAGGACATGTTTGTTTGTTACTTTGTCATTTAACGGCTTTAAGTTCACTTTTGTCTCATTCAGTGATTTAGGGAGATTTTTGTTTGTCTTGTAACAAGGACATTAATAACAGAGTTTTTCTGAAGTTTTATCCCGAACATTGTGATAAGACTCATAACAGTGAAACTCAAGTGCATGTAAACGCTGTCAATGATGTCAGCCACTATCACATAACCCGCTGTCTGTCTTCCAGAAGCTGAGACTCCAGCAGGACTATTGTCTCTCTCTGACAATAGTTTAGTAACAAACACCTGAGATGCTCCACAATGAATTCCACTAAAAACCTCTAAATAATTACTCAACACCAAACGGAGTCATTTCTTTACGTCTTATTGCAAAGAAACTGGCAACAGCAAATAATCAGAAATACACGTTCCTGTTTGAGTGGACATGGCCAGACTCATGGAGATCAGTGTTTGGTGAAGGAGTTAGAACAAGATATTTACAGTAATTGAATAAAAAATGTTTTTATCTTGTTATCCGAGACCATTTTGAGACCAAGCAAAGACTAAAACCTTTAGAAAAGAGTCTTAAGACCAGTCTCTAGACACATGTATGTAAATAACAGCCATACATCATCTCTGAAATCTTTGTTTCCCTTTGAACCAACATTTGCTCATACTCTCTTCTCCCTCTGTAACAGATGCTTGTGAAACGTATGGCCTCACTGGTGATTGTTCTGGAGCTACAGATATTCACAGTGTGTGGGATGACAGTTGGGAAGCGGTGCCACTGAGCGTGTGCGCCCTCTCAGAAGTTTACAGAGCAGCGTGGTGCCGTCCCCAGCGCACCAGCTCATCTTCACACACACGGGGAGGAAACTTCTTATGGCTGAGCAGCTGCTCCATTTAATCAAACCTCAGGCTTGTTCATAAAAGTTGCAGAGCTGTGGGCTTTTAGATAGCACTCTGCAAAATGAGGGGGTAAAAGCCCAACTGAGATATGACAAATCTTTGAAATGCTTACCTTCCTGCTGATATTACCAACCTCTAATCCTGCACTGGCCCAGATTGTCAAGAGGGGCGGGATTTTTCTGACCAAACTTAGAGCACTCCATATGATGACATGATAAGCCCGCTCACATGAAGAAGGTTGTGTGTTCAATCCTTCTGTGGATAGAGCCTCACATTCTCTCTCTCTGCTCCTGCTTTCTCCCACCAACCAAAGACTTTTCACACATTCTCAAACAGATTCTCCCCTGATATTTTGTTTGTACGTATCATGAACAGTCGGTGGTTTCACAGAGAAACAGAGGATGGACGAGGCTAACATGAAGCTAACAGAGCAATGAGCCGACTCCGTCTCGGTAATAGTGATTATTGCTCTAATATTGAAAGTTCAGTTATTTGAACACGTGACACTGATCTAAACAGTTGAGAGTGAAGAACAAACAGCTGCAGAGAGTACGTGGCTTCAGCTCCAGACGCACACCCTTCACCTCAGTCACTGCCAATGTTTGCATAGAGTCCCACAGTCTCTGAAGGACTGTCTCATCGAGGTCAGTGTTTGAAGGAGACAGAGTTAGTCCAGACTTAGACCAGGTCCAGACTCACGGAGGTCAGTGTTTGAAGGAGACAGAGTTAGTCCGGACTTAGACCAGGTCCAGACTCACGGAGGTCAGTGTTTAATGGAGACAGAGTTAGTCCAGTCTTAGACCAGGTCCAGACTCACGGAGGTCAGTGTTTGAAGGAGACAGAGTCACAATATGAATTTTGACTGAATATAAATTGAAAGAGGTTTTTATCGAATTGTAAGAACAGACTAATATGCCATTTATGTTTGTCCTTGTTGGTCTTAACATCTGAGACCCAGACAAGACCAGCCTTGAGACCTACATCACAAAAGAAAACAGCCAAATGTATTTGAAGCTATTATTTTAATAGTTTTTGACTCCTTATTTTGAGGTAAAAAGTTAAATAGTATTGCCTTAAAAAGAGACAATGACAAATAGCGGCTTTTGTTGCACTAAAAAAAGTATCTACAACAAATGCTATGCCGCAAAAAATCTTCAAATAAACACAATATAAGATCCTAAAACCGTGGTCAGCTAAATAGATTCAAGATGAAGCGGTGGTAAACTGTGGGGCACAAGGTCTCAGGTTTCTCCTCGTCAAAAGCGGGACCTTATGAGCTGTCACATTTGTCCAGGTGTAGACTTACATCAGGGCTTCATTAAGTGACTGTGTGAACAGTTAATGTGGAAAAATGGAGGTGTCAATTACTCTGTGTTAACTGCACAGTGACGTTAACTTGGAAATGAAAGTGCAAGCTGTTCAACTGAATGAACACATGCCCACATCAGTGTTGTTTGTCACAGAGGAGACACATTTTCTTTAGTTAGACCATTAAAGCTCTCAAACGTTGATTGTACAAGCAGGTATGTCGACTCGGCTCTGTTCGATGTGAGACAGCAATTATAGGAAAGTATCGGAGGAAGACAACATCTGTGGCTAGCTGCTAAGTGTCGGCCGCGCGCTGAACTGACAGCTCTTATCAGGCTGATGAATGTATTGGAAACGGCGATGAATTGGAGACAGTAACGCCTCGGGAAAATCCACTCCTTATATTGTTGCTTTGTTTTCTGTCCACAGGTAAGAGCTGTCAGAGAGTGTCACAGGAACAATTCACGCTCTCAGGGCCTCATCTTAATTCAACAACATTCAGGTGTCTGTCCCGTCAATAACCCCAACTAGCCTCCATGTTGTAAAGAAAATGTACTGACAAAAAGTGACATGTAAATGACACAGGAGTGATACAAGGCAAACCCTCTGTGTCCACTTAGTCCTCCTTCAGACCTAACATTAAAGTCCAAGTCATCAGATCTAAAAGTACTTTTTAAAAACACTTTTAAAGTAGACCTGCTAGACTACTTTCTCTGTTTTATCGTTAGTCGTTACGTCCTCATTGTTATCAGACCAGGGGTGTCAAACATTAGTTCAGGGGCCACATACAGCCCAATTTAATCTGAAGTGGCCCGGACCAGTAAAATAATCACCATATACATAATTTATAAATAACGACAACTCAAATTTTTACTTTGTTTTACTTCAAAGAAGTACAGTTTAATTATAATGTCATCAATCACAGCTGTATGTTTTCACCAACTCACTCTCACAATATGGTCTTGATGCTAATGCTATTTTGCTGTAATAACGTATCTAACTGTCACTGCTGCATCACTGAGCTCTCAGCTACAGGTAAAAACAGACTGTTGTCACCCGCTGTTTATATCCGGCTCTCACCTCCGATGTACACCGACTGAACAGCCCTCATCACGTCACCGTCACGTCCACCGCACATTTCTATTTTACTCAGTCTGACAATTTACACCAGCAACAACTTAGGCACGGCCCAGGCACAGACTTGCACACACCACTACCCATCCGCAGCTCGGTGACAATCTGAAGTTAATGTCTTCTATGAAATTTTTACACTTTCCCAAATTATCCCAACAGGATGCAAGAAAAAAAAAACTAATGACTTTAAAAGTTTTACAGATGCTGTGGACCAGGATGTCAAACTCCTGCAGATCTTATTTGTTCTGTTGGCTTACACAAAACGAGTTCATTTGTTACACATTAGATAAAGGTAGAAGAAAATGGTCACCAGAGAAAAACACTTGTGACTCAAAAGGCAGTTTTATCTAATTAGAGAAATGGTGTGTTGTTTATAAAATCTTGGTCACTTCTTGCTCTTGTCACCACAGGCAACTGTCACACATAAAACAGGCCAATATCTGCCAGTTCCTTCTCAGAGCACAAGTCCACAATGATCAGCAACGGTTTGGTGGGAATCACACACAAAATGGATTTCTGTGAGTTTGGTGAATAGGGAACGCGAAAATTAAAATAAAGAGGTAAATGTCAAGAATACAAAAGCAAACAGATGCCTGTTTAAATAATTTTAACAAAAACCAAAAAAATATAAGATCTAAAAAAACTAATCTAAGCTAAAAGCTAATGTCACAAAATAATTATTTAGCTTCAGAGACCAAGACCATCAAAAACATTTAGAAAAAATGACCCTGAACACATCCAAATGTGTGCTGAAGATGGATGGATATCTTGGCTGCGGGTCGGGGCCATTTTCTGAAGCACTAAATGGGCCATTTGTCAGCAAGGTCGTCCGTGCACCCGACCCACAGCTGTCAGCAGATTCTGGCCGGACTTATGCAGAGCTGAGTGATGGAGTGTACAGGAATCAGATCCAGATGTCAGGGCGCCAACCACAATGGAAACCAACAAAGCACGAACAAGACTCATCTGAGAGTTATGCTAGGATCCAGGTGAGTCCATCAGTCCATCCTCGTCCTGATGGTAACACAAAGACACTAACAGACAGATAAGTGTGTCTGTGCGTGTCCAGTGTGTGATGTGGGAACCACTAGAAATTTATATTTTCAAGTACATTTTAGCATCATCAGCTGTAATCAAATCCAACATGGCTACAGTGAAAACATGGATGTAATGAATGGCCTGTTTAGCAACAAATTTACTAAGAATTTAGAATTTAGAAAGTTCTTCACAGCTCTCTTTCTTCCAGCGATGCTCTGATGGTTTCGTTCACTAATTCACCTGAGGTTCATTGAATAGTGTTACATTTTTACATAAAAAAAACTAGCATATCACATCTCATCTTTACTCCTGCAGTGACCTTTTAATGTCCATCTCCTCTTTAAATGTCAGCGCCATACAAAACCAAATAAAATAAATGAACCTCTTCAAAGGGATTCACAGCCACAGACCTTTCCATGAACCGCTGATAGAATTCACTGCTGTGTGAAAGTGTTATAATTCTACGTTTTGCCCAAAAGCCCTTTTATGGTTCAGTCATGTACATCGTGTAATATTTGAGTTAACATTATCCAGCACTGACACCAGTTGTGGGGGACTGTCCTCAAGTACAGGACAATTTGTAAAAGATGGATCCTGATCACTTCAGATCAATGTTTTAAACCCTTTTGATGACGGCTAGAACAATGACTACAGTTAACCTGATGACGTCTGATCCTCCAGAAATAAGTCAGTTGCAAAAAATTGGCCATGTGTATTTAAAGAATACCTCACATGTCAGTTACGGCTAAAAATTGTCATTGTCATTTTGGGGACTAGTCGTTAACGTTTATGATTAGGATTCTTTGTCCTTCATTGTGTATGTACTGTTACCTGTGCAATTATATCACACACGTCTTTTTCCTGAACCATTCTCAAGAAAGTTCTGTTATTTTTATATATATATATATATATATATATATATATATATATATATATATATATATATATATATATATATATATATATACACAATATATATATATATATATATCATATATATATATATATATATATATATATATATATATATATATATATATATATATATATATACAGTACCAATCAAAGGTTTGGACATACTACTTTTGATTGGTACTGTATATATATATATATATATATATATATACACAATATATATATATATATATATATATATATATATATATATATAATTAAATACAGTGAATAAATAAAAATGTAAGTTCCACAAAAAAATGTGAAAGTGTTATGTTATTGCAGTGGAAAAGATAAAACTCTCATTCAAGGTCAATTCTAAATTTTTTATCACAAATGGAGCTCTTTTATGGACTGTTTAAATTTTTATGGACCTACCGTGTGATCAATCTCTGTAAATTGTTTGTATGCTTGTTTGTGACGTTTCTTCAATAAAAACATTAATTAAAAAATATATAATGTTAAAAATCCTCCATTTATACAAAAGAAGAAAATAGCACAATACTGATCCACCTACACTACAAAACTGTATTAAATAAAAGTGTATATTGTATGCATTATATCTAGATATTAGTGCAGAAAGCATGAGTCAAACTAAAAATAACAAGTTTGCCACTGTTGATCCACTGTATGTGACTCACAGGCCTCTGTAGCGCGCTCTATTTCCAACAGAGCATAAGCCGGAGTGACACTGTGGACTTTACACCCAGTTTCTTTGCTCCTCTCCTTTATGTCCTTTGACAGGCCTGGAATACCTTTTGAGAAATAACCATAAATAACTCTTTGTCACATGGGCCGGCCATATGGTCTAAATCTGCACTACAGAGAGCCGGCCCACACGTGACAGTAGCTGCTCGGAACAGTCCAGAGCGCTCTCTTCTGTGGTGCTGCCCGGCCTTGGTTTAGTCAGAGGGGCTCAGTAGCTACAGGCCTGTTGGATACGTACACCTGACCAAAGAGGTTTGCTGTGAAAAATGTTTTTGGATGGTGCCTCTTGCCATAAGCCACGTTACGTAAGTGCTAAGTGTGAGGCATCAGGAGAGGCCTCGTGGTGGTGCAGGTGTGAGGAGAGCTGGATGAATAGCTCCATGAGTCAGGACGGGCTGCTACAGGAATGTGATCTGAGGAGTCCTGCGACTGAGCACTTCAGTGAGGTCTGGGATATAAAACATGTTGAAGGGAAATTCTGCATTTTTTTAAAGTTGATTTATCTGACTTATAACCAGATACCGCCCAATATCTGAGGTTGGCTGGACCAGTAAAATAACAGAATAATAACCTATAAATAATAAGTACAGTTCCATTATGTCAGTGTCTCATCAATCTCAACTGAAAAAGGCTAATGTTGTCAAAAGCCTTCAGCTGTATGTTTTCACAAACACACTCTCACAATATGGTCTTGATGCTAATGCTATTTAGCTTTAATAATGTATCTAACTGTCACTGCTGCATCACTGAGCTCTCAGCTACAGGTAAAAACAGAGCTGCTACAGTTCATTTATCGTTTCTCTTCTCAGTTGTTCCTGCAGCTGTACTTTTCTCCAGGATGAGTGTCAGAGTGGAGCTGAATATTAGATTCCTTCAGACTGAAACTTACTGCAGACAAACCAAACATAGGTTTCTTATGCTGTTATGTGAATAAATAGAAATTGGTCCATTTCCTTAGAAGACAAAGACATTTTGGGTAATGAGGGTCCCACAAAAGGTTATTTCAACAGCAAAAGAGAAACTGCATTGCTGTACCCTCATGGCTGGTAGGCTTTGGCCCCTGGGACGTATGTTTGCCACCTCTGATGTAAAGTATTGTGTTTATAAAATCTCACAGGTTTTCTCAGAGAATAAATTGTACATACAGGGCACAGGTCTTATTGATTATCTTGGTTAATTTTCTAAGCAGCAACAAACCCTGCCTGCCCCTCCTTTAAAAACAGCCTACTAATATCTGTTCAAAGTGATTTGACAACAATAAACCTCTAAAACAATTCCGCATAACCTCTGAAGAGTTATAGTTTGTTCTTTATAATAAATATTGCTGTCACACAAACTTCAGATCACAATAAGGTCATAATAATTCCTCCTGATGATTTATTTGTGTAAAGATCACGTTAAAATACTTGAGACACTCGAGTGCTGTAAAGATGGGGCCAAAGAAAAGTGTTCACTAAATGATGTCTGCTCTGTGCGCCATTTTGGCCTGCGTCCATCGACAGTATTTTATGCACGATTACGCAGGCCTCATAATGCGTCACGCTTTAATGGACAGGGCATGTCAGACTCAGAAGTGGCTTCTATAAATACTGTGTAATATAAATGTGGTTCTGTATTAATGAATATGAACAAAAGGCCATGAGTCAGTGAAATGAGAGAGAGAGTAGAGGGGGCCTACCTTGGAAGACATCCACATCCCGCGGTTCCTCATGGTTCGCTCGGAGATAATCATAGTCCTCTGGAGAAAAAAAGAATTGTGCACGAGGTCCAGCGAACGGGAGAGGAAGCTGCTTGTTTCCACAACAGTCATTTTTGCTTTAGCTTTCCATCTGCGTCCGTGTAAAGGGATATTGTCACTTTGAGGTGGTTTCAGAGACACTGTGTGTGGGTGGGGGGGCTGGTCCGGGTCAGTCCGTACAAATCCTGGCAGGACAAGCCGATATACTCTAGATGTTTGATTTGTTCCTGTGCTTTGCTCTCGTGGGGTCAACAGGCTGTGGCCCGCAGTAAAAACAGATTAGAAATCATTGGAGCCCTCGTGTGTTAGACTGCTGGACGCTGCTGTGTCTTAAAGGATCTGTGTGAATACTAAGATTTGTAACAATAATAAAAATAAAAATAAATGGAAAAAAAAGTTTCCAAAAGTCTCCCGGGCAGCTCATTAAAAGCGCTTTGATCACACTTCTGGAGGATTCTTTATGAAGAGTCTTGACTGAAGTGTTGCCTACAGTTTCTGTCTCTAAAAGAACTAAACTATAAACCTACCAAACCCCCAATAAAACTATTTTAGTGCAAACAAATGTGACTTTATTGCATAACAGCACACTGCTCGTGTCTCTGCTGTGCTCTTATTGACACATGGCACTGCTAAAGTGCGACTGCAGACCTGTCCTTTTCTGAATCTCAAATGTGGGTTTTGTGTCAGATTTGATGGAAGCCCAATATTTGAATTGAAATGTGCCTCTTTAGAAAAATATCAACTAAACGTGGAGCTGTAGTCACTGAAATGAGCCACAGGAGGGAATTTCTAAATAAAAAAATAAATAATAAAAGCTGCCAATCTGTGTTGGCGTGACGTGTGCGTAAAACGTGTGCAGTGTGACTTCCTGCAACAGCGTCTCCTCGAGCACGTGTCAAACTCAGAGGACGCATAGGGACCAAATCTTGTCTGTTTTTTTTTCCCCATCGGCTTAAAAAAATGAAATTCTGATTTCTCTAAAGTGCTTTCTATTTGGCTCGTTATGTAAATGTCAAAGCAAGTATAATTTTCTTGTTTTGTATTTTCTTGTTTCCTTTTGGCTCAGAAAGGTGCTGGAGGAAATGTGAGCTAATTTTTCATAATAAATTGCTTTCAATTTGGCATCATTTTGTTTCATGTTTGATCAGAAAATACAAGAGCTTTTGTTTATTAGTGCCTTCTTTACGAAACTAATTATGTTTTTTTTTCATTGTCATTTAGCAACAGTTGTAGTTAATTCAGCTTCTTAGTTTTACACTAAAATAAAAGTGTTTGTTTCTGCTGCTTTGTCCAAAAACATCTCGTGAATTGACATTATTATTACAGTGAAAACACATTTCTTTCGTCTGAATGATATTATTGTCATTTAAAACAGGACTCTGAGCCACTTATAATTTACAAATATTAATATCTGAAACATAGCTTTTGTTTAATTATTCCAAATCTCTTATGGCAACTTTTGAAAGGAGTTATGATTTTTCATTTGCTCTATACTTTGGTCTTTCTGGGGATGACACATGCGTAAAACACGTCCGAATGTGACTTGCTTCTGTGTTTTAGAGAATATACTAAAGGGGAAGGGGGGGGAGGGGTATTTCAGTCCACCTACTTTATGTTAGGATTTTAAACAACAAGAAGTCTGTTTGAAATAATCCAATTCTCTCTCCTTGGTTCACATGGCGCGTGCGTAAAACCACCTGCTGCAGTGTCTTCACGGGGCTTTGTTCTTCGAGACAAAACATAAATAAGAGCCAGTTTTATTTCCTTGTCAATCACACATCAGTCTGAATGGATTTAGAGATGGTACTGTTTTTCCTGCTGATGTCCGTGCCGTTGCCTTTACTGGGGCTTTTGTCCAGGCCGCACAGCGACTCCGTCACGCCCTCCTCCATCTCCATGTACTCCGCTTTGTCTCCTAACGACGAGCCCGAGGGGGAGCCTTTAAACTTCCGCAGGAAATCCGGGAAGTAAGGGCAACCCGGGGGCATGCTCTCCACCACCGGGGACTGGTCCTCGTTGTCGGTCTCGCGGTGATAGAAGTAGTTAAAGTTGGAGACAATGACGGGCACCGGTAACGCGATAGTTAACACTCCGGCTATGGCGCACAGCGAGCCCACTATCTTACCCCCGACTGTGATGGGCTTCATGTCACCGTACCCCACCGTTGTCATGGTAACCACGGCCCACCAAAAAGCGTCGGGGATGCTTGTGAACTGTGACGTGGGCTCGTCCGCTTCGGCGAAGTACACGGCGCTGGAGAATAAGATCACTCCTATGACCAGGAAGAAGATGAGCAGCGCCAGTTCTCTCATGCTCGCGCGTAATGTGTGCCCCAGGATTTGGAGACCCTTGGAGTGACGGGAAAGTTTGAAAATCCTGAACACGCGCACGAGCCGGATTATTCTGAGGATGGCGAAGCTCATGGCATGCTGTCCGTTTCCTTGGTGCTGCGCTAAATCCGTGCCGAGCGTAATGAAGTAAGGCAAGATGGACACTATGTCTATAGTGTTCATGATGTTTTTGAAGAACGCCGTTTTGCTCGGACACGCAAAGAAGCGGACTATGATTTCAAAGGAGAACCAGATGATGCACACGGTCTCCACGATGAAGAAGGGGTCGTTGAACGGGGTGAAGCCGGGGTCGGGCTGTGTGGAGTTGACGCGCGGCTGGAGGTATTCCTTCTCGTCCCTGAACTCCGGCAGCGTCTCTAAGCAGAAGATGACAATGGAGATGACAATAACTAACACGGACACCACTGCTATGCCTCTGGCGGGACTGGAGCTCTCCGGATACTCGAATAGAAGCCAGACCTGCCGCTTAAACTCGTCCTCGGGCAGCGGCTTATCATCCTCCTTCACGAAACCCTCATCCTCTCTGAACTTGTGTATAGCCTCCTCTCCCAGCTCGTAAAACTTCACCTCCTCGGAGAAGATATCAAAGGGGACGTTGGCGGGTCTTTTTAACCGGCCTCCTGACTGGTAATAGTAGAGAATAGCGTCAAAGCTGGGCCGGTTCCTGTCAAAGAAGTACTCGTTCCTCAGAGGGTCAAAGTAGCGGATGCGTTTATCGGGGTCTCCCAAAAGAGTGTCCGGGAACTGGGTCAAAGTTTTGAGCTGAGTTTCGAACTTGAGCCCAGATACGTTGATGACCACTCGCTCGCAGCAGCAGCCGCACTCGCCGAACACGTTTTCGTAGCCGGACTGCGGTCTCCGGTCCGACACGCTGTCGTCCTCGTCCTCCATGTTGCACACAAAGCTCCTGCTTCTCCTCCTGCCTCTGTCCTCCTCCGGCTCCCTCTCCTCTTCTTCGGCGTCCTCCCCCTCCTCCTCCCCCGCTGCCTCCCCTTCTTCCTCCTCCTCCTCCTCCTCCTCTTGGATCATGACGTCCTCCTCGGACCCGAGCAGCGCCAGTTCCGAGTGCCGCAGGTCCCCGCCGAGTCTCCAGCGCCCGCCGCCGCCACTGCCGCGTTTCTTCCTTCCAGCTCTGTGCTGCTCCGAGGAGGAGGGGCGCGCAGAGGAGGAGGCGGCGCGATGTTGGCGGTTGTTAAGGTGATGAGCACCCGCGGAGGAGGACGCGGCAGAGGAGGCGGAAGCGGCAGCGGTACCTCCTTCGCCACCGCTTGAGGTGCCGCCTTCAGACGCTGCAGCTTGAGCAGCCGCTGCCGCACGTGAGTGACGCTCCCGCTCGCGCTCCCTCTCACGAGCGCGGGCCTGGGCGTAGCCGTAAGGCAGGTGACTATCCGCGCCCACCATCGCGAACTCCATGGCTGCTTTAGCTCTGAGTCCGTCCGCGCGGCTACAGCTGGAGTGACCGCCTGGTTACCGAGGCAACGAGCACGCTGGCGGCAGGATCAAAGAAGAGGCTGAAAACGACTCTGGGCATGTTCCCGCCAAGTGACAGCGATTCTAACTGATAGAGAGCAAAATAATGTCAAAGAAAAACAGCCACTTTGTTTGCCATTTAAAAAAATATTATTGAAGTTAAATGAAGAGATTTAAAGTGTGATGTTAGGTCAGATAACTACGGTCAAAACCTAAATAGTAGAAGATTAGAAGTCCCTGGACAAAAGCCTCTCAGTAAAAGAGACCTCTAGCCATTGGCTAAAGCCATAAAGACGTCAAATGCACGTCTCTCCAAATGTGCACTGATTCTAATTTATCACTACAATAATAACACATTTGGTTTTAGATTTGGGCGGTCATGTTTAAAATTGATTATTCGTGTTAAAGATATATTCAGTGGCATGTTCAGTTAGACTGGTGACAAAAATAATAATTGAGTTGCTTTGTAATGTGTGTACAAAAAGAACGCTTCTAAATCTTAAAGAAGGTAGGCCATGTTCCATGTTGGATTTCCAAATAATTCCATATGAGGCTGTGGTTTTTAAAATCCATGCAGAATGGCATCCAAAATAAAATAAAAAAAATACTCCAAGACAGTGGAGAAGAAGCTACTCCAGCACAGGTCCAGTCCGTGAGGCCAACAATAACACAGAGAGGTGTCCTGAACAGTTGCAGGCTAAAAATAATCCGAGCAGTCAGGTGTCAGAACACACCTCACCCGAGTCCACCCAGGTCTGCTCAGGTCTGGACTCGGGCCTCTGATGACATCACCACACCAGAGGCATTTAACAGACAAACATTTAGGCCCTGGTCCAAGTTATTCACACGTGCACGCGCTCCACACAAGCCCCGAGCTGCTTCCTCCGTTTCCTCGGATTCCTCAGCGCCCATCAGGTGGTTATAGGGTGTCCACGCTTATTCCACATGCGTAAATCCTGGATGCCATTTTATCCATGGAAACAGAACGGGCTGAGCTGTTTCTCTGCCGCTGCAGCAGTGGCCGGGGATTCTGTGAAGATGTGAGACAGAATTGGTTAAGATGGGCTATAGACTGCATTCATATACAGTGTTTTGACGGCGCTACGCGACAAGAGTGGCTCAAACTTCATCATAACCGTCAGTAATCAGCACTGGTGTTGTCAGTTCTTCACATTGCATTGTTATCCATAAAGGTAGTCACTCTAGAGTCAGTCCAAGGTGTTACAGACATTACGCGTGACACATAACGGTGATGAATGCAGGCGTGCACTCCATACTTACAGGTGGAAAGCAGCCAAAGCCTTCTCTCAAACAGCTGGAGGAGGCGGAGGTAGGTTAAGGATGGAGCTCTAAACACGCTGTGCCCAAATCCCCCTTTTCCTTTTTCCTTTTTTCTTCGTCGTATCCAGGGAGCATCCACTAAAATCCGTGTTCTGACGCACTTTGACAGAGGAAGGAAGGAAAGGAGAGGAGGGGGGGCACTTTATTTTTTTTTTTCCGTCTCGACGTCTTGTCTCCCTCCCCAATTCAACAGTGGCACACTCGAGCCTGCGTCTGTGCTGCTGCAGCCACAGTCGTTTGTGTTTTTTTTAAGCAGAAGAGGATGTAGGAAGGAGGCAGGTGTGCGGGAAAAAGGAAAAAAAAGAAGAAAGAACACGCCTGGGCGGGGAAAAGTTTAGGCGGAAAAGGGTAGACGGCCCCCGCGGTGGAGAGTAAGCGTCACACAGCAGCCTGTCTGCCACCCGGAGCCCTACCTACGCCAGCGCTACTCCTGGATCTGTATCCTCCCATTGTGCATCTGTGGAGCGATGGAGAGGCGCGGAGAGAAAGTGGAGCCTACTGCAGCGAGTCAGAGCGGTGCGCGGTCCTCCCCCAGTGGACGCAGCCGGGAACTGCGCCCCGTGCTGCAGTCACAGGCTTCCGAGTTCCTCTCCTTTAGAACTATGTCCTTTCCACCTTAACAAGGACTGTCGATTAGTCTTTGAACACGAGAGCTGAGAGCAAGGTTTGTAGGGCCGCACAGTCATTCCACGGATTTGAACCAGGTGGTCTGTTCACAGGTACAACCAGACCCTGAGCTGCCACAGATTTGGTGGAAAAAGCTTCTACAAAAGGATAATATGCAGTTGTACATGTAGGTACTCTGTAAAGCTGGAGGTGGGGGACACAGAGGGAATATTTAGGGAAAGTATTTCCTCAGCATCAAAAAGGAAATAAAGGTAAAGGAACATATGTTGTTATGAAGACTGCATTACAGCTTTTTGTTTCTAAATTATTCCACAAATGAAGCACTGTCTACATGTCTTTGTCCCGGCTGCACTGGACCTGGATTAAATGCATAACTCTTGTCTTTAGCTGCTCTTAACAACATACTTTATTTCATACAGAAGTCTTTTGGGATTGAGGAAGGTTTTGGAGCATGTTCCCAACCGCTTTAACGTCTGATAATAAATAACACAAGAGCAGAATAAAAAACTACTTTAGGGTTATTTTCTATATGGACCTCCGCCCAGAAACAAGGTCAAAAGCTCAATCCTTCCTATAGACTACAGACAAAAAATAAACCTTTTTAAAGTCTATCAACCAATACAAATATAATAACAAAAACAGTTTTAGACTAGTTTTATTTGTAAAAACAGACATAATGTTGTCTTTAGTCCAGCCACAAAGATAATGAATAAAGACAAATG
Organism: Perccottus glenii; assembly: GCA_024416835.2. Lineage (NCBI taxonomy): Eukaryota > Metazoa > Chordata > Actinopteri > Gobiiformes > Odontobutidae > Perccottus > Perccottus glenii. The sequence goes on along the minus strand of CM044548.2, from coordinate 2,729,839 downwards.
ACCAGCTGTGGACACAGACCAGATGTATTATGTGTGTTTTACAGTGTATTATAACCAACAGCCTTAAGTATTCATATAATTAATTTATTCAGTCAGTTTTAATTCTAAATCACAACAGCAACTGTTCAGGCTGAACAGGAAAACCTCAGGCCGAGCCACAGAAGGAGGGTCCAGTCCCAGGACGGACAGAGGGACAGAGCTGTGTCCAGGACAGTCCATCATATTTACAAATGAATAAAAATGAAGAGTTTATGATATTATCAGCAGGAACAGTTCATCTGAGTGAGAGGAGCTGGGGTCGGGGGGGTCAAGGGGTTGGGACAGGAGCACAGATGGGGCACAGCTAAGGTCCAATCATAACTGGGACGTCTAACAGAGGGACATCAGTATTTATTGGTGATTAAAGCTGTCGGTCGGACATCGTACCAAAGTCTCTTTTTAACTCTGTCCTGTCTCAGGCTCGACACAAAAGACAACATTTTCCACATCACTTTTGTGACAGGGTTAAAAACTGCTCCTGGTCAAGACCAACCAAGTCCAAAGTCCAGCCCAAGGGCCAATCACAGCCCCCGGTGTGAGCTTATGTGGCCCTCGGCTTCAGAGAAAAAATGGACTGTTTATGGCTCCAACACCAGCAGCTTTATACATTAGGTTCAAATCCATCTTAAACCTGCTCAAATCCAACTAAAACCTGTTCAAATCCCACTAAAACCTGTACTTGTAGAGACTGTCGGCCCTTGGAACTTTTCCTCTCATCGACTGTGTCCCTCTTTGAAACGTCTGGACCCTCTGGTGAAGACACACCTCTGACAGAGTCTCCTTCAGACCCACACAAGGCTCTTGTTGGTTACAGTCAAAGCCTTCACAGATTCAGACGACAGCAGACCGTCCTGTCCTGAACTGAAGTGCACCGTGGCACCTGGTGGAAAGAAACTGAGCTTTATTGATTATAATCCTTTCATCCAGAAACATAAATGAGAGCTGTTGGTGACAGGCCGAGTGCTGATTGTGCAAAGGCTTTCACACCAAATTTGGAAGCTGTCGGCAGGATTTGAGCCCGTTAAGCCTCGGGGTTTTAGAGAGAGGCCAGACTGATGTGTGATTATATGAGCGTTCTGAGGGTGCCGAGGAAGCGCAAGTCAGTGTTGAGTTCAGAACATTCACCCAGAGGGAATTATTGGCTTCTAGAAAATCTTTACATCATAGTTCCAAAATTTAAGTAAAATTAAGGTTTGTCACCAAAAATCATTCTATTTGGTGAAATATAATAAAAGTTAGAGCCAATGTGTGAAAAATGACACAAAAACGTCCCCAACTGTCCATGAGGGTTAAAGCCATGAATAAGCTCTTATACCACGTCATAAAAAAGGTTTGGTCTGTTTGAGTTTCTCCTGAAGAGCCTTGTGTTTCCTCTGCCGTGTCCAGAGAGAGACGTCTGCTGCACAAACAGAGACGTTTTTCAAAATGTCTCTCTTGTCTTTTAATATTAATGAGGTTTTTCTCTCCAGCACCAGGGACACACGCAAATCTTTAAATACATCCTAAAACTAATAATAATAATAATGATAAATCTTTGCAATATAATAATAATCACAACAGAAGAGAGTTTATCTTTGAGACGATATCCTGTTAATGCTCTGCAGAAATGTAAAAGTGACATTTATTCAGCAGGAGTCCCACTGAGTTCTTTGTTTACTTTATTCAGTTTCCCTCCTAAGCCTTCAACAGGAAGTGCAGCGTAGATATGTAAAAAAAAAAAAAAAAGAAGAGGAGGCAAATGTCAAATGTCAAAGGTGCATTGTGTAAAGTATATAGTGTTTATAAAAATGATTTAAAGGGTTTATTAAGGGGTTCTTATTACGTGTTTATTGTCAGTCATTAATAAGACGTAACAATAACATAATAAAAACCAAATTAAGTTCATTTCTTGAAGGTCACTCAGATTTCCAAAGTGGATTTATTATTTGTTCTTGTGTTTATGAGTAAATATTAGTAATATTTCAAAAGGAACATCTGCAGTTATTCAGTCAAACCTTTTAAATCTTAAACATACAATACACAACTTTATTCTTCTTTTAATATAGAAAAACCTTTGGATCACCTGACCAAGATTTAAAAAGATAAAATTCTAGATACAAAACTAAAATAATGGCACTTCAGTGAAAGGAGTCACAATCTCAACAGTGAAATTAATTCATTAATCTGTTCATGTTTTTAAGACAATAGTAAAAGTGAGTATGCTAAAGAAAACTGAAACTCGAGTAGGCTGTTATTTTTATTGTAGGATTACATCTGAAAATAGACAACATTACAAGCTTCTCCTTCTGAATGTTTTGTTTTTCAAAGAAATAAAAAATTTAAAATGGACCAAGCTTAACACTAAAGATGAGCTGCTGGGAGTGTGTTGCTGTCGTTTACTGGAACCTAGACAAGGCTTTGAAAAGTGAGCGTGGACTTGTGGACGTAGTGTTTAAAGCCACTGAGGAGAGAAGAATCAAAACCAAGGAGCCTTGACTTTGTTAAACGTAGGCCTCGTATGAAGCGTTTCCTCTCAGGAGTTCAGAGTTACGATGCTCCTGAAGCAGCCTCGTCCATCATTCCCAGACTGAGTCCCGCTGGACATTAATAACAACATCACAGCCAGAACCGAGAGCCTCCTCTTGTTTTAAAGCCCTCTTTCTTTGGAAGAACTGTTGTTCAGACATCACATCCCAGGGCTCCCAAAACTGTTCCTAAAGTTTTATATTTGGGCCTAAAGTTTAGAGAAAACTCCAGGACAGCCGCAGTAGCTGTTAGTGTAGCTCTTTGTCCTCAGGTGTCGACTGCTGTGTTTATTCATCATATTCTTTATTCAATGGTGCATAAACGCTTATATTTTCAGCACCAACCATGAGCATAATTTAGACGTTGTGCATTCTGTACAAGAGCAGGTCAGGGCTGTTAAAACGTGTTCTGAAACTTGGAGCTGGTGGCAGATCTTTACAGAAACTCCACATTTATAGACTCAGGTGACAGAACATCTCAGAACACCTGTGAAATAAAGCACTTTGAGAAAAAGGTTAAAAACTCTTGTAAAAATGGCACTTTATCGTCTAAATGTGACACTGTCATTAGGTTTATAAATCTGTTGTCAGGAGGATGGATGGGTCAGGAGGCCTGGATGGGTCAGGAGGGTGGATGGGTCAGGAGGCCTGGATGGGATCAGGAGGTTCTGTCTCAACATGCCCATGGGTCAGGAGCTGGATGGGTCAGGATGGATAATGTTTAGTATTCAACACAACAAAGTCTTTCAGTTTTGACTCCTGTGTCTAAAGTAGACAAAAGCATTTTAGATTTAATAAAACACTGGATGGATCAGGAATGGATTTGGGTCAGGATTTATTCTGAATTTTGATCCTCGAGGAGGGCTGGATGGGTCAGGAGGGCTGGATGGACCAGGAGGGCTGGATGGATCAGGAGGGTTGGATGGGTCAGGAGGCCTGGATGGATCAGGAGGGTTGGATGGATCAGAAGGGCTGGATGGATCAGGAGGGCTGGATGGATCAGGAGGGCTGGATGGGTCAGGAGGGATGGATGGATCAGAAGGGCTGGATGGATCAGGAGGGATGGATGGGTCAGGAGGGATGGATGGGTCAGGAGGACTGGATGGATCAGAAGGGCTGGATGGATCAGGAGGGATGGATGGGTCAGGAGGGATGGATGGGTCAGGAGGGCTGGATGGGTCAGGAGGCCTGGATGGGTCAGGAGGGCTGGATGGGTCAGGAGGACTGGATGGGTCAGGAGGCCTGGATGGATCAGGAGGGCTGGATGGGTCAGGAGGACTGGATGGGTCAGGAGGGATGGATGGGTCAGGGGGGATGGATGGATCAGGAGGGCTGGATGGGTCAGGAGGGCTGGATGGGTCAGGAGGACTGGATGGGTCAGGAGGGATGGATGGGTCAGGGGGGATGGATGGGTCAGGAGGGATGGATGGGTCAGGGGGGATGGATGGGTCAGGAGGGCTGGATGGATCAGAAGGGCTGGATGGGTCAGGAGGACTGGATGGGTCAGGAGGGATGGATGGGTCAGGGGGGATGGATGGATCAGGAGGGCTGGATGGGTCAGGAGGGCTGGATGGGTCAGGAGGGCTACAGACAGACGGGGGGAGCTCCTGCAGTGAAGCGGGCACATCGGTCTGTCGTGGGGAGGGAGGGGCTGCCAGGGGAAGCTCTTGATTGGTCGATGTACTCTCATGAACTCTGGGTCATGACTGAAAGATGTCAGATACAGGTTCCTGTGCGACCTGACCCTGGATCAGAGGAAGAAGAGGAGTGCAATCATTTATTAACAAAAGGAAAGGAATAAAAACAGAACAGACCCTTCATCATAAAGGGTTCCACTTTTTGGGTAAATTTATGTAAAATGTAATATAAAATACCAAATAGAACAAAACAAGAAAAATAGTGTAATTATAGCTGGAATACCTTCAGTACTTATGGCTAATACATCACTGTTGAACCCGTAAAGACGAGCTGCTGCAGAGGATGACTAATGAAGCGCTGAGCTCTGAAAACCACATTAATCAACTCTGACTGCTTTCATTAAGGACAGTCCGTGAGCCTAAAGAAAGCAGAGCCTTTCAGGAGCAGGCTGACACTGGGCTAAAGGTGTCCCTGGCCTTGTTAGGTACAGCACTCCCAGAGCATTGTGGGAAAGCTGGGTCCCTTCTGACAACAAGAGCAGACAGAGCAGCAGCAGGATGAGCCGAAGTGCTGTTCTGAGCAGGAACAGTCAAAATCTGCTCGACTCTACCACAGACAGACCTCGGATATGACGGCACAGTCTTCATCATCAGGAACCTCAGAACGAGTGTAGAGAACGCTCCAGGATCATCACAGAGCACCTCCTGAAGGCTGAGCGTGTAAAAGAAAGTGTAAAAATGATCAATATGTGTTGTTTTTCCTTATTACTGTGGGAGAGTGCAATCCTCCAATCCACCCAGAAACTCAAAACAAGAGTGAACACCGACAGGAGAATATCCACCCAAACGTTTAGCTCTGTTTCTTGTTCCATAAAAACATGACTCGACTAACTTTAGTGACCACGGATCTGGAATGAACTGGAAAACAGAAAAAAAAGTCACTTCTCTGAGTTGGTAAAGGTTTATATACAGCACATGATACTTAGTCACATAACATTGGTCTTATACAACAGAGACCACTTCTTTTTTTTTAATACCAGAGCAGTAACTAGAGGAGACTGTGATGTACGTACAGCGGCGTAGGACAAAATGGTGGTGTCCTTCAGAGACAGAACTGTTACACAAGCTTTAAAAACAAGTCGTGTGTCTAAACGTAACGTACTTATAAAACATCCCAAAACCCATGTGACTGTTATTGTAACTGTCCTTTTGTGGACAGAGTGTCATAAGGCATTTTAATGTGTTCAAAACTGTTTGTGAAATCATCTGTAACATCACTATCTTGGATATAAAAGGTTAAAGGCCTAAGGGTTTTCTGGGCCTCTAAATTAAAAGCTTTGGTTAGCTTCAGAGAGTGTCCCATTTCACAGACGTCGTGTGTGAAAAAATAAATAAATACTTACAAAATGTGATCCTTGTAAAGGTGACGACACAGATAATGAAAAATGATTGGCTCTTGATTGGCTAATGATAAACTATTTCTATAAACAGAGTGTTGTGAGGGGACCTGATGTCCTCACGTGGGAGTGGTCTCCTGGAAATCTGTGACTCTGCCTCGACACCTGAAGCCAGTGAAAAAAAAGAGACATGTATCGTTTTACTGGTTTCTCAGCAAATGAAAAGGCCTGTTTATGGAAAGATGACTTATGGCAGATGTCCCCGGCCTGGTCCTGATGTGTCTGATGTGTAGGACGAGTAGGAGGGAGGCCTTGGCTCAGAGCGTCGGCTGAGGACACTAGATCTGCTCTAAGTCTAAACAGACTGAAAACAAGAACCGAGCCAAGGCTGAAGAGATTAAAAGGATTACGAGCAGCCTTATTTAAGTTGGACCAAGTGAGGAGCAGGCTGCAGACGGCTGAAGGTTTATCCAGACGAGACCTTTCAGCGAGGCGCAGAGAGCTACACTTCTACAGGTACGTTTGATTTCCAAACTGCACTGAAGGGATTTCAGTTCTGGATGTGTTTGTTGTAAAAACTCCAGAAGCAGTCGAGACGAGCAGACGGACTAACGTTACGGCTGGTGATGTGTGTTTCCACGGTAACGGAGACAAACCAATCAACTTGAGCCCAAATGTTGCTTTAAACTTAAGTAAAAAACTAAAAATTGGTTTCAGCTTTAACTTTAGCTACAGTTGAGCCGATCAGAACCAAAATGTGCAGATCACAATGATTTTATCAAAGCACTTTACCATTTATTGTGGCTCTGTTTTATTTTTTATGAATTGTGTTTGTTTGTGTGTTTTTAGCTCAATATGATTTTAAAATGCTTCATAACAGAGAGAATCTGTTGCTGTATTACTTATGTGTATGTCCAGGTTTTCTTCCAGGGTTCAATCACAATCCCACTACAGCACATTAGAACATGGGACTGTTCACTGACTGTTCATGGGACAACACTGTATCTCCGTTTTAGAGTGGCTCTTTACAGTTGGTTTTAAAACTCTCTCGATGTGAGCAGATGTAGCTTTAGGAAAGGTTGTTACCGTTTGGAGCGTGTCGTAGTGGAATTAACTGATCACTGCAGAATACTGAAGGAAAAGGGAAAATATAGGCAGTGTTTAATTATCAATAATTGATTAGATGCTTGGCAGGATGGATTCTTTTTGCCCACCACTGCAGAGACGTCTCTGAGAGCCTCAGAGACAACGTCAGAGACTGACTTCATATTAAGATGTTTTTTTTAAATAAGGGCAAAGAGTCACACGACTTACAACATCTTTGGTTAAAAATCCTTCAGTAGCGGATCGCTTAGTGTAGTCCAGGTCTAACTCTGTGTAGTGTTTAATCAACAGAGTAAAATGAGCCTTGGGCGGTTTTAGAAATAAAAGGTCAAACATTTCTCCAGTTTATTTTCTGAAAGCTCAAAATACACCTGGTGATTATTTTACAGAAAGTCAGAAGGCTTAAGATGACTAAAGGGCCAAAGGTCAATACATACAGTACTCTGCGAGAACAGAGAAGTTTGTTCTGAAGATGGAGGTCCAGGTTTGAGAGTTCTTGCAGCTTGTTCTTGGTCAGAAGTCTGAAGTGGGCGTGGTTAATCTCAAAGTATGGGAAGTCCTGTTCACAACTAACTTTGTTCTTGTTCTTGTAGAGTATGTATTGGCCTTTGTGTTTTACAACCCGATTGTCACATGACCCCAGCACCAATTATCCTCCAGATTTGGTGACTGACAGGTCTGAAGGCCTGCCTCCTTTATTACCGACTGTTGGGGCTACATTTAATCAGTCCAAAGGCTTGGGTTTGGACAAAACCGAGACGAACAGAGAAGAAAGTGTCGCGGAAAGAGCAGGCTATTATTGTACTCAATTAGCATTAGCATTAGCCCAATAAGAGCTTCACTGAGTTTCTCTACTTCCTCTGTTTCCACTGTTTATCATGAGACATTGTTCTTCTTCGGCTTCCGTTGCAGCAGCGTTGCACCCGGCAGAGGATGCGGCTGGTTGTCATGGCAGCGGTGATGGCGCTGGCGGGGGCGGGGGGTCGATGCGGCTTCGGCTGTCATCAGATGAACATCAGCATCCCCGTGGAGAGCTGCGGCGTCACCGAGCTCGTCCACACCACCGTGTGCGCGGGACAGTGCTTCCAACAGGTACTGCCGCTGCCTCTGAGCACGGACTTCAGTTTGTTTAACATCTGTGTGGACTTCATGCTTTGGGGAATGTAAAATAGTTTTGTGACATGAGCAAAAGTGGAAGTTTATATGACAAATCAATTTATTCTCCCCAAACATTTGGTTTAGGTTTTAAAAGCTAGTTTAGCTGTCACTGATTTTGTCAGAGCCACAAAATACTGTCTGAAGTCACAATTTGAGCCACGGTCAGAAAGTTAGGAAATAAATAACACAAAAATAACATTCATGTGAAGAAAGTGGAATAACACGAACAAAACCCCGAGCTTACAGTAAATATAATATAATATATAATATCTCGAATCGTTTTGTTTTCATTCTAAGTCTTCACCTCCAGGGGGCGTCTATGTATTTGAAATGTTTTGAAAACCTGAAAGTGTTTACCCTTGAGAGACTCGAATGATGAAAGAAGGATTCGAGCCTGTGAGAACTTTTGTGATAAATTTCACTGAGAATCAGATTTAAGTGATTTGTAGAGAATTGTACTTTTGAAAAAACGTGCTACAAAATGATGAGACACTCAACTTTTCTGAGGTTTGTAGAGGTTTTCATTCAGGTAGTGTTGAGGCTAAAACTCAGGGCCAAATGCACATTTTCCTTAAAATGTTAAATTATAGCTGTCTATGTTTCCTTGTTATCAGTGCTGAGATAAAAGACAAAAAAACTGAGTCCCAGGTACCAAGGACTCCTGAAACAGAGACTTTTGATCAATCTTTTAATCACCAATAAACATTGACTTACATCACTGTAAGTAGACCTCTGTGCCATCTGCATGAGAACCTACACGAGCTGCACCTGCACCACCTGTGTCCTGTGTGTGGCTCAACGTGACTCCACCTTTTTCTTATCCTTATCTGACCTAGTTGCTCTTTCTACAGATCATATTAAGTGAAAATGAGGTGAAGGTGTAATAAATGAAACATATAGTGCTCAACTAATGAAGATGACACTTTACAGAGGAGCAAGAAACACAATTTAAATAAAGATTAACTACATTATTTATTCCAGTCGGATTGTGGTAAACGTTCATGTTGAAACCTTTTCCATTTTTTTTTTCAGTTTTTAACCCCTCCAGTAGTCTAACGTCTAGTAGTAACTAGGTCTAAGTAGGGTTAAAAAGAAGGCATCTGGACATGGGTGAGAAACAGAAGAGGTTTTGTCCCTCATCCACGTCTAAAGTGGTCTGTGAGATTAGTTTATATCCCTCAGACATGAAGGAAGAAGGGTCCTCTCTAAACCAAGCCTCTCTCGTGGAACCTCTTAAACGGTCCTCGAGTAAGGGCGCAGCCATACGGCGATATACCTTCGTCCACCAGAGGGCAGGCTCCAAAAGCAGAAATATAAGGAGAAACTCAATGGCGACTTTACAAGAGTAAAACTCATATCTACAGCCTGGTACAAAAGATGGCTCTGGTCATTGGAGGTGGGGGGGCTGTTTTCATAAAACAGGAGCTCGATAACCGAAGGCTTGACCTCCCATTGTACTTTTGGAAAAGCCTAGGAACAACTAGTAACCATGCATTTTGAGACCAGAGCACAGGTCTCTGAGATAGGATGGGCCTTAAGCAGGACATTCCTGATCTTATCTTGCACCAGGACCAGGACTGATCACAGAAACCTAAAGTAGTAGGAGTATTAAGAGAAAACTGTATTGTGTTAAGCTTCTAACTGTGAGTCATGCCTCTCTTTTTTAACGTCGATGGCAGGCCTCGTTGTACGTCAGTTACTTCGGCTGGCACGAGAACGACGTGTGCAACGGCGACTGGCACTATGAGATGAAGTACATCCAGGGCTGCCCCATCGGAGTCACCCTCCCAGTGGCCCACAGCTGTAAGTGCGGCGCCTGCAACACTGAGGACACCTACTGCGGTCGCTTTGCTGAAGACGTCCCCAGCTGTCAGCCATTTTAGACCAACCACTGTTCATTTTTACCCAACAGAGTCAGAACATACATACAGAGTCTCAAACATTAAAAAGCTGTCCCTGACTTGTTGGTGCGTGTATTTTTTTTTTTTTTTGCATAACTTAAGGCTACAAGGTGACTTTGAATGTACATCACATTATGAAACTGACTTTGCTGACCCCTGGATCTCAATAATGCTGAGTCTAGGAGGTCAGCTACTTGTCCTTTTCTGACAGGTGGGAATGAAAATACATATCCTGCTGTGTTTCCAAAGGTTCCACCCCAGCGCCTCCTGATCAGTGAGGCTCCAGGAAAAGGCCCTAAATGTTCTCACTGCTGGACTGTGGCTGTAAATTTAGAAAGAGGACACCTTGCAGAGTCAAACTGGGCTATATTACAGCTTTTGAAAAAGTGGAAAAGGTCGTTTTTTTAAAAATTAGGAATAATATTAAAGACAGGTTGTGAATGAAAGATATGTGATGATGGATAAGTGAAGGAGAGACTGGCTCTTAGGGTTGAAAGGTCAAACACTAGAGGCTCGTTTCAGCCAGGTCGATACAGTACAGGTCAGTACAGGTTTACTACGCACAGCCTTCTGGATCCAACTGTGCAGTCCAGCCACCAAAAACAAAAGCAATGTCACTCTGGCCAAAATGAGAAAAAAACAAAACCACAGGGTTTTTTCAATTAAAGCTTGTCTTCCATTTCCATTGTAACTTCTTCAAACCTATTTAACTGTGTGATTAAATATTGTTGGTTTAGGTGCGTTTTGAGCGATCAGGGAGTAACAGCTCGTCTTTTAGTTGAGTTGATGCTGGAGCTTCCATTAAAAGGAGCTACAGTGAACTAGCTAGGCTATTCCAAAAATGTATGTAAATATAAACTATTTGCAAACTTTTCATAAATGAGCCATAGTGTTAAAGTTAAAGTAAGAGAACTGAGAGTGAACACGAGGAAGTGTTGTGCAGCGGATGTGTGCTTTAGAGGAGTAGCTCTCTGTGGACTGAAGCTGAGAGAACGTGAGCTGCTCCAGAATTATGGACAGGGCCTAAAGCTGTGTGTCTGCTGCCCCCCTGTGCTTCACTGTGGCAGTGTTTGAAATCAGCCTGAGGTGGACCAGCAGAGGGAGTGAACGACAGAGGGGCAGCACAGCCCAACAGCAACAAGGGCAAATCAAACTGTAACAAAGACAGGACAGAATAGTAATCAAAAATGTATCGTACAAATAGACAAGATACAAGATAGATTTAACATCGGCCATAACATCTAAAATAAGTGTTAAAACCAAGTTCAGTCTTTTGCCTTTCAAACAAGATATTCAACAGAATATTTAGAAGCAGGGCGGCTAGTTTCAATGGGCTCAGTCCCTCCTGTCATTTAGGCTTTTCAATGGAATGTTAAACATTTAGAAGATAATTAACATATTTTGTTATATTTGTTAGAACTTTAGATTCTAGAACATACTGTTTATAGTTTTGATGGCACCAACATGTCTAAACTAACACAAAACAGCCCGAGCACAATGTGACTTAAACACTTATCATCTTCCTTGTTTGGTGATTGACAGGTGTAGCCCCGCCCCCTGAATTACAGTCTATTGGGGCTGATTGTATTCAGGCCAGAGTCTAAAGTAACAGTGAACTCTACTGTTCTTCTCAGAGAGTGAAGAAGAAGTGACAGGAAGGTTTTCAGTAAATACATCAGCTTAAGCAGTATTTGCTCCATTTAGGATACGTTCTTCTGTTTCCAGTGTCACAGTGATAATGTTATTTTAGATGGACATTGTGATTGGTACCAACATCACAAGAAGACTTAAGACAGAAAGAATTAAAGGTCAAAAATTGCTTATAAAACCCACCATTTACTCTTTTTATGCCTATGGTATGGGCCCTCCAAATTGGTGGCTTTTTCTCTGAAACCCCATCACTTTGTTCAGTCTCTGTTTTATGACAAACCCCTAAACAGCTGCAGCTTTAGCCTCTTTACAGGCCTTTGTATAAAATATTAATAGTTAAGGGAGGGGGCCCCTCTCTGAGGCCAAGACTTAGATCTAAGTTTTAAAAATGAATAAGATCTGTAATTAGTTTGTGCTCCTAAACAGCACAATCACAGTCTGGAGCAGGTTTACTCATCACTAGAACATTTGAACTGTGCTGCAAAAGGAAAAAAAAACACCAGCACTTTAATCTGGAAACCATTGTTCAAAAAGTGTTTTTTATTCAAACATGCTCAGTGTTTATGAGCTTTATTTCTAACAGAAGTTACTTTTCTCTCTTCCACAAGAGACTGAAGTGCTTAGACAACACACACAGACCTAAAACTACAGGAGAGCTTTTACCTTTGACTTGATCCTTCATGTAGCAGAGACCCTTTAACCTTTGGGCTTCAGTTTGAACTGGTCTCGTAGACTGCTGCAGGACAACTCCAGCGGACTACAGCTCAGATGTGCACCGCTGAAGTTAACCTGAACCTGAGCACGAGTGCACATAAGTGACATTTGTTGCCACCATAGTTCATACCTGCTGCTGTCCTTTAAGCACATCAACATTTTTGGTTGACATGAATAGTCGTGGTTTTACTGAGAAGAGGTGATGGACCAGGCGAACATGAAACTAATGGACAAATGAGTCGACTTCTTCTTGGTGACGGTGATTATTGCTCTAATATTGAAACCACAGTTACTGCAGAGGTATCTAACACATTACTAAGCAGCACTGGGTTCCCATTCACGACAGTCAGCACAATATTTTAACTATTCTATGTTCTTTTGTGGATGGGACCGGAATAAGTAATGTTTTCTAAAACGGGGACAGAGTGTGAAGTCTGCAGTCTGCTCCCGCTCAAAAATACTCAGAATACTGACTGAGCACATTTAGCATTTTCTTTCTTTAGCCTTGGAGACAAACTGCTGTGTCACGCTGCTTTTCCTGCTGCTTCATTATGTCAACTCCAGTTCCTGCCTTCTGCAGAAATTCAAAGTATTAATTCATTTTTGCAGATGGGACATGACCTTCACATTTAAAACACAGAACTGGTCTCCAATATGTACATCCTGCACTGCTGGGATAAGTGACAACGAATGAATGAAAATGTATTGTTATTTATATTTCTGAATAAAGACTGGTCTCTGGTCGACAGTAACTTGTGGTATTATTTAAAGGGCACTTTATGTATCATTTTTGACACTACCAGTGAGTGACTGTGGAGTGAATGAATAATGGACTCTGTTAAGTGCCTTGAGAGCCTTGGAAAGCACTATATAAATCCAATCCATTATTATTATTATTACACCGGTCTGGGCCATGGCTCACTGTGGACGCTCGGTCCAGACTCACAGAGGTCAGTGTTTGAAGGAGACAGAGTTAGTCCAGACTTAGACCAGGTCCAGACTCACAGAGGTCAGTGTTTGGTGAAGGAGACAGAGTTAGTCCAGACTTAGACCAACAAGCTCTACATGCACTACTAATGCTAGTTACAGTCCCTAGCCCTGCTGCACTTGGAATTATTGGGGAAACATTGAGGAAAAATATGGAGGATGTGTTTAACAAACAATAGATTATGGAAGATGCAATGTATTAATGTGTTGTATAAATCAAATTTTAGGGTAACAATGCACACTGATGAAAAAGTATGTGAGCAGGTGAGCCTAATATGTGGCTCTATCATACATGACTTCACTCGGATGTGTTTAACAAACAATAGATTATGGAAGATGCAATGTATTAATGTGTTGTATAAATCAAATTTTAGGGTAACAATGCACACTGATGAAAAAGTATGTGAGCAGGTGAGCCTAATATGTGGCTCTATCATACATGACTTCACTCTGACAAACTTGACTTTATTTATAACAGTGACTGAATAAAGTGAAGCGGAGCGCTCCATAACTGAGTTGGACACTTACATGGATTTACACACACATCTACCACAGGCAGCATCAGAACAGAAAACCTCTTAAAAGATTTGTGTAAAAGTCTTAAAGGGTCCATGTGGTTGTGGTTCTCTAAATGGCGAACTTGTTGCGGATGATCTCCCCTCCCTCCACCTCCACCTGCTCGTACAGCCACTTCCTGTCGCAGCGGCACTCCACGCCACATTTCCGTGAGGTGCAGTCGGGACAGGGGTAGAAGCAGCCCATGCAGTCCACGTCCAGACAGTCACACATGTCCTTCGCGTTGGAGAGCAGCCGGCCGTTGGCGTCGTACACTTTACTTTTAGCTCCGAGGGACTGCCTACACGGAAAAGAATTAAAGTCGCACTTTTTACTGAGATCTTTAAAGGTGCATTGTGTCAAATATCATAGTGTAAGTGGCAGTTCCATTACTCCCTGTTATTGTTTATACAAATGCCCAGAGGACAAACTGAGCACAGCTGGAGGCGAAGCCCTATCGTGTTTCTATTTGAGCACATTATAGCTGAACATTTATGACATTTGTGAACTGAAAAGATTTTTTTTCAAATTACTTATCATGAAATTAGGGCTATTTTTGCTTGTTTTGTCCATAGACAGCAGCATGTCCCTGCAAGGCTACCGTAGCTGATTCCACGCTCAAAAAAGGGGAGGTGTGGATTTAGCTGAACTTTTACGGATTACACTAGAACCAAGAACTTTCTCATAAAAGCTTTGAGTTGAGTAACTGCCACATGGAAAAGACACCATATAACAGCCGTTGTGATGTTGATATTTTACATTAACATTCCTCAATTGTCAAAACAAGATTTTTCCAAAGGCATATTTTCCTGTAAATGACTTTGAAAAAGCATTTCATTCCTTTGTCACTTTGAGACATGCATCTACACATGTACTGCTGTAGAGTCAGTAAGTCTCCTCTCACCTGTCGGAGAGCTGTCTGCGTCCTCCTCGTCCTCCCTGTGACAGCATAAGGTACTGTTCAATTTTAGATTTCCATGGCTTTAAAACAACAAGACAGACATGGAGGAAAAAGAGAAAAACCCACCCTCATTCCTCCTCTCTTCTCTCTGCGTGGGTCTGCGGCCCTCGGTCGGTCTTTCTCTTGTGTTCCGATCTGACTGACAGCATTTTCCTTTGGTACCACGCCCCTTTTGCGGAGTTCAATCTGAAAAACAGACACACTTTTAAAAATAGTTTGTCACAACACACAATAGTGACCCACAAGATCTAATACTTAACATAAAAACTGCTAATACGGGCATAGCCAACCAAACCCATTCAAAAAATGTTCAATGTTCAATTTTCACTCGTCAGAAATCCAATTGGATGTCATTATGTGAGATAAAAAAAATGCTTGAAAACACATCTCTTCCGTCAACACCTAACTGACAAACACTGAATTCTACCCTCTTTTTTTTTTTTATCTCTGTCTTGTTACCTTGTGTTGCTTTGGATAAAAGCTAAATGACTAAATGTAAATGTCTCTTCTGCTCGGTTAGACAAACAATAACAGTCTCAGCCTGGACCTCCTCAACACCAGCAGCTCATCTCTTGACCCTGATTGGTCAGTGGGACATGTTTCTATCCTCTACCTGGATCCTCTACCTGAACCTGCTCCAGAGCAGTTTAGTCGTTCAGCCGAAGAGTCCACAGAGATCTACCTCGAGAGAAAGAGAACCAGCTTCTGAAACTGAATTTGACCTCCTAACCCTGCTTCGTAGTATGGGCCCTGAAAATTACACTCAAATCCACAAAGACTAATTCTCACTAATAATTACAAGAGAATAAGAATTATGGTGGGCCAACTTAAACACCAACTGTTGTAAAGTGATATACCCTTGACGACTCTTGTCCGTGCGTGAACAAAGTGGGCACGGCGTCCTCCCTCAGAAACTGTTTGCCGTTGTAGTCCCTAAAGCAGTCCGGTCTGAAATGCTCAGAGCAAAGGCAGGTGTTGGGAGTCGGGATGAAGTTTCTCAGCCCCAGACTGTGCACCCATTTACTTGCCAGCTGAGGTTTACTGAGGGGAAACCTGTCAGAAAGTAGAACATGTACTAGTGAGGAGGGTAAGTGCATTGCATTAGGTCTACAACTGATTTTCAGCTTATCTAATTTCTAAATGAATGCATGTGATCATAAAAAGAAGAGGAGATGAGGAGATGTTTTGGATGTAACAGTTGTGTCGGGTGCGTCGGTTCTCGCCAGAACTCACCTGTAAAACCTAATTTCAGATCCTTTGACGAACTTATTGTTGCAGCCGACCGCGGCGCAAATGACCGGCATGATGTTTTTGTCCTAAATATATCTTCAGTAAAACGGTATCAGCTTAAAACGTGAACAAAAACAGCAGAAGGGACGGCTTCCTGTTTGTCTTTTTAACTCGACGGAAAACGACTGCAGTGATGTCCTTGTATTGGGCCCGCGGTCTCCCTCTAGTGGCGGAGGAGTGTCAGGCCGCCAGTGTTATATCTTCAGCTCTGAGGTTGTTTTGGTCTGGATTATTTGATAAAAACCTATCGAGGTATAAAGCAGTAACAAAGAAAATGTTAACGTTTTGATTTTTTTTTGTTTGTTGAATTGATATGATTATTCTTCACCATTATCTTTTGGGGAGGTTATAAAGTTGAGAGATAAGAGTGTCCAGACCACCAGCATCGCCATCATTGTTACATCAGGACCAAGTTATGACCAAGACTTTTAAGGATCAGGACCACAACCATGACAGGGAAAGACCAGGACCACTTTAAGTCCAGTCCAACTTCTAGTGAAGGAGGCAGAGTTGAAGGGAAACTATTAAAATTAAGATAAAGTTATGTTTGTTTAAGACATGACCGGAGCCTTAGAAAATGGTTTTGAGACCGGTCTTGAGTACTATTAGTCCCACTATTTGGCTACAGGCATTAGCATTAGCAGATAACATAATAGAATTAGTCCAGTCTCTAGTCACTGTCGTTCACTAACGCAGTCCCTTCCTGAAGCTGAAAATAGGTTCACTTTTAAATAATAAACAGAGTTTTATCTAATTATGACTCAGACAAAATTTTTATTAACTATAGAAATAGACGAACAAAAGCTTGTTCTGGAAACATACACAATTTTTTTTAAAGGAGTTGGCCTCATTAAAATCATCTCAGTCTTAGTTTGGAGACTCAGACACACAACAGGATAGAGGCTATACTGAGCAACATGGACCATCTCCACCTTTTAATATCAGTAACTATAGTGAGAGGCATAGAATCAGGCAGTCAGTCAATACTTGGGACCAGAAGGTCAAAGGGCCCATGAGAGAGTTCTTAACTAATGCTTCTATGTCAAAATCACTTTTTTGGGGGGATGTTTAGAATTGACAACCTATTATAGAGAATGAAATATCTATTATGTAATGCACACTAAAAATATAATTTAGTTTTTGTTTTTCCTCCATTTATGACAGAAACACACATACATTTTATTAAAACACAATTGCCTCAAGTCTGCAAACTATCACTGTTGACCTTTTTACCATTGGGTCAATTATTTATTCACAATATTGTTTATGCATTTTTCGGCCATCTACAAAAAAAGAAACAATTTACAAGCAAACATAGAAATTAAAATTAAATTATGATGTAAACAATTTCGATTCCCGCTCTCCTCACAGTTCATACTGTCGTTGTGTCCTTGGGCAAGACACTTAACCCACCTTGCCTCCAGTGCTGTTCCAGCTGTAACACTGGTGAATGGAACCTTAATGTAAGTCACTTTGAATAAAAAAAAAAGCGTCAGCTAAAAAAATGACAAAAAATGTGTACATGTAACACTGGTGAATGGAACTTCATGTAAGTCGCTTTGGATAAAAGCGTCTGTAAATGAATAAAATGCTCTCCATGTCAAACTATGTATGACACACTGGAAGTACAACTTTTTAATAGCTCCCATTGTTGTTTTATGTATCATGAGCGCTAACAATCTGCTCCTTTTCTGTTTTTGTCTTAAGTTAATTGCCCTTCTCTCCAGGGCACTTCTCCCGTCACTACACCATCCTCCTCTCCTGCTCGTGGCCTTATTCCGGTGAAACCTGTTCCTGCGGCGGCCGCTGCCTGAACTCGGGCCCAGGGCCGTGTGTATCACATGATGTAACTACGGCTGTGTGGAGTTTAAGCTAACAAGCTAACACTGGCTCACCTCTTATCGCTGTCATCTGCCACGAAGTAACCTGGAAAACTCCGACTTACAACTGCTTTCAACTCTCAACCTTACTTGGCAAGTCTAACATATTTAATATTAAACATTTAAAACAGTTAAATATGAATAAATGTGACGTTTAACGCGCGGATAGCTAGGTGTGCTAATGCTATAACGAACTTCTTTCATAGGGGAGTTCTTAAATGCGGTGATCATTAACGAGTCTAACTTGTTTGGATTGACTAAAAACGCTACCACCAACTACCTACGCTATTTTTCTTCATTTGTACGTATTTTATTTACCCATTTGACTCTTTAAAACCCCTTAACTTCTCATTGTTTACAAGTTGAAGTTGCAAGCTTTGTAGAAACTCGTTAAGTTCAGCAAATTTAGCAAAACGAAATGAAGTCAAAACAGTATTAAATGTGTTCTTACTGGTTTGTAACTGGAAAAAATGTACAGAAAGAGCCCCTAAAGGTGGCCTCGCAAACATACACAGCCCGGTTGCGAAATATCAGAGGTGTTAGCATGTTTAAATCAAAGTCTAATGGACTTAAGTTAATTTAGCAAAGCGTCCAAATGTCATGTATGTTTTATTTCCACCCTGCTTCCATGACTCATTCTTTGTCTGTTTGAATAGGGCTCTTATTTAGTATTCCGCTCGTCAATTTAGGCCCCCTAAAAGCCCTTTGACAAGTCTAAAGCAAGCTTAACCTACATTTAAGCTAGAATATTTTTTTAGCGGATATTGGTTAAAAAGTGACCTCAAAAACCACACAAAATTC
Organism: Perccottus glenii; assembly: GCA_024416835.2. Classification (NCBI taxonomy): domain Eukaryota; kingdom Metazoa; phylum Chordata; class Actinopteri; order Gobiiformes; family Odontobutidae; genus Perccottus; species Perccottus glenii. Next base: position 2,711,261 of record CM044548.2, on the reverse strand, counting down.
CCATCACTGCTCCACCCAATGTCAAAGGTCAAGTCAGAAGAAGTGAAAACGTGAATAAACAGGCCCCTGCTGACTTACTGAAAAGCACACTGGCATAAACTTTCACTTTTTACACTTTCTTGTGGGAACCTTTTGTGTGTTTTCTGAACTTTCTGTTTTCCCATGATGTTTTTGCTGATGGTGACACAAAAGATTTCTGCATTAACCCCTGGGAAAGTCAGATTTTTTTTTACATAGTCATGATTGCAGTGTTCGAATGGTGTCAAACTAATATAGGGCCTCACAGGAAAATATTTCTCAATGACGTAAGGTACTGACTAGTCTCTGGGAAATCCGAATGTACTTGTGTGTATGTAGCTAACCTACAAATCTCTTTATTATTTTGTCTTACAGATGTGATTAGAATTTCACATGTGTTTTTGAGCTGGTTAGTGTGGTTAAAACCCCAATGCAGGGGGTGGGCCATGTTGTTCTGTAGTGTATAGAGCATCTGTCCTGTCTCCAGAGTCTCCAAACCAATAGCATGTCGAGACCAAGTCAAGACCTAAACGATCCAAGTCCAAGTTTCAACCGAGTGCAGTCTCAGTGAGGTTATTGTTTGGTTTGGTAACTTTTGGATTCTCTCTACAGTTTATTAAAAAAAAAAAAAAAAACTCCATGAGTTGGGACTTGTTCTAAAACTGGATTTACATTTTTAACTGATTGTCTTTATGACAGTCTATTGTTTACTGGTTCTTGATTCTTTCTTGACTCAGTCTTAACCTGCCATATGGCCATATTGTTACATTAAGAAACTGAAACGTAATGACGCATTGTATTCTGATCAGTGCCTGAATGAATTTGTCAGTTGCTCCATTTATCTCCAGTCTGTGAAAGAACACAGACACGAGGAAAGGTGAGGGACTGATAAGACCAAGAGGACATTGGACTTGAACGAGGAGACCAGGTGGAGATGACATCGGGTCATGAGGAGAGCAAAGTCGCTCCGAGTCAAACATTACACCTGCCGTTTGTAAAAAAAAAAAACGATGTCTGCTGCTGAGTTTGTTTCGTTTTTAAAATGAGGGAAAAGCTGTAATGGTCTTCCATGACTTAGATTAAACTGTGGTAAAAGGTTCACAAAGTCCTTTTATTGACCAGGTACAGGCCTGATTTTGGTATTGTCATGCTTCAGTGTGTTTTAGTTTTGATTTGGCCGAAGTGTTGATCAGTTACTCCAGAGACTTTTGGCTTCTCTATATTTGAGTTTAGTTGAACTTTTACTCTGTCAAAGGGAGCATTCAGATGCATCTTGTATTATTGCAATATTCGACACAGTTATCACATTTTGCATGTTTAAAAGTCTAAAAGGAAGTTTACTCAACAACTACATTGTTTTGGGCCTGTTGGGCGGCTCCACCTGAACAAGAATCTTGGGTGGGTTTTCTCTGGGTACTCCAGTTTCACCCACCAACATCAAAACATGCTATAGTTAGTGACATGACAGGGATAATAAATTAATAAAAAATAACATCAAATAACATGCACTTATTCAAGTTTCGGCACTAATGATCCTTTTTAAAAGTTTCCTTTTTACTTTCTTACACTGTAAAATAAGCTAGCGCAGAGAAAGTAGTAATAAGAAAACCCCACCCCCTTCTGATCTGGTATATGTACTACATAGTTTCAAGAGGCTTGAATCAGCAACTGTTGCGTTTTCCTGACCAGCATTCTCGTGTAAAAGTCTCCTAAACTCATCCATATGCAATCTTTGAGCCCTGAACCATTTGTTAACCTCAGCCGAGTCAGATGTCCCCTTTTCTTAGCCACGCATTTGACTCTTCGTGTTTGAAATCTATGAGACATGATGCATAGAACAAAAATACATTGCTAGAATAAAACCATAGGAATTTCTTCTTCTCATCTAAATGTTGCTAGAGTGGTGAAAGTCTGATTATAGTGATATTTTGCTTGTGTAGGAGCCTGTATTTGCATAATGTTTCCCAAATACTCTTAAGGGAAGAGTTCAAGTGCACTGTGTGATTTAAAAGCAAATGACCGATAGTGACCCCTTTTGTTCCCTGTGTCAACCTCCTCCCCTCCCTCCTCCCTGTGTCCACGCTGTCCTCCATAGGGCTCTGCAGAAGGACGGCTTCCCTCATATGAGATATTGAGTCATCAGCCACTTAAGCAAACACCGGGTCTCAAGGGAAATTTTTTCTTTTTTTTTTTTTTTGTGGGTGGGAATCATTAAAGAAGATCCTCATCAGCAGCTGCACAGCTCCATGTGAGGTTATGGGTGTCATCCGCAAAATGGATATGCAATAAAACACACTGCGTTCACAGGTAAGAGCAGGTCAACACTGACACAATCTTTCACAGTTCAGCAGCCTTTGGGCTTGGATCAATAAATCTTTTCTACAAGATTTACATGGTTTTAATTACTGTAGTTGTGACTTTTTATTGACATTTTTGGAGTGAACCTTATATTATTACATAATATAAAATATGTCGATATATTTTTTATGGGTGGCTTCAGGACTTTTAACTCCACTTTAAGGCAACTGCTTGACATGATGTAATCCTAATTTTGTTGAGCCAATACAAACACTGGTCAACATTGGTAACATTTATGGTTTTGTGGATGGATATTTAATACCTGTTGTTTCATAGTTTACCTTGTGTTGTATAATGGATATTGCAGAGACAAAAGGTTACGTATTTATTGAGTCATTAGACTTGAGTATAAGCTTTGATGACTTGACTCGGACTTGCTTTTTGATGACTTGTACTTGGACTTAGACCTGGGCACTCGCTAGTTGCACTTAGAGACCAGTCTTAGTCTTGAGACTGTTCTTAAGACCATTCTTTGAAAGATCGGTCTGCTCATGGTCTTGAATTTATTTTTACTTGGTCCAAGAACAGAAATTGTGTATTTGTCTACATCATAATTGTGATTGGATCGAAACATCTATCATTTTATATTCAATTCAAAATTCTCCTTGATTTCTTTCTCCTTCAAACACTGACCTCCGTGAGTCTGGACCTGGTCTAAGTCCGGACTAACTCTGTCTTCTTCAAACACTGACCTCCGTGAGTCTGGACCTGGTCAAAGTCTGGACTAACTCTGTCTCCTTCAAACACTGACCTCCGTGAGTCTGGACCTGGTCTAAGTCTGGACTAACTCTGTCTTCTTCAAACACTGACCTCCGTGAGTCTGGACCTGGTCTAAGACCGGACTAACTCTGTCTTCTTCAAACACTGACCTCCGTGAGTCTGGACCTGGTCTAAGACTGGACTAACTCTGTCTCCTTCAAACACTGACCTCCGTGAGTCTGGACCTGGTCTAAGTCCTGGACTAACTCTGTCTCCTTCAAACACTGACCTTCGTGTGTCTGGACCTGGTCTAAGACCGGACTAACTCTGTCTCCTTCACCAAACACTGACCTCCATGAGTCTGGACCTGGTCTAAGTCTGGACTAACTCTGTCTCCTTCAAACACTGACCTTCGTGTGTCTGGACCTGGTCTAAGACTGGACTAACTCTGTCTCCTTCAAACACTGACCTTCGTGAGTCTGGACCTGGTCTAAGACCGGACTAACTCTGTCTCCTTCAAACACTGACCTCCGTGAGTCTGGACCTGGTCTAAGTCTGGACTAACTCTGTCTCCTTCAAACACTGACCTCCGTGAGTCTGGACCTGGTCTAAGTCCGGACTAACTCTGTCTCCTTCAAACACTGACCTCCGTGAGTCTGGACCTGGTCTAAGACCGGACTAACTCTGTCTCCTTCACCAAACACTGACCTCTGTGAGTCTGGACCTGGTCTAAGACCGGACTAACTCTGTCTTCTTCAAACACTGACCTCCGTGAGTCTGGACCTGGTCAAAGTCTGGACTAACTCTGTCTTCTTCAAACACTGACCTCCGTGAGTCTGGACCTGGTCTAAGACCGGACTAACTCTGTCTCCTTCACCAAACACTGACCTCTGTGAGTCTGGACCTGGTCTAAGTCTGGACCTGGTTGCTGACATGTTCTTGGGCTTGTCTTGGCCTCAATAGTCTCTGGTGTTGGTCTTGGTTAACGTGGTCTTGACTACAACACTAGGGGAAGCTTAGCGGAGCTGCTGTTGCAATAAACGGTCGCAGCTCAACACAATGTCATTCTTCTCTCTTTCACCCTGTTTCCAACCAAACAAAAACATACTGGTTTAGTACGTGTATCAGTTTTTAACCCAAACGGCTGCTCATTTTACATTAAACCTTTTTCTGAATGGGTTTGAATAAAATAAAAGTAAAGGCCTATATAATCCATTTGTCATTTTTAATAGACTTGCGTTAAATGTCTTGTCATTAAACCAAATAATTAATTTGCTAGTTTTCTGATTTCTGACCTCACTTGGACTTGAGTTGATTGATTTGGACTAGGAAGGGGCTCTAATATTGTAATGTTCAAATACTAGATTTGCAATATATATTTAAAAAATAAAAACACTATTCAAATTTGAACAAGACTTGGCTCAAACAGTTGAGGCTTGTCCAGACTAAAGCCTTGGTATTTCTATATGTTACAAATAAATCCAACACAGGGACATATATTATTATTGATGTCATATTGTATGTTTTTCCAAATCCCAGCCCAACTCTAGACTGGTCATACTCACTTGACACTTGCATCTGACTGGAAAATCATTGTGACACATGCATGTAAAATTTAATATCATACATTTGCAGTATAATGTGCATTCTTCTGTTTCATTTAGAGATAAAACGGGATGATGTAAACCTGTCTCTCTGAAGGCTGGATAAGAATAGCCACTTAATGATGACTAAGAGTCGCATGGTCACTTTCATTTCCTTTTTCACAGCCGCTGGACTTCCTGCTCTGCGTTTGAAAAGGCAGGATGTTCGGTTTAAATATGTCACATTGTATTTTGTGAGTCATGCTGTATCTCTCTCAGAATAGTGTTCAAAAGAGGTACGTCTCTAATTTGAGTCAGACACTAAAAAGCTGCTCCGCCAAGATAGATTACTGTAACACACCCAGAGCCGTCAGAAGCAGAAGTCCCATTCTCTCCACTGGGTTCAATTCAACAAAGAGTAAACTCTGTCTCCTCATCCATCAGTGGAACCACGATATCTCACAGAGCTGCTGGACCCCTGGCTTTTAGTGCCAACCCTGCCAAATGTAAAGTGCGTTATCAAATAAAATGTGTTATTTTTGCATATTTTATTTTTGATTTTGTGGAGCTCCAAGTTCTAGGTCTTTTTGTGTCTTTTTGAAACAGAAGAAAACGTTGATGACGAATTAGCCATAAACAAGTGGTTCAGATTTTTGTGCCTCACTTCAAAGCAATGTTTAAAGAACAAATATTTTAATCTCAATCTTCCTGATCTCATTCAGTGCTTGCTACTGAAGCTAAATGGTTGTCTTTGAGTCCATTTAAGTGTCGTGAGGCGGGATGCAACGGTTTTTCCTCTCGAAAGTACAGGCCCTAATGTTATGTTTTATGTTCTTTTTGTGCAGGTGAAAAGTGCATTCGTAATGACAAGCGTCTGTGAAGAAGATGTCCACGCTTTCAGTGACTGATATCCCAGATGTTGGTCATGGTAAGAGCTCATGTTATGTGTGAAAACTGTCTGTGCTTCTTATGCTCTGGAGAACATGGAGCGGAGCAGGGCTGGGTATTGTCCAGGGCAGTGTTGCCACAGTTACTTTGAAAAAGTAACTTGGTTACATTACAGATTACTTGATTTAAAAAGTAACTTAGTTACTTTACAGATTACTTGTTTTAAAAGTAACTAAGTTACTTTACAAGTTACTTTTATTAGTTACATTCAGCAGCTGCCGACAACATAAAAATGACAACTGGTTTTGCTAACAATCACTTTATTTGAAGTGTAATTTTAACAGTAACATCAACAATCTATCTCCTGACAATTAAAGTTAAATTTAAAAAAATTTCTTGAAAAAATACATGTTTTTACAAAAAATAAAGGCAGTCTCTCTTGACTTAACATAAATACTTGTTTTAATAAAAAATAAAATAGTCTTTCTTGACAAAAAATGACAAAAATAGTAACGCACAGTGACTTGGTTGAGTAACTTTAATCTGATTACTGGTTTGGAAATAGTAATGCGTTAGATTACTCGTTACTGAAAAAAGTGGTCAGAATAGAGTAACGCGTTACTGGCATCACTGGTCCAGGGCTTCACGATACGATACCTACCTCGATACAGAGTAGTGTAGTGCATACTTAAAACAATTGCATGTCATTCCATTTCAATTCAACAGCCGCAGCTCAAGCACAAACCATTTCTTTGTGTTTAATTTTGTTAAATTAAAGCAGTTTAAGTTGGCTGCTTTTAGTTTGACTCCTGTGTTTCCAGAGGCCTAATGTGCACAACACAAAGTCTTCTTAAAAGACCTAAAAGATCTCAAAACAAATGGCTATTTGAATAAATCAATAAAAGTGGCTATACTCTGCAGAGATGCTACTACACTGTTCCTTTTATCAATTTCCTTTTTTTCCACTTTTCTAAACCAGTGCATCCCTGAGGTCACATGACTCTATTCTCTGGGTTATTTCTGTCTTTAGTGTCTGCAGGGGCTTTAAGGATAATATTTGAGCTGCTCTGTTGTTAGCAGCAGTATAAGCCACAACACAGTGTGCAGCCATTGATGGTGCCCTGATCAAGGAACACCACCGCCGCCTAATGGCCGGAGGGCGTATCAATATCAGGGGCTAGAAAATCAATATTTTATAGATAATTTAAAATAGGTATTATTTTTATTATTTTTATTTATTTTTTTTTACACAGCCCCAGAGAAGAGTTTTCAGGCTTGGAAATGGCCGTAGAATTTTTCAAAGTGTCCTAGAAATTTAAACTTAAAACTTAAACTGGCTTTAGACCAGGTTTAGTCCTGGTTTAGTCCTAGTTCAGACCTGGTTTAGTCCTGGTTTAGTCCTGGTTTAGTCCTGGTTTAGACCTGGTTTAGACCTGGTTCAGACCTGGTTTAGACCTGGTTCAGACCTGGTTTAGTCCTGGTTCAGACCTGGTTTAGACCTGGTCTAGTCCTAGTTCAGACCTGGTTTAGTCCTGGTTTAGACCTGGTTTAGTCCTGGTTTAGTCCTGGTTCAGACCTGCTTTAGACCTGGTTCAGACCTGGTTTAGTCCTGGTTTAGTCCTGGTTCAGACCTGGTTTAGACCTGGTTCAGACCTGGTTTAGTCCTGGTTCAGACCTGGTTTAGACCTGGTTTAGTCCTAGTTCAGACCTGGTTTAGTCCTGGTTTAGACCTGGTTCAGACCTGGTCTAGTCCTAGTTCAGACCTGGTTTAGTCCTGGTTTAGTCCTGGTTTAGACCTGGTTTAGTCCTGGTTCAGACCTGGTTTAGTCCTGGTTCAGACCTGGTTTAGACCTGGTCTAGTCCTAGTTCAGACCTGGTTTAGTCCTGGTTTAGACCTGGTTCAGACCTGGTTTAGTCCTGGTTTAGTCCTGGTTTAGTCCTGGTTTAGTCCTGGTTTAGTCCTGGTTCAGACCTGGTTCAGTCCTGGTTCAGACCTGGTTTAGTCCTGGTTCAGACCTGGTTTAGTCCTGGTTTAGTCCTGGTCTAGTCCTGGTTCAGACCTGGTCTAGTCCTGGCCTGTGTGATGCTGAGTGTTGTCTCTGGGCCAGATGAGAGTAAGGTGCTGGATGGGGCCTCGGAGCTGCAGCTGGACTGTCTGGTAGAGGAGAGCAGTGGAAGCGGCACAATGAAGCACGAGGTCCTGCTGTCACTGGCTGACCTCTCTCAGCCGGACGACTTCCCCGCGCCCCCCCCCAGCGGAGCTACACTCAGTGACATGAGCAGCGGCCTGCCACTAGAGCCAAACCACATAAAGCCGGATCCTGCTGCAAGCGACACATCTGGCAGCTTAGGTAAGAACAAAACTCTAATCCCTCTAAAATGGAGCTGCTGCCGTGTTTGAACCTTTTTAAAGACGCAGTAGGTCTTATACATTTTGAGCAATACTCAAACCCTCAGTGGCGGGGCACGCTACCATCTCCTGATTCACATATCTTACCAGAATCTCACAATAATTGCAATGTCAAATCCATTAATCCTGCAATATACCAGTCTATAATATGATACCAGTCTTAGACCAGGTCCTTGAGACAAGCGTGAAACAGTTGCTGTCAAAATATTCAATCAAAATGCATATTGGACGTTATAATGACTTTGGGTAAAAATCGGGAGAAGCCGTAACGTGATCTTTTTTCTCGAGGTTATTATACGTCAGCATCTCATACTGTTCAATACCATCAGTAAATTAAATAAGTTATTTATGACTTTTTCCTCTTCTAGTGCCTGTCCCGAGTGTTACTGAAAGATAGACTTTCAAAATATTTACTTTATAAATCTATAAGTATGTTTAAGAGACAGTCTTTGGGTCTGTTTTACCTTTTTCTGTTTTCTTTGTTTCCATGTTATTGTCTGTCTTTACTCATTTTTTATAAATGAGGCAAATTCTATACTGTCCTGGAAAACTGTATTTAAACTGACTTTTTAAGGTTCTGCCTAAAAAGAATAAAAAAATAAATAAAAAGTATGTGCTTATTTGGTTTAGACCTGTTAAATCCTGGTTTAGACCCGCCAAAAACATATTTTTTTGCTAACCTGACTGCCACATCTGCTCCACAGTACATGGCCTGCTCTAGAAGGGTCTCTTTTACTGTATTTCATGCCATAAAGTCAAAATAAAGTGTTGAATCTGACTTGTTTTCTGAAGAATGAGGACTCTGGAGAGCGCTGAAGTTTGCTACAAAGCCTAGTCCGAGTCCTAAACCTCTCCTTTTCTAACTCAACACAACTCCAACACGTTTGTGATGTCCATTACTCTATCATTTCTAGCTTTAACATTTACATTTATTCATTTAGCAGATGCTTTTATCCAAAGCGACTTACATTACCAGTGTTGCAGCTGGAACACCTCTGGAGGCAAGGTGGGTTCATACTGTTAAGACAGTATGAACTGTGGGTAGAGTGGGAATCGAACCACCTACCTTCTGGTTGAAGGACGACCACTGAGCCACTGCGCCCTTTAAATCACAGGTGCAGCTGTTCATCAACTCCACAGACGGAGAGTCAAACATAATACAGAGGTCACAGTGAAAACCGTCGACCTAAACACTAAGGCCACTTTAACGCACACAGATTAACGCAGATTTCAGTGTAAGATACACATCATTTCCTTGTTCATTAAAAATTGATAGGCAGCTGTTGTCTAGTCTTAGGCCAACAGTGAGTCACTAAACTGTTGAATTAACCTTACAGCTGTTTTGTCTTGTCTGTGTAGATGGGCAGCCAATGAAGAGGAAGAAGGGCCCTGCTCCGAAGATGCTGGGGAACGAAGTGTGCAGCGTCTGTGGAGACAAAGCGTCCGGTTTCCACTACAACGTGCTCAGCTGCGAGGGCTGTAAGGGTTTCTTCAGGAGGAGCGTCATCAAAAGCGCCCAGTACTCCTGCAAGAACAACGGCCGCTGCGAAATGGACATGTACATGCGCCGCAAGTGCCAGGAGTGCCGTCTGCGCAAGTGTCGAGAAGCGGGCATGTTGGAGCAGTGTGAGTGTCCTAAAAGAACACCCCCACACCTTTTACAGTGCACTCTGGTGTTGTGTGAAAAGACAGAAGAGCCCTGTAATTCCCCTGTAACGGTTTGGTGTGGGTCGGGTTCTGCTGTGTTTCTACCAAAAAACAAACCGAGCTCAGTCACTGCTGCTGGGTTTTTTAGGCAGGTTATATGGAACTGCGTGAATAACATTTTATTTGATACAGATATTTAGTTTTATAGTTCTTTATAACACTTACGTAAAAGATGATTAGGCGTTGTTCTTTTGTGTCTGAGTTAAACTGTTCCTTACACCTTTTATTAGCCTCATGTCGTTTAACTTTCCATTATTAACAAACATCTCTGAAACTAATTTTTGTGGCCCACACTAGGGCTGCTTGATTATGGAAAATTATTTTAAAAAATTATGATGGAAAACAATAATCAGAATTATTTTGGTCATTATTGAAATCACAATTAAATATTGACTCATTAAAATATGTTGGATTATTTGAAGAAAACAGTGAATTATCTTTAAAATAAATAATATATTCAATTTTTAAATAAATTAAGAAAATAAACAAAAATAACAATCTAACATGATGTGTTCAGGCCAAAATCACGAGCCAAACTGAATGTGACTAAAATCATTTTTTCTTGATTACATTTTGTTATTGAAATTAAAAATGTGATTAGTGCTAGTTTCTAAAAGTCCTCTTCAAATCTGTTTATATCTCATTTAGAAACACATCTTATGCATTGTTAATGGTTAAAAAGCAGAAGCATTTTGACGGCAAGGTTTGGCCTCCAGTCCTTTTGTCCACATTCTGTAAGAAACTGACATAAAAAAGGAAGTGTAAAAGTTTACAATGGTGTGTAAATGTTTGAGTGTCTGTTTGCAGCCTTACTTTGCTACTTCCTGTTCGACTTATAGGTGTGCTTTCCGAGGAACAAATCCGGCTGAAGAAAATGAAGAAGCAGCACGAGGAGGAAACGGCGCGCTCGTCCACAGTGGTCACGCCCACCCCTCCCCCGGACACCGCCGCTCTGGAGCCGCAGCAGCAGGAGATGATCGAGAAGCTGGTGGCCATGCAGAAGCAGTGCAACAAGAGATCGTTTCTGGACCGGCCAAAAGTCACAGTGAGTGTCTGTTTACTCAACTGGTCTCCGGTCAGGATTTCTGTCGAATTTATTTAGAGCTGAGCTGTTAAAACTTTCACACCAACTTTCAACTCCAAGTGCCACAAACCTCATCTGACATTTGAACTCTGGATCAGCTTTAGCCCCTTACACTTGCTGGAATTTAGTCCATGAGCCTTGCTTTTCTTAGTGACCTTCATGGAATACTCCCCCTAAGTGTGTCTCAGGAGAAAAGCCATGTTTTTTGTTGTTAGGTGCAGTTTAAAATGCCAGTTTTGACCGGGGCTTTGTGCAGGCGTATACAAGTGTGAACACATCCTTATTTACTGTAATTTAATACGAGCAAATGTACCATACTAGAGCTATGACTGTGTTTGTACACTGTTTTTGTAAGACCATGAGGAGGAGGATTACTCATGATATTCTGATATTCATTTAGAAAGCAAGAATTGTATTTCTTGTTATTGGGACATAAGGCCCTTATTGTTTAGTGTATTCTTTATTTGTCAGGGACCAAGTACAAATACATTAATCTCACAAAAAAACAGATGCTCACAAGTAAACACTACTATAAGCTATTTTCCATCTGCAGTCTCCTTTTGTAAAACTTGAGTTTGGCTTAAATTGTCCATCTTTTAGTAACCCATGTTTTTTTTGGTTTTACAAACAGATATAGTTTGTAGGAAATATGAAGTTTTTTCCTCAGATTATTAACCCAGTTGCAGATCGTTACAGTGTGTTTGGTGATGTTTAGTTTTCTGTTTTGTTTTCTCAGCCGTGGCCTCAGAGTCAGGACTTACAGAACCGAGAGGTGCGTCAGCAGAGGTTCGCCCACTTCACTGAACTGGCAATTATGTCGGTCCAAGAGATTGTGGATTTTGCAAAGCAGCTCCCTGGCTTCTTAGAGCTCACCCGAGAAGACCAGATCGCTCTGCTGAAGACCTCCACCATCGAGGTACGTCTCATATGTGCTGCCACTGTCCAGACTCAAGGAGGTCAGTGAGTTAGTCCGGACTCGGACCAGGTCCGGACTCAGGGAGGTCAGTGAGTTAGTCCGGACTCGGACCAGGTCCGGACTCAGGGAGGTCAGTGAGTTAGTCCGGTCTCGGACCAGGTCCGGACTCAGGAGGTCAGTGAGTTAGTCCGGACTCGGACCAGGTCCGGACTCAGGGAGGTCAGTGAGTTAGGACTGGACCAGGTCCGACTCAGGGAGGTCAGTGAGTTAGTCCGGTCTCGGACCAGGTCCGGACTCAGGGAGGTCAGTGAGTTAGTCCGGTCTCGGACCAGGTCCGGACTCAGGGAGGTCAGTGAGTTAGTCCGGTCTCGACCAGGTCCGGACTCAGGAGGTCAGTGAGTTAGTCCGACTCGGTCCAGGTCCGGACTCAAGGAGGTCAGTGAGTTAGTCCGGACTCGGTCCAGGTCCGGACTCAAGGAGGTCAGTGAGTTAGTCCGGACTCAGTCCAGGTCCGGACTCAGGGAGGTCAGTGAGTTAGTCCGGACTCGGACCAGGTCCGGACTCAGGGAGGTCAGTGAGTTAGTCCGGACTCGGTCCAGGTCCGGACTCAAGGAGGTCAGTGAGTTAGTCCGGACTCGGACCAGGTCCGGACTCAAGGAGGTCAGTGAGTTAGTCCGGACTCGGTCCAGGTCCGGACTCAAGGAGGTCAGTGAGTTAGTCCGGACTCAGACCAGGTCCGGACTCAAGGAGGTCAGTGAGTTAGTCCGGTCTCGGTCCAGGTCCGGACTCAAGGAGGTCAGTGAGTTAGTCCGGTCTCGGTCCAGGTCCGGACTCGTGGAGGTCAGTGTTTGGTGAAGTATTAGTCATCTTCAAACATTGAAAAGTCTCGAAGACACAAAACATGTTCACCTTAATGCCTTGACTTTAACCTTTTCTTCAAGATGACCTGGATGACTAAGAACCTTCACAGACTAGTCTTTAAACAGAATATGATATGACTGAAAAAGTCTTAGATGGATTTGAACAGGTTTTAGTTGGATTTGAACAGGTTTAGGTGGATTTGAACAGGTTTTAGATGGATTTGAACAAGTTTTAGATGGATTTGAACAGGTTTTAGATGGATTTGAACAGGTTTTAGATGGATTTGAACAGGTTTTAGTTTTCTATCAATTCTAAAAGCTTATAAAGAACAACAAAAAAAAAACGTTTAAGTTATTTCTTAACTTTTAATTTAGCTGAGTTATTTAAGCTGAATAAAAATGTATTTTTTTAGTTTGGTTAGGATTATTCTCAGAAGAAGACATCTGTGTGTTTTCAGATTATGCTGCTTGAGACGTCCCGACGATACAACCCTGCCATTGAGAGCATCACATTTCTCAAGGACTTCAGTTATAATAAGGAGGATTTTGCAAAAGCAGGTAAGTGACCTGTTGTTGCTGGTTGTTACTTACTGTCCACAATGAAGATCTGGTCTGTTTAGATTTATTCAGTTTGGCTCCGGCGTCCGGCAAAAATAGAACTGCTGCATGTCAGTGCAGACCGGAGCTGAGCGGACACTGTGTAAATAGTCTCATTGAAAACGTTATGTTGCAGTGGAGTGTGTGGCGGAGCCCCGCAGTGTAAATTGGGGATTAGTCTGATTTATAACTGGAGTTTTAAACTGCTCCGACTGAAGCAGCAGTCATTTGAGTTTCTCTAAATAGGACTAACACATCAGGATAATGTGGTGCATTGTGGGATTACTGCTGCAGGTTAAAGGTCAAAGACAGTTCTGAGCAGCTCCAGGGTCGGACTGAGACACAAAGTAACACACGAGAGCAGTGTTTAGAGACAGACTCAGACATTTGTTGTTGTTCTGCTCTGTTCATGTTCATGTGTAAAAAGTTTAGAAGAACAAGCTCAGTCTAAAGTAGTTTATGATGTGTTCAGGTGCTTTTGGACGGCATGCTATTTAGAAATGATTCCTGAGTAAATCTGTCGGGTTTATTAGCATTTAAAGCTACAAACTAGTCAGGTTTAACGTTAGCTTCTTATCTCTTTTTTAACAAAGCTTAATGCTGTAAAATACTAAGGACACGTGAATGCAGCATCAGCCTGAGTGGACACAGTACATGATTCTCTCTCGTGCTGTAAACTCAGACAAAGTGAGAACTCCAGCTGAGAGGGTTTAATGGAGCTGTGAGCAGAGTCAGAATCAGCTCTGTGTGAACGTACGAGTGTAGAGTCTGTGTTGATACTAGGGTTGGGCGATGTCACCTAAATTGGCAGCTGACGATGTGTACAGTAAAACATCGCGATGGACGATGATATCGTCCGGGGGGGGGGTGGTAATAATAAAATTTTATTATTAGTTATTATATAATTATTATTCGTTATCTTACTTTATTACTTTATTTTATTTCCCAACTAATGACACATCAGGCCTTTCCAATAGGTTGCAAGTAAGGGGAAAAAGTTGCTTCCTTCCACTTAAGAAGAGCTGTGCATTTTAATTTTTATTTTAATATCTCTTTACATAATTTTTTTTCTATATAAAAGCAATAATTTTGTTATTTTACCAACTCAACTAATGACTCATCCGGGCTTTACAAAGGTTTGCACGTAAGAGAGTATGTGAGCGGAGTGGGAGCGGCGAGATTATGAATGGAGTGAGGAGCAGATTTTTTAAAAGTCGGAGCGTTTTAGCGGAGTTGTGGTTTTCACTCGCTCTGAGAGCGCTCCACTGCCGCTCCATCACGAGTACAATTCATGCCAATGGGCTGGCACATAATAACTACATTTTAGCAAGAACTAGAGCTTAGATTGACTCAAAAAAAATCAAGCCCGACCCTACCCGAGCCCGTGCACCCGAGAGACCGGCCCTACCCGACACATTAACTTTAATTATGAGCCCGAGCCCGATTTAAACCCGACCATTTTTTAATACGTGGGCGTTCTGAGGAGAACGAGCCTGTAATGACTAATGAGCGGAGCCGGTGTGACTCAGCTCAATAATCTGCAGGCGCGCACTCATGAACCCACCTCTAAAATGATGTTCGTTCAAATCCAGCTCAGACATGACATAAATCTCTAGCTTACTATACTTGTTGTAGCCATTAAACAATCTTTTTTTTCTTTCATATTTATGTTTAAATATTATATTATTATTTTTAAATTTCATCTGATTATGAAAGACTATAAGTGCAAAGATGCGAGTGGGTCAGAAATGATTTTGATGGTTATATTTAGTTTAATATTAAGTTTTGTTTTGTAACAAGTTTTTCTTTCATTTTGTACAAATTGTCTCTTAATTTTAATAAAGGTTTCTTCGGCCAATTGCATTTATTTAATAAATAAGAAGCAAATAAGTAGACTATGAGGTCGTCGCTTTCATTGCTCATGAACTGGAGCACGTCTCAAATAAACTGAAACTCAGCAGGTTTGCCTTACAGACATGAGAAATATGTAGCCTCATATGTGTAGAGACGAAAAGATTTAAATAAGCATAGTGCAGTGTTCAGAACTCGCACAGTAAAAAAACCAGCTTGATACAGATGGATCACTACTTTAGCAGTTAGCCGCAAATTTACCCGGAGCGAAGATGGAGCGGTGTTTCTGATATCAGTGAACGAGGAGTGGAGCGGGAGATGGAAAACCCGGAGCTGGAGCGGAGTGATTCTTGAATGCATAGAGCGTGGAGAAATTGCCGCTGCTCCACCCACATACTCGACTCGCAAGACTCGCAGCGGGGCGGGGGCGGGGCATCACGATGGTGTTTCTCCATCGTGATGTTGGTATCATCGTCCATCGGCGTCACAACCCTAGTTGATACTTTGTTGATTTTTGCAAATTAGCCATGGGCTTAGAAGTGTTTTTTCTCTTTTAACCAGACTTTGTGTTGTGTAAATTAGCTCTGTGGAGACGGAGGGTTAAAACTAAAAGGTATCCATTATTTTGTTTAAGTAATGCTAACTGCTGCTATATTGCCTTTGTTGCTTTGTGTTGGCTTTGAGCTGAAACAGGTATGATATATATTTTTTTTAGATCAGCAGCAAGACAAAAAAAAAAAGATTAAAATAAATATCATCCAAAAATATTTTTAAAAAGTGAGATTTTATTTTTTAGCCACCAGCCTTTACTTGTATTGAGGATTCTGTATTCTTGGCTTTTCATTAAAATGTTAATCCTTTTTGTCCCTCGACTTTCCCAGGGCTTCAGTTTGAGTTCATCAACCCCATCTTTGAGTTTTCCAAAGGAATGAACGACCTCCATCTGGACGAGGCCGAATATGCCTTGCTCATTGCCATCAATATCTTCTCTGCAGGTCAGAACAAAAACGACGGCACATATCAAAGCCTGATCTGATAATGTAAGTATGTAAGGGTGTTTTTCATTACTCTCCGTTCAGATCGGCCAAACGTACAGGACCACGATCTGGTGGAACGGCTCCAGCAGCCCTACGTGGACGCTCTGCGCTCGTACATCATGATTAAAAGACCAAATGTAAGTGGGATGTGAGCGTCTAAATGTCAACAGAGACCAGCTGTCGTCATTGTAACTTTGGGCACAAAGGGTCAAGGCCGACGATAAACACACGAGAATCGAGGGCTGTAGTGGTGCAAAAGGATCTCAGTTGGTTTACTTTGGTTTATTGTAAGTCAGCTGTTTGACTTATTTTAGGATCAAAATAACGGTTTGCTGGGTTTAGCTTCATTAACCGTTGCTAACATTAAAAGATAATGAATAAAAAAATGTTAGTAATGACAATGTTTATTTAAAAATACAGTAAAATGGACAAAACAACACCTAAACACTGACCTCAATGAGTCTGGACCTGGTCTAAGACTTGACTGTTTTGAGCTCTCTTGTAACCATTACAGTGTATTGCACAGTGGTTATCTCTTGATTCAGTCTTGACCTGGTCTTGACCTGGTCTTGTTCTGACATGGTTTTGGTCTTGAACCAGGACGTAGGTTTAGAGGTGAAGTGCTGTTGGGGAGTCGATGTTCTCGTGTGGACCACTAACAGAACTACTCCCTTCACGTGAGAATGTCCTTCAAGAGAGAAACTGTAAACTTGTAAATGGAGGAAAAGCTGTGTCTCAGGTGGTCTTCTAATTTCACAAAATGATTCTCTTTACTCCTCCTTCAAACCACCTGGCCTCCCTGGACGAGGTTCAGACATCTTAACCAGACTGAAGCCAGGGTCTGGTCCAGTCACAGCAGTAAACCCCTCCCTCTGGGGAATATAAAACTCAGCTCTTCTCAGTTGAACCTCTTGACCATCAAACCTACACCCAGATGTCTGTTTTGAAGCCTTTTCTTTTTCATTATTTTTGTGATCATTATACCCATCATTTGTGACTAAGACAATGAAAATGTGTCTTTACATTTTGATGAGGCTCAAACTTCAATTTCTTACAGTCCAAGACCAGGCTGTTTTTGAGTGTTTTACCTTGACATGTTTCAATGCTAAACTTCCTGCAGTCTTCTTCAGAGTCACGTGATGCGTCATGTCAGCTGATTTACACTGGGCGTTGTCCGACTGAGGTGTGAGTCAGCGTATACGCCCCCTCGGCTCGGTTTGTTGTCCCGGATCTCGATCAGTCTATTAGGAAACCATCTAATGGACCTGGACAAAGCGAGATCCTGAAGCGAGCCCCAGGGACGACGAACCGGGACGCTTCAGGTAGAATAATACCCCCCGAATAAATCAGCTGACTAGACACTGACAGTAACGTCACGTGACTCTGAAGAAGACTGCCGGAAGTTTAGCATTGAAACATGTCAAGGTAAAACTCAAAAACATTGGTCTGAGTATGAGAAAACTAAAAGTTCACCTTTTCTTAAAGAACAAATCAACATTTATGGATTAACTTTACATTTTTGTGACCCCTAGCTTTTGAAACCTTAACTAAATGTTTTAAACTAAATCTTTTTTCAAACATGATAGAGTTTTGATGAACCACTAAACGTTTGTGACAAATGTACTTTTAGTTTTAGAGAAAAGTTTATACTGTGTCAAGTTATTAACAACACATTCTTATTTTCCTGGGAAGAAGAGAAGAAAACAGAATGAATCTTCACGTTTTGTCTTTAATGTGCTGGTCTTGTGCTCTGCAGGACCACCTGATGTTCCCTCGGATGCTCATGAAGCTGGTCAGCCTTCGCACGTTGAGCAGTGTCCACTCGGAGCAGGTCTTCGCTCTGCGCCTCCAGGACAAGAAACTCCCGCCACTGCTCTCTGAAATCTGGGACGTCAACGAGTGACAAACCTGATGTCACACTAGTGGGATTTCTTTTTTTCTTTTTCAGGCCTGAGGACACACTTTTGGCATCCAGCAGTTGTTTTTCTGCCTGGGATCGGTTATAGGATTGAGGAGAGACTTTTTGCTCTCATTGAGGCTACAAAAAGATTTCAAATGGATTCTAGTTTTGAGACTTTGTTCTTTCTTAGGTTTTGTGGCTGATGTAAGTTGATTGTGGTGATATTACCAGCACCATCCGAACAATTTTACGTTGGGTTTATCTGTAGTGTCAATACAGACGACGGACACCATTTTACATCAATGAGACATGGCACTCGACAAAATGTGTATCTGAAAAGAGAGTGGGTTAATGTTTAAGTTCTAAAGTTGTCAGGGACGAGCAGCTAATGGTTTGGCTGTTTTTGGGCCAGCACAGAGGGAGTAGTTGCTCATTGTAATGTGAATTCGACCTCCTCTGGGAGTTGGAGGTATCTGTAATTTCTCAAGAGATTTCTTTCCACTGGGACGGTACGGTACAGGTCGGTTCTGCAGCGTTTCCACCAAAAAGTGTCTGAAGTGTCCACAAAAAGCCAACTGTACCACTTTGGAGACGCCTCGGGCCAGGGTCCCAAGTGAGTCCAGCTTTAAGAGGAGCGTAGTTAAACCCTGCAGTCAGCTGACTGGACGACAGATAATCATCACTTGAGAGAAAGATAAATGTACTTTTTCCTGACGACAGTGTTTATTCTCAGCAGCTGTTTGTGGCTTTAAACAGAGTCAGTGTGGTACGGCTCTGGTTTCATGAATTTAAACATTATATTTATCGTCTCCACTGCATTAAACACAAGCAGAACCTGTGTCTCAAATATTGAGTCTCTAAATGACAGGAACCTGCTGCAGCTCTGTGAATGTAATGTTCAGAAAGATGGGAATAAACAGAAACAGTTGAATGTTTCCTGCAGCAGCTGTTCCTCCAGCCTCTCACTGCTACAACAGCATTTACTCTGATTTAGATTAAACGTCATCGAAGTGCTTTTGTGTCTCTTTGATGACGTCTCTCTCTCTGGACCCAGCAGAGGAAACAAACCGACCTGTACTGACCCCACAGTGGAAATGAGGCTCATGAGTTTTGTTTTATTTTTTTTAAGTTCATAAGGGACCCCTTTTAGTCATTTGCAGATTATTTAAAATTCATGTAAATGGCATATTTATTTTCAAAATGTATAGAAGATGGCACACACAGAAAGTATTGAGGTATTGATGCAATTTAATGCACACAAACTTATTCATAGATTAAGAGGCTGGCATTACCCACATTTAATTATTATAAGAGCACACACACAAAAATGTGACAATATCAACTTAATAAACGAAACAAGGCCGTGTTCTGTTATGGTGCTTTTTAAATGAGCAGAAACTAATCTTTACATTTGTATTTTTTTGTTTGTATAAAGTCATTGCTGCTTCTCAGCTTTGCACAAATACTTTAACGCTCCTAAAATGTATAAAAGATGTACATAGATCAGGCTCATAATTAATAAATGAAATAAGAGAAATCTCCATACCACTCTCTCCACTGCACTGTAATAGAACATCGAGGTTAAAAAAAAGTACTTAATAATGGTTTAACAGTACAAAAACTAGGCTAAATATAAATGTATGTTTGTATTTATCGGAAACAGATCTGCGTAATTTAAATATTTCTGGACAATGCGTTGTTTATGGATAAGCACATATTAACAGGCAGGCCTGGTCTTCACACAATGTTCAATCATGTTCAACGTTATTCATGTTGGATCTATGCCACGTGTGGGGAATTATCTGAACTTTTCTTGAAACATGTTTTCATATCAGAGCATAACATTCTGCCAGATCTACTTTTATGGAATTAAACTGTAGCTTATTTTGACTCAAAAACAAACATCAGTTGATTTTGCAGTATTTTCTTTTTCAAGCTGCCCTGTGTAACTTTTAGCCCAGATATATATACATATTCTCACTCTAGGATTGATGGCTCTTAGACATGAGGTCAGTAGAATCATGTTTATCTCACTAAAATAGTCTCCTTGGCTGGACACAACCCTCCTGGAACTTTCCTGTCCCGGGACAAGGACACTCAGATTAGTGACTGAGGCTCTACCACACGATTCATTTATAAATAAAAAAAACAGGTCAATAAACTGGACCCTACAGAGTCCTGTTTGTGCTAAATACACTAAAATTATCTTTCAAACTTTCTGCTTACTCTCAGAGGAATCTGCGCCCTCTACTGGCTAAAAGTTACGCAGGCTGCTTTAAATATTAAAATTCTAACAATATTCACGTAAAAAAAAAAAAAAAAAATCTGCTGACTTCTCACTAATCATTGTGTTTTTGATTAAAGCAGGGGTCCCCAACCTTTCTTTCACCATGGACCATTTTTGTGCGTTTCTTTTTATTTGAGGCACTCATAACTCAAAGTTTGTTGTTTAAGTCCTGGACACTGTCATGTGGTTTTAGTTAGAAAGAAAAGATGTTGGAAGCAGGGTTTTTCGGGATGTCCTGCCCTGACTTTAATCCAGAATGTTGTGAGATTTGAAGTTGTAAATTGCCTCTGTTTTTCATGTTTGCATTGTTTTCTTCCAAACAAATTCCAAAGGCTTGTTTTAATGTAGTGCTTGGTTTCTCTGTGGAGAACAGTGTTGATGCTTCAGAGCCTCGTTGGAGACGCTCACATGTTGCACAGAGACTTGTGTATCGCCTGCGATGGACTCATCATTTAAGAGTCGTGGTATTTTCTTTTAAATGCAGCTTTCTTTTTGTTGTTTGCCTCATCATTGGGCCTCTCCTGATCAAAGAAACTCTCCAGAGGTAACATTTTTTTTGCTCATCACTGTGTGGCACATGGACGAGCTGAGAGTGAGTCACGTAGGCTCTGGCGGAAGTTTTCAAAATAAAACACCCTGAATATTGCAATCATCTATAAAATGAAAATGTATTTAAATATTGATGATTTATTTTTCTGTACAGTTGGGGACCCCTGTTGTAATGTACTTAAGTTTCCAAATCTGAAACTGATTCTGACTGTCTTGCTTTTTCAGATTTTCCTCATTTTATTGACACTAACCCGTAACCGCTTCTTTAAAATTCTAGGGTGTGTTCATGTTATGCCATTTTAACAAGAGAAGAATTTAATATAATATTTAAACATGAGAGTAAATCATTAAAATATTGTTTTTTCATAGTAATTAGGTTTAAGTGTCAGGAGTGCTTGAACTGTACAGACGTTATCAGATAATTTGTGACAATGTAAACATAGAAATGCAAACTTATTTTAATACTTATACCTCCTGTCAGTTTTATATGTACAGTACGAATAAAAGTTATTCTGTAGAGCTGAAGTCTGTCTTTGTGATTGCACTTTTAATTTTTTAATATAGATCAATTATTCCTTGATAGCATTTGGCGATTGTTAATCATATTTTTCCCCATATTGGTTCAACTATAGGTATTAGTTTGAAGACTCTGGTTGAAGCAGTAAGGCAACACAACAGGATGGATGCTATACGGAACAACATGGACCATTCCCTCTGTTGGGCTTTTGTTCAGTTAATTTAAAGAGAATTTCCCCATGGCGATTAAAGTTGAACTAGATTTATATTTCAATGGTCAATTTTTAAATAAACATTTTACTACTTAAGTTACAGTTTTAATTGTTATTTTTAATACATGAGAGGAAAGGGACTGTTGAATCACTAATATATTGTTGCAGGAACTATCTAAAAAAAACAAGACCTTTAGTCATCTATTCTAGACTGAAGATGATGAGAATATTCAGACCTGAACAGGAGCTTTGTCCAATCACAACTTGCTTCTGGAAAAAGGAGCACTCCCATTGGTCGATGCTGATGTCAACAAGGAAGTAACGGCTGCTGATAAAACAAAATATTCAGCTCTGGATGTGTTTTTACAGAGAAATAACACTAAAAAAGATAAACAGTAAAGTGGGAGGAAACATAAAAACCTTAAATCACACAATGTTTACGGAGGAGGAGATAATTGTTCTGATGCATGAGTTTATGGTTTATGAAGTTTAAGTTTATGGCCACCTCTAAACTTCAGTTTGGTCAGGGACAGTAAAAGAAAATCAAGAGGTGCCACTTTAATAAATTATGAATAGAGAATAAAAAATGACATGTTTAAAAATGGTCGTTTAACTCAACTTAAAAAAAGTCGATTAAAATGACTGAGTTTAGTGCTTACTATCGCTGATCCTTGTGTGTGTTTGTCGTCAGCTGTAGTCTTCGGTTTGCGGAGTGTATGCGGAACTGGCTCCGCTCCTGATGAGAGCAGGAGGAGGATGTTGTGAAGGCAGGTTGGAGCAAAAAGGACACACCGACAATCGAAGAAAGAGACGAGCCCACAGCAGGCAGGCATCATGCATCGGTTAGGAGCCAGCCTGTCGCAACACTAAGCCTTTAAACCGTCCTACGCAGTGGATCATTTATGATGCAAATCTGCAAATTACAAGAAAATAGCTCAATTCAAGCGCACGCCTCTGGCTCTCTTTCCTTGACAGATAACAGCCCAGCACGCACCGCCCAAGCCGTCCTCAACTGCAGCTTTGGAATGAGCATTAGCAGCTAACCAGCTTATGCCAACAGGTAAATTTTCACTCTGAAATGTAATATTTTCAACCTAAACATGTATTATACATTTGCTTTGGATGGTTTCTCTCATTTCCGTTTTGTCACCATTGTTTCAGCGCTTAAAATTGGTTTTATTAAGACAGATTGGCAAAGCTGCTGTTAGCCGCCACAATGCTAACATGCTAATCCATCAGTGACGTAGAAAAGCGTACAGACGGAGCGGAGGTGACAGCATCTTTGAGCTGAAGGTAAAGGATGAAAAAGGGTCCGTTTCAAGCTACTCTTTATGTTTCAGTTTCCTAATATGTGAAATATACAGTTAATGCTATGCCCTTGACCAATTTGCCATTAAATCTGTCAGTTCTCGCTATTCAGCAGCGTTTCTAATGGATGCTCCTCGCTTTTCGTTGAAATTTAATTATGAAACCCACTGAATAAGCATTAACCTCACCCATCAATGTCTAATTAAATTCCCCTTTACCTTCATTCAAAAGGCACTGTATCAGACACGAGAAAGGGTGTAATTTAACCTTCAGTTTAGGTCGTGATGGAGAAGCTAATGCTAGGGAAGAGTATTCAAATCCAGCTCGTAAAAGTGATATTCAACGCAATTTATTATAGTCTTATCTTGTCATTAAACATACATATCATGTGAATAGGGATAAAATAAAGAATGTGGAACAGGGTCTAACAGGATATTGGCTCATACACAGCTGTTGTTTGTTGTTGATGTTGAGGGCAAACATATTTAATATCGGTTATGGTTGTTAAACTAGACACAGCTCACTATGTCGCATATTTATCTTCATCAATTGCAATATCTGTGTCGCGATAACGTTATTGTCTTCTATGTGATGGACATTTACTATTTTCCTCAAAATCATTCAAACGGTTTAGTTAAGTTTAGTCCTAGTTTTGAACTGGTTTATTTTTGGTTTAGTCCTGGTTTTGACCTGGTTCAGACTGGGTTCAGACCGGTTCAGACCGGGTTTAGACCGGTTTAGACCGGTTTAGACCTGTTTCAGTCTTTAATATTGATTATGCTCCTGTTTAGTGGAAGTCTTTTATTTGTTTATATTTTCCAAATAAAAAAAAATATATATATATTTTTAAACTTTTCATTCAAATATCGCGGCTCATATTGTTATCGCAATATTCAAAATAGCATATTTTTCTAACATTGTGCAGCTCTAGACGGTATTGACATGTATTTCTTCCTTATTAAATCTTTACTTTGATTACACTAACCCAGGTACATAATGTTTTTAGCTGAAGATTTTCTATATTTAGATAATGCTAGATGATGCCTGGTTGAGTAAAGGCCTGTGAATCACATCCATCTCTGTTCGCTGCTTATATAAGCCTGCCTCCAAACCACTCCACCCTGTTTCATCTGCTGTTAACCTGCAGCTTTAGCCTCCATTTGAACATGTTAAACTAAAACAGCACAGCACTGCTCTGCCTTTCTCATAAAATATCTGTTTTGGCTGTGCACCAGGAAGCATTTGTCCATGGGTCTTGATGCTTTTGCAAGATAAAGAGTTGTTTTTTTTTCTCACAGTGGGGGTAATTCATATGTCAGCCAAATTGTTAGCTTTCCCTAAATAGATCTGGTAATGAGAGAGGTTAAAGCTGCGGCAGCTACTGTTCACTTGAGTCAAACTGAAGAACAATGTGTGTATTGTTTCAGCATTTAGGCATCTTTAGCGGACTTCACACAGGGCTGGGCAAACTGGCAACACTTTTTTTTTTTTTTTTAAATACATTTTTTTCATATAATTTACAGTTTTTAATCTGACCGAGGTTAGTCTTTCAAAAGAACAGCATCTGAAGCCTTTTGTGATTAAGGGCGCTTTCACAGCTGCACCTTTTGGTTCAGACTTTAGGACTTTTTTGGTCATTGCCTGGTTGATTCAGTAATAGTTTGGGCCTTATCATTAGAATCAGATGATATTTAATTTCTATTTCCAAAGCATAGATTAATAGTTTTTGTAATTGTGTTTGCCCTTTTGAACATTGTTACTTGCCCTCAGGTGTGGTCCCAGGTCCCAGCTTTTTAAAATCAATGAAAAAGCATCTTGCGTGTTGCCACCTGGAGTAAGAGATAAAATCCAACGGTGTTTGGCTCCTGTTTGTTTTTCAGGGTGGAGCGTGTAAAGAATAACATTCTGTGGTATATACTGTGTTCAATAACCAGTCACGTCTGCACCTTTTAAAAATATCACCTGACAATCTGCATTGCACTAAGAAACCCACACCAGGGACGTGTCTCCTAAACACAGCCTGGTGAATGTGTCTCTGGAGTTAAAATGGGCCTAAAGAGACATTATTATGTGTTCAATCACTAAAACACTCAATGTATTTGGTCAAAAACGATAGTCATTTAAATTTATGCATCAGGAAATAAATTGCATAATTGTATTCTTGGTTGAAAAAACAAAATTGTAATTTGATTTTTTTTACAAAATTGTTCAGCCCTAGTAGTACAAACTATCTCCAAACTCTGTTTCACAAATGAACCTGACCTTGGTTCAGTTTGGTCTGGACCGAGACTAAAGAGGAGCTGTTTGGTCTGAACCAGGTCCTGGAGCTTTCACCTGAACATTTGGTTTAAACCAAACGGGTAAAGTCTGAACTAAACCGTTCAGGTGAGAAAGCCCACCTAGGGTTTACTCACACTCTGCAAACTGTTCCAGTCCCTGAAGTCTGGTTTGAGTCCCATCTGTGCTTTAAACATAGAACGCTTGGGTTTGAGCTGCGTACATGATGTAATATATGCAACAGTTAAATGTATGAATACCGCTTGGGTTATGTTCTTTGTTGTATTGTTTTTACAAAGTGGTCTTCCTATAAATAAAGGGCCCAGGCATGGATTGTTTCTGAGTGCAGGTAATCGTGCTCAGGCTCAGAACGGTTCACATATCCCCGGTGTGCGCCGTTAGTCTGCCCAGTCAGTATTCTTTCTGTCTTTTTTTCTTGATAACTCAATTTTTAAAATGACACAGGCAAAAGAACACGAATAAAAGATATTACAGATCTGTGCTGGGCTCATACGACGCAGCTACATGTAGACGACAAAGCTCTGTGACATTATCAGTGATGCATTCGATCTGATATAAAAGCACCTGGACACACTGCCACAGTCACACGTACAGCCAGATATTATCTCCTCTTAATCCAATAATAAAGAAGCAGAATAGCAGTTTACTTGAATTACAGGTACAGACTCTGGTGCTCCCTCGCCTGCTTTCGGTGTCCCTTTAAGAATCTGTAGTGTGGGCTCAGCTGTTTGTTAATAATAGGGTCGCAAAGGTCCTAGTCCAAGCTGTGGCTCTTTTTTTTTGAACAAAGGTCCCTAAGCTTCTTATTTAGAGAGAATTAACTGAAGGAACCTGCAAACCATTAAGTCTAATTGAACACTGCATTGTTATACTTCACATGTTGAACAGTTTCTCGCTGCTTTGGGCTCAGCTCTGGAGTTACTGGGTCCTACTCTCACCTCTGTTCATGTGCTGTGGGTCAGGACTGAAAATGACAAGAAACTGACCTAAAGCAGTATCTTTCCCTGTGTTTTCTTCTTCTTTTGTCTCAGGTGGAACCCAGCAGAGTCGATTCCAGATCCATCAGCACGACGATGACGATGATGATGATAATAACTGAGCAGAATTGGACCTCCGCGTGTGAGCTGTGATGGGAACGCTGCAGTGAGCTCAGAGAGATTTTCTTGGAGGCAGTGACACACAGGCTGGACTCGGTCCAAGATGGAGAAAAAGAAGATGTGCCCTCGCCTCCTCGACTACCTGGTGGTGGTCGGAGCAAGGTTAGAATTCACTCGTAAAATATTTGTCTTTACAAGTATCACCGACTCTTCTGTGTTACATCTGTGCTCATTTACAGGGTTTATTCCAATATAAATACAATAACTGACTGCACTACATTCAAATTGTTTAAACAACGAGTAAATCTGGGTAAAGCCAATGGTTAAACCAGAATTAAAGCCAAGTTAAATAATGTTTGAGGGATTTAGACAGATTTTAACAAGTTTAAAGGGGTTTTAATTTGAATTTTAACAGGCTTTATGGTGTTTCAGTCAGAAATTAGGTTTTAAGCTACAGTCAGGTCCATAAATATTGGGACATTGACACAATTCTAATCTTTTTGGCTCTATACACCACCACAATGTATTTGAAATTAAACGAACAAGATGTGCTTTAACATTACAATAATCAACCTGTGATGGAAAGCATTGGCCAATCACATTCCATCACATCGTTGAAATGAATCACATCGTTAAGAGTGTTGTTTGTCCCCTGAATGATTTTAAAGCTTATGTAATTATTGACTTTAAGTTTGGAATTGTTGTTGAACTGTTGTTGTGTCCTTGGGCAAGACACTTGACCCACCTTGTCTCCAGTGGTGTTCCAGCTGTAACACTGGTGAATGGAAGTAATGTAAGTCGCTTTGGATAAAATCGTCTTCTAAATGTAAAATATAAATGTAAATGAAACTCGATAGATTTTGGCAATTTGGTCTGGAAGAAGGAGTTCTTGAGGTGTTCTGTCCTGCAGCTCATTGATCTCAGATGTCCACAGCCTGCTCTCGAAGGGTTCAAAAGCCCAAAGCAGGGGATGGTTCATGTTGTTCAGTAAAGCATTCGTCTTGTTGTGTGTCCATCGCTTCACTGCTCCAACCACGGTCTACAAACTAATACCTATAGTTGAAATGAATTGATTCTGTTGTAAATAAAATAAGGCAGGTTTTTGTGAAGGGAGGGGGTTTGGATGTAACTTCAATAAAACTGTCTGTCCATTTGTTTTTGTTTTTCAGACAACCCAGTAGTGACAGCGTGGCCCAGACGCCTCAGCTGCTGCGTCGCTACCCGCTGGAGGACCACCAGGACTTCCCGCTCTCGCCGGACGTGGTGTTCTTCTGCCAACCCGAGGGCTGCCTCAGCATCCGCCAGCGCCGCGTGAGCCTCCGGGACGACTCTTCTTTCGTGTTCACGCTCACGGACAAGGACTCGGGAATCACACGCTACGGCATCTGCGTCAACTTTTACCGCTCTTTTCAGCGAGGCCATCACCGTCCTCGTGGAGACAAGAGCAGCCACACGGACACGACGGGTCATGGGGCAGACACTGGCAGCGAAGGCTCCGACGGCAGCAGCAGCACGGCCCCAAGTTCAGCGCTATCCCCCCCTAACGCCGATCTACCTGCCGCTGGGGAAGACGAGATAAACACCAGTAAATCCCCGCAGCACAAACGACGCAATGCCAAAATGGCCGCCAGGAACCGGAACAGCACGCTGACGTCGCTGTGCATCATCAGCCACTACCCCTTCTTCTCCACGTTTAGGGAATGCCTTTATATTATCAAGAGACTGGTGGATTGTTGCAGTCAGAGGCTAACGCAGCGAGCAGGCCTCCCCAGAGCCGCTCAGAGGTGAGTGGAATTATTGACTCGGCGCATTGGCCATCTGTCATCCAACTGTTACTGCTCTCTGGTTTTCTGTTTGTCTTTTTCCTTAGTCTCAGCTCTGCTCACTTAAACGGCTGTCACTCTCTTTGATTATAGGCTGTTTTTCAACCAGTGTTTTTATTGATTCTGTTTAAATTCATTATAGATTTCTTTTGATAGATAGTCTCTCTAAGTAGGGGTCGTCAGTCTAACCTCTGTTTGGCATTATCAGCTGAGCCCCCCTCCTCCCCTCGAGGCTTTAAAAACCTTTTGTTGAGCTTGAAATGACTTAATTTATCCCAGAAGGGCAATTTAGTTCAGTCTCCAAAAAAAGGACAAGGGCAAAAACAATCACAGCAACAAAATGTCACTGGCAACAGGTCAACGGGACAAGCGAGAGAGAAGCCCACCCACAAGTAAAACCAGCTGGGTCTCCAAGTCTAGTGTCAAACAATAAAAGCCACAGCTGCAGAAGTCATCCAAGAGCCTGCTGGGTCACACTTTTAATCGCCTCGTGATTCAGCAACAATTGTTCAATTCATCTTTTTTGTATTTCCATCTAATAAACTAAGTACATGGCTTGGGTGTGTAAGAAAGAGGTACTGTCATTTACATTTGAAGCCGGGTCTACACTGTACATTTTTTTTAGTGTACCAAGGTTTGTGCCACAGACTGTACAACGTGAAATAGGTAGATCATGGTCTGCTGCAGGTTCACACTGAGAAATGGAACAAACAAGACTCTAAACGCATGTCATGGCGCTGGTGAATATAAGCTTCTTTATTAAACTCTGCACAAAACAAAGTAGAGGACACCAGTTACACTTTGACAACTTTTCCTGTTTTTTAAATTGTATTTGCTGATTTTGAGTCACACAAAATTTTTATTACAAAATGTGTAAATTTTTTTGACTTATCATTTTCATATTTTTGAGTAATCTTTTCTACGGTTTTAGATGTTTTAATGTCAAAACAATTTACACTTTGTGTGAATTGTGAAACATTCTGAAATATGTCGAGGCCTTGAGTTTTTAAGTTGGTCCATCATCAGAGTCTTTTCTCCTGTGTTTTTCTCTCTCCATGTTTTTCTCCTGTTTTTGGCTGTGACCAGCAGAAATAGCCCCTATTGGCTCTTCACTGCACAGACACGCCCAGTGATCACTGGTTTAGTGTTTAAACCTGAGTTGGGAGAAAAACGTTAATAACCAGTGTCGTGCAACAGATGAACCCAAAGTCACCCAGTTTGGATTTGTTTGGTTTTATCAACTCAGAACTTACTCTGCAACTCTGAGTTTTTTCAACCAGCTTCTTGCAACAGCCCTCTTGAAGATTAGCAGTAGTTGTTGAGGGAATGAATGAATGGGGATTCTAACAACAAAGTCAGGCCTGTTGAAGTAACTACTTAACCTAACCCTAACTACGTAACCCTAACCCAGAGCTGTTGTATGAATGTGTCCCTCAGCATTAGGGCAGTGTAGTGAGTGGAACACTGGTGTGGATGCTATATTTAACGTGAGTGTGTAGAGAAGCAACCGTCCTACAGTGTCGGGCCAATTAACACTTCATCTCTTTTAAAATAGCAATCTTTAGTGCCATCCATGGCACCGCGAGAACTGTCAAAGCAAGAACGTGTGACACAAACGAATGTGTGCAAATATTATCACTATTTGTAAAATGTTGGTTTAAAACCAAAGTGTGTAATGATGTTCTTGTTTATGTTTTTATATGATGAGTGTGTGATACAGAGGCTGCTGGGGAACCGACAAATACCACAGTTAACACAAACCGTACATAAACAGGCTGATGATAAAAGCAACAGATGGAGAGAAAAACAAAACTAGGAATGTTCTTTCTTTTTAAAGCATTGCTTCCTCTGTGGGAAACAGTACAGGACGCTTTGGTTGAGTTTCTCCTGAAGAAGCTTGTGTTTCCTCTGCTGGGTCCAGAGACATTAGGACCAGTCTCAAGCAGAGGTCGCACTAGACTTTCTCACTCTCCGTCATTTTGACTGACACTCGTAAAATTTCCATCATAACTATTATTACATGTCTTTTTATTTTTATTTTTACTCACAATTTAAGAATTTCCAAGACGAGCATAGAGGAGTGATTATTAGTTTGAACAACAGATGAACAAAAACGGCACTTCATGTTTTAATCGTCAGTAGTCACAAATGTATAATGTTATTTGACTTTGTCGCGTCCCCAGCGCCGTCCTGCTTTGAAGCAAGTATATGAAGCTCTATACTATGAAGCTGCTGTGAAAAGATTAAAGCAATAATCTGCTAAATAATGGCGTTCAGAGCGAGAGATGAGCATCTGTTTTTCGTGGTGGAGGACCCTGGATTTCTCCAGTTACTAACACATTTAGAACCACGTTGCACTTTACCAAGCCGTCACTATTTCTCCTGTCCTGTATGAGAATGTTGTCACTGACATTTGGACATCTGACGTTAGTCCTGTGATTATGTTTAGGTGGTATCTTCTCAGTGGCTGGATGAAAATCTTAACATCCATTACAGGAGTGTTCTTATACAGCTACACTAATATGTCAGACTTTAAAAACCACGCTTCAACAGTGGCGTATACCAAAGGAATTTGTATCCTAAACTAAAAGAAAGATTATTAAGACCCATTTAAAATGTACAGTTATCGGCTCAGTATCGGCCATGAGAAGCACTTGATTAGTTGATACAGTTGAAACTCTCTAGTCTGGAGTACTTCATCACGACCTCAGTCTTCTAATGCCTAGTCCTGACTTGCTGTTATCATGTTACGTGGCGATGACGGATGGAGGAGAGCATAATGGCTGCCAGCACTTGCCTGGGCAGCACTGACAGATTGAGGTCTGTGGCTGCCTTCGGGAAGCATCTGCAGCTGGTGGGAGGGCCCCACGGGACTAATGACTGAGCCACACACTGAGCAAACACTGGCACCGTTTGTGTCGAGTGGTGGGTTTCACATCAATATTTCGACAATTGCTTGAGAGTCTCTTAAAAGTCTTATTTGCTCATCATTATAGAAATGTATCTGCGTGAGGTCTTGGAGGAGTGGGAATAAATGTGCCATTAACAGTCACTTAAAGGTGTTACAGAGGATGTTTTCGTGAGTTTTTGAAATGAGTGTTTTCTTAAGAACAGCCTCGTGAACGCCTCCCAAATCTCATGCACGAGCATTGTAACACAAGCACAAGCACGTTTGTGGACTCACCGCTTAGAATTGTTTCATGGTTTTAACCTTTGAGAAGCATAACTTAACATACGTAAGAATGGGAGATTGGGAAAGATACGAACAGGCAGTTTGGTAATGCAACGAGTAATAGTGTGAGTCTAACACGCTGGACAGTACTCCCGTTATTACTTTGCTTTACAGTGTCAGGATACAAGTTTGTATCTTTCCCAAAGCCTCAAAAATCAAATATTGTCACCAAGTTACCTGTCCAGTTGAAATCTGGCGACAGGTGCATCAGTCGGAAGCCCTTTGTCAACTTGTGTGCATGTTAGGCCAAAATCACCAGGGTATTGTAAACTTATGAGCACAACTGTTAATCTTCTCTGTCTTAACTATCTCGCTTCAGTACATCTATTTAACAGTTGGTTATATGTCTGTTAAGGCAGTTTTAGATTATATAGAAAAAAAAATCACATTAAAAACATTCTGTAATACCTTTAAATGCTTCTGTTATGTGCTGTGTATTGTACAGTGGAGAAAGCTTAGAGTCAACACTGTTACTTGAAATATTGAAGGTTTATAAAAACGTACATATTTCTATGAACTATAATAGACATGCTAAGTTTTGTGCAGTTACATTATACTCAAGTAACTTCTATGTAAAAACTAATATTAAAAAATTAGATTATTGAGTTATTCTTTCATTTTTATACAAGGAGAAAGCTCATACATACTCAATAGACACAAGGGAACAGTTATAAAATCTAAACCATCCAAGTCCAGACTCATGGAGGTCAGTGTTTGGTGAAAGAGGCAGAGTAACAGTAGGACTTTTTTAATTGAATATACATTGATAAAGGTTTTTATCCAATCTCAAAAACAGACAAGTATGCTATTTGTGGTTTTGGTTGGCCTTGACGTCCGACAAAACAGTCTTAAGACCGGTCAATTGGGTCGGGTTTAGTTTAACCCTGTGTGTCTCCATAAACCAGCTCTAGGGTCATTTACATTGACATAGTCTTTTTTTTCTGCTACTTCAAGGTGCTACAGATGTGACTTATTTGTTGGTGATTATTTTCCTAATACTTATGTGATACTATTGGTTCCCCAGAGACACCATGTGGAGGGTGTTCACTGGGGCTCTGTCCACGGAGGAGAAGAGCAGTCAGCTGTTGGCCGACCTGCGGGAGATCGAGTCCTGGATCTACCGGCTCCTGCGCTCGCCTGTGCCGGTGGCGGGACAGAGGCGAGTGGACGTGGAAGTACTGCCCCACGAGCTCAAACGACCCCTCACCTTCGCCCTGCCCGATAACTCCCGCTTCTCCATGGTGGACTTCCCTCTGCACCTGCCGCTGGAGCTGCTGGGGGTCGACGCCTGTCTTCAAGTCCTCAGCTGTATCTTACTCGAGCACAAGGTGAGAACTGGATGAAGCGCAGAGATCGGGTGGTTAGGATGATGCTCTGATGGTCTGTTGACATTTAAGATTTTAAAGGCTTTCTTTTTTATCTAGGATTAACTTATTTGTTTCTTGTGACTGGAGCAGGAAGGGTATGTTTACTGTCTGAGGTGCTGCAGTGTTTATGTGAACCAATAATAAGTGCCCTTATGCCCGCAGTATGGGATCAGACTAAATCATTATTATTGATGTGTTCACTCATCAGACATAACAATCTGACACAGCTGAAGGGAATAACACTGATTATCTCGTCATCATGGCACCTTTTAGTGAGTGGGATATATTAGGAGCAGGTGAACATTTCATCTCAAAGTTGATGTGTTAGACGCTGGAAAAATGGTCAGCGTAAAGATTTGAGCTCTTGTGGGTGTTTCCAGTCTCTGCAGTGGTCCAAGGAAGGAACAGTGGTGGTCCGGCATCGGGGTCAAAGGCCAGAAAGTTAATGCTGGTTTGGATAGAAAGGTGTCATTGCAGTTTGTTGTGTCTGGGGCAGCATTGTCTCAGAGCAGTCAGGGAGCCCCCAAATCTCATGCACGAGCATTGAAACACAAGCACGTGTTTACTACCGGCATTCGCTGTGTCACGTTAGTGGACTCACTGCTTAGAATTGTTTCATTTTAACATTTGAGAAGCATAACTTAAGAATGGGAGATTGGGAAAGATACGAACAGGCAGTTTGGTAATGCAACGAGTAATAGTGTGAGTCTAACACGCTGGACAGTACTCCCGTTATTACTTTGCTTTACAGTGTCAGGATACAAGTTTGTATCTTTCCCAAAGCCTCAAAAATCAAATATTGTCACCAAGTTACCTGTCCAGTTGAAATCTGGCGACGGGTGCATCAGTCGGAAGCCCTTTGTCAACTTGTGTGCATGTTAGGCCAAAATCACCAGGGTATTGTAAACTTATGAGCACAACTGTTAATCTTCTCTGTCTTAACTATCTCGCTTCAGTACATCTATTTAACAGTTGGTTATATGTCTGTTAAGGCTGAAGCATCTGTGGGATGTGCTGCTGAAATCTATGGTGCCAGATCCCACAGAAAAGCTTCAGGGTCGAGTGGAGTCCATGCCTTGACTCAGGGCTGTTTTGGAGCAGGTAGTCATAATGTTATGCCTGATTGCTGTAGGTAATGGTGCTGTTTTGCTTTTTTATCTCCCCATCTCCCAAACTCACTCGACTCCGTTCCTCCCGAGCAGCAGCTCAGCACGTCCTCGCTTCATTTATAAAAACAGTTATTTCTGTCAGTCGCAAAACGTTTTTTATCTTAACACACGCCTCAGAACAATAGACTTTGTCACATAAAGCTGTAAAGTTGCTCTTGGTGCAATATATGTCCATAATAATATGTCCACACTGTTTTGTCTGTGTCCCATTAGACACACATGGGCTGTTAATTAACATACTTGTGTAAGTGCTCTGTTCAAGAGCTGCTTTCACTTAAAACAGAGTTACTGCAAGAGATGGCTCCACTGCCACAGATGAATGTGTGCGTTTGGTTTAATTGTATTCAGTGAACATTTTATCCGCTTATTTGCAGTTTATGACGTCGCATAACCACCGCCTTAGCAGCCGTGACATTAGGCAAATCTAGTGTGATAAACTGTGACATTAGGCAAATCTGTTTTATCAGGGATGCTCTAAGCCGACACTAGGACCTGTAACAAGTCCCGATTAAGATTAAAAAGCTGGCTCGGACACCAGTTGTTGGAGTAAATACATGGGTCCGATCTACTGTAGCTCTATGTCTGTCATGTCCTGGGCAAACTAAATGGAGCGAGTCAAAGAATCAGCAGTGTGGAGATTTTTTACAGAAGTATCTGGTGAATTATTAAATCTCGCTAGATTAATTAAGTCTCTGTTATTTACACATTGCACATCGTGCAGCCACTGTCGCTCTGTGACAACAGCAGCGCTGGGAGCACATGCGAGCTGAGTTTAATAGAAGAACACATCCACAACGAGAGATGTAACTCAATCTGCCTGGCTGTCCCGGTGTAGTGTTCTGGTGTTGCTTTTAGACAATGATACCCATTTGCCCCGAGCCTTGACTGTCACTTAAGAATCAGCCACTGCACTGATCGATGAAGACACGGCTGCACAAAGCAAACAAGCTAAACCGTTTAATTATGCAGGGTTCCTCCACACTGTTCCAGTTTCCCTGCAGATATTGGAAATGTTCTCTAAAAGCCTGAAATTACCAAAAGACAATTGAAACAAATTCTTCATTAATAATACATTTAAACTCATTAGTCTGAGTGGAAAAGATGTTCAGAATGCTGCTGTGAAGATTTTGCCCTAATTAAGTGTGTGTGTGTGTGTGTGTGTTTTATTCTTCATCAGGTTATTCTTCAGTCCAGAGACTACAATGCTTTGTCAATGAGTGTCATGGCCTTTGTTGCCATGATCTACCCCCTGGAGTATATGTTTCCTGTGATCCCGCTGTTGCCAACGTGCATGGCTTCTGCTGAACAGGTACAGCTAACACACCTTGACTTCACGTTTTCCTGACAGTGCTTACTTTATTACATCAACAAAAAGACAGGGAATCATCTGATATGGATTAAAGTAACTGCTTTTCTTAATCACAACACTAAGGCCCAGAACTGCAGCAGATGACAGTAATGCACTTCTGGTTCCATAAATGGTGATTTTGCTTTAGTCTTTTGGACTGTTAGCATTTCTGAGGAAACAACAGTCTGTTTTTACCTGATGCTGAGAGCTCAGTGATGCAGCTGTGACAGTTAGATACGTTATTACAGCAAAGTAGCATTAGCATCAAGGCCATATTGTGAGGGTGAGTTTGTAAAAACTTACAGATGAAGGCTTTTTCAATTGTGACTGATGAGACACTGACATTAAAATGTAATTTCACTTCTTTGCTGAGAGTTGTCATTATTTATGCTGTTATTTTACTGATCCGACCCACTTCAAATTAAGCTGTTTTTTCTCCACATAGCTCCTGCTGGCCCCTACTCCTTACATCATCGGCGTACCAGCCAGCTTCTTCCTCTACAAAGCGGATTTCAAAATGCCGGATGACCTGTGGCTGGTGGATCTCGACAGCAGCAGGGTCAGTAAATATATTATTGAAGGACTTAATACAGTTTTTTTTCTCATTAAGTATCTTCCTCTGCAGGTCATAGCCCCCACCAACGCAGAGATATTGCCTCCTCTTCCAGAGCCTGAAGCGGGTGAACTCAAGAAACATCTAAAGCAGGTATATTATTACTTCTGTTGATTGCGGGGATCTAAATAATGGTTTGGACTAAACTGCAGTGATTCAACAAGATCCAAATACAGCCCTGAATCATCCTGTAGAATTTGTGTTTCTGTAGTTTTGTCATGTAAATGTATAAACGCCTTTCTTTCAGTGGTATGAAGAGTTCTTCATCAAGAGTTGTATGTATTGTAGAAGCGTGAATGGATTGTGAAGTACACTAACAGAATGTCTTTTTTCCCCCTTGTTTTCTTTGCATGCTTTAGCTCCTGGAGGTAAAAAAAAAAAAAAGGAAAAAAAGTAGCTAGAATCCTGTTTCCTAAGCCATATCTTTAGCAATATTGGCAGTAAATTAACTTTAACCTGATTATTTAAGACCACAACTTGGTTCTGATTCATGTGCACATTGCCAGTCCATGCTTCGGCACAGCTTCTGTCTGTTTTAAACTTGATATAGGAACCTGGAAGAGGAAAAGAAATGTTGTTTGAGTAAAAACTGCCTCTAAGTATGAAGCATTTTCCCACAGACATTTTTAATGGATCTTGCAGATTACGACATTTGCTCGCTGCCCATCTTTTCTATAATATATAGAGCTACGGGAGAAGGGGCCACCCAATAAAATATAATACTATTTTTTCATAGTCTATAAATAATAAAAAATCCATTGGTTAATATAGCAAAGAATGATGAATAAAAGCAGCACACAGCAGTAAAATATAAACCAAAGGACCAAAGGAAAAAGAGGATTTTGACAAACCAAGTAAAAAGTGACTGGATCTTACCGTGACTCTGCTGTAACAACCGCTTCAGGTTACATCAAATATAAACAACTCCTTTTGTTCATATCTTATTATTTTAACAGTTTTATACCGACATGTTAAAGCAGCAAAAAGCAGCAATACCATAAGAAGTGTTTTCTAAAACGCTGTGACTAAAGGAGCCTTGAATCAGAGCCAGTTGTGTTGCTGTGTGTTATCAGCAGCCCGCTCCCTGTGTGTGGTCGTGTGACTGAGAGGACTGAGCGAGTGTGCAAAGCCTCAGTTTAGCAGTTGTATACTGGTTAAACAAACTCACAATGTTGATCTGAGTGTTACTGGACTGACAGTAAAAGAGTCTTGGTAACTGATGCCAAAACGCACTGCTGTATGTCTTTAGAGGTCAACTTAAAGGTGCAGTGTGTTGTTTCTACACCTTAAAGCCTTCTTTCTTCCAATGGCCTTTCCAATGGAGCTTTAAATATCTAGATTTTAAGTTAAATGCCACCATTATACACTTTTTATCTCGTTCCATTTGTGTGCTACAGAATTATACACAGTGCACCTTTAAAGTAACATGTCTTATTGAAGTAAATCCATTTTAATGTATGGTTTGAGTGGATATAGCACTGATGCTATGTCAATATTTTCATAAGATCTGCTATTTACCATTCATTTGTAACCACTGCTGTATGACCCCAGATGGTTACAATGAATGGTCTTCTGTGTCTGAGACGTAGGTCGAGTCTTGAACTGCTTTATGTGTTTGTCTGTTTTTTATGTTAGTTTTCTCATTTGTCTTTGTCTCCGACGGTTTTTGTGTCTTTACAATATGTTTTCTTACCTCCTTTACTTCAGTACGTTTTCTTCAGTCAGTGGTAGATTGGTTTGAGGTGAAAATATTATTTATTATTACTACTTAACTACTGAAACAATTTATTAAATTCATTTTTTTACCTTTGGAAATAAAAAATGGATCTAAAAAGTAAACTATATATAATATATATATATATATATATATATATATATATTTTCTCACTCCAATTTTCCAGACTCTTTAATTTTTACATTTTTTTTTTAACATTTATTTAATTTTACTTTTTTTATTTGATTTTATTTGTCAGTATAGACAGGAAATTGTAGTAGCAGTGTGTATTACTTTATACAATTTAGCTTTGGATACTTTTTAGTTGGATCCTTTCTTTTTCCACAGACCAGGTCTTACATAATTTCAACACCACAAACTCTTGAAAAAACAATGGTTTAAAAAAAAAAAAAGCTTATAAAGCACACGGCTAATTTGCATAAACCTACAAAGTAAGTGTCTTAATGTGTCCTTTTTGTCTGCAGTCTTTATGGACCTTATTTGAGCTGCTCTGTAGCTAACAGCAGCATTAGCCACAACAAAGTAGAGCAGGTTTAGAAGAAGAAATGTTAAATTTAATTTCTGACAAAAATAAATACCATGACTTAATCAAATTTAATGTATCGTCCGCTCTGACTTGAACATTAAAATGTATAGATGTGGTGCGGTCTGCATTTGCTGAAAATAAAATTTACAAAGTCTAACAAGTTAAAGTCAGCAAAAGGGAATTACTGTTGAAAGGAGACAAAGAAAATCTCATGAAGGGTTTTTTTGATTGTTTTTTTTTTTTTTTTTATTGTCTTGGTCCATCTGTCTTGTGCTGTTCCAGTGTCGCTCATCAACAGCATCTCTCTTATCCTCTCCTTAGTTTCTGGTTAGGTTGACCGTGATCACCCAAAAGCAGATCTTCTCCTCCGAAAATAAGGTTACTCACGTTTGCCTCCTGTGGAATGCATATTGCCCCTGCACGGA
This sequence comes from Perccottus glenii, assembly GCA_024416835.2. NCBI lineage: Eukaryota > Metazoa > Chordata > Actinopteri > Gobiiformes > Odontobutidae > Perccottus > Perccottus glenii. Next base: position 2,672,848 of record CM044548.2, on the reverse strand, counting down.
TTTCTTCTTCCCCACATTAATCTGCTTGTCAAAACTTGTCTTTTTATCTCTATTAAGACTTGAATAACATTGTGTCAGAGCAGTTCTTTTGGACACACTGCTTACTTAGCTCTGGCTTGAGCATGACTGAATGTTGCATCTGTTTTTGGCATCAATGAGTGTTTTTTTTTAACCAGATATTGTGTAATGACGCTAATCACTAAAATAAACGTAACAGTCATCCAGAGCAAACTAAATGTTCCATTGTGCTCAGCTTAACATTGACTCTTGAGTCTGCAGCAAACCATGCATAATGACTGACTATTCCTGCTCCTCCTTAAAGTAACTCCTCCCCCCTCAGGCATCAGCATTCAGAGATACAACTACCGGGTCTGAACCAGGTCTGAACCGGGTCTAAACCGGGTCTGAACCAGGACTGAACCGGGTCCAAACCAGAACAAAACCGGACTAAAACTGGACTAAAACAGGACTTAAAATCTAAATGCCTTTGTTGCCCAAAATAAGCTTGAGATATTGATTTATAAATATAAATATCTAAATGTTGATGCCAGAGTTGGAAGTGTCTCATTCAAGTCCTGCCCTTCACCAGCGTCTGTAGCAGCTTTGAAACGTTTGTAATCGTCGTCTCGTTACTTGTTCTATCTAGGCCTTGGCCAGTATGAGTCTGAACACGCAGCCCATTCTAAACCTGGAGAAGTTTCAGGAAGGTCAGGAGCTGCCCTTGCTTCCGCCGGGACGAGATAAAGCCTCTCCGTCCTCCACTGAGTTCAACCCTCTCATTTACGGCAACGACGTTGATTCTGTGGACGTAGCCACCAGGCAGGCCCTGACACTTAATTTATCCTTTTAATTAATTATCTCATTATTAAAGCAGTCACTAAATTGTTTCTCATTTTTCACAGGGTTGCCATGGTGCGCTTTTTCAACTCGCCAAACGTTCTTCAGGGGTTCCAAATGCACACTCGCACATTACGCCTGTTCCCACGGCCTGTCGTGGCTTTCCAGGCAACGTCTTTCCTCGCTTCTCGGCCACGACGCAGCTGCTTCGCGGACAAACTCTCTCACACCCAGGCGGTCGAGTTTTACGGAGAATGGGCTCTCAACCCGACAAATCTTGCCTTTCAGAGGATTCACAACAGTAAGTCCAAATATTCTGTGAAAAGACTGCCTGAAAGTATATTAATAATTCTTTGTCCTCTTCTCGTGTAGATGTGTTTGACCCCTCTTTGATTGGAGATAAGCCTAAGTGGTACGCTCACCAACTACAGCCTGTCCTCTACAGAGTTTATGACGGCAGCTCTCAGCTCGTCGAGGCCATGGCCAGTCCTCTGGAGGACGAGGGAAATGAATCTGATCCGACAGACAGGTGGGACAAAGACAAAGACATCTGGATATCTGCAGGATTTTCTGATTGGGCGTATTTCACTTTAGACATGGAACATAAGCATGTTTTACTTTATTTATTTTTAATTTTTTAAAAGGGCATTTCTTTCATCGATTTATGCTTTATTAAAAAAAACAGGACCAGGTCTTAACCAGGTATAAATTGGGACATAACAGGTCTAAACCAGGACTAAACCAGGACTAAACCAGGACTAAACCAGGTCTAAACCAGGTCTAAACCAGGACTAAACCAGGACTAAAACAGGACTAAACCAGGACTTAACCAGGACTTAACCAGTTTTAAACCAGGACTTAACCAGGACTTAACCAGTTTTTAACCAGGACTTAACCAGGACTTAACCAGTTTTAAACCAGGACTTAACCAGGACTTAACAAGGACTAAACCAGGTGTAAACTAGATCTAAACCAGAATCTCCATCTTAGTCACACTGTTGCAGCTGTAAAGTCTTTACTGCAGGTCATGACACATTTTCCAAGTGAGTTCAAGGAGAAATAAGTCAGAAATGAAAGGAAAATGAATGATAATGAAGTTCCCAGATGAAAACATTGACACTGTGAAAATTTAATTAAGTTACAGCATTGAATAACAAAGAGGGTTATGTCTTCCTCGTAACGCAGCTACACCTCCATTTTAAGTGTGTCCTTAACCCAAATATAAACCTTATTGTGATATAGTCTGTATGTAAATGTAGTTTGTTTTTTGTCGGTGCTGTGCAGAGGTTTGGTAACATGATCATTTGTTCTGGTTGCAGCGGCAGTGACAGTGATGGATACGACGGCTCCAGCTCGTCGTATTCTTCGCTCGGAGACCTCGTGAGCGAAATGATCCAAGGAGACATCCAGGGAGACACATCCAGTAAGTTTGACCAACAACCATGAAAAAAATATGGAAAAGTAAACTTTTTACTTTTTTTGTTTTTGTTCCTTTGTTGATAAATTCTCATTAATGACTAAGTTACAGCCAATAACGGAGACTTGGGGTCAGACAAAGCAAAAAAGCAAAAAACAGAAGCATAAAAACAATCTGCTGTGATTCTATTAATGAGTCATACATGGATATATGTTTCAGTCATTTTGAGGATTTTAGACTTTTAATACACTCGAACAAACCTGGATAGGTTTTGTAAAATGATCTGACACTCACTAGATGTGGATCCGCCTACACACGCTGCACTGGGAGACGCCAGTGAAGTTGAGTTCCAGGACTTCAGGGAAGGCCAGATTCCGGAGGGTCCTTCAGGCGGAGAGGGTCCTACAGAGCCCTCTGATGGACAGCCTCTTCGCTCCAGCTCCAGCACAACCGCCAGCTCCAGTCCCAGCACAATCATCCAAGGAGTCAACCACGTAAGTCGGGATGTCCCGCCTTGACTTTAATCCAGAATGAGATTTGAAAGACAGCCTCTGTTTTTTTCATGTTTACAGAAAATTGTTACACAGAGGCTTGTGGCTCGTGTATCGCCTGTTGCTGCGATGAACTTGTAATTTTAGTTGGACTCGTAGTATATTTTATAGAATATAAGTCTATAAAATGACTTAAAATACTGATGAAAGGGTTGGGGACCTCTGTAGTTTAGCTGTTAATTATTGAAGAGCGTAAAGCGCCTGTATCCATTAAACTGTGATAGGACAATACCATCTTATTTAGTTATGGTTTTTCAAATGCTTCTTAAAATGGACCGTCATTGACATCTGACATTGGCAAAAAGGTATTGAACTGGAAAATGTGTCGCCTATACAAGGTTCTAAATCAATTTAATTGAACTTTATTAATTAAGTGAAATTCAGTTGTTAGGTCTCTTCAGATGAATTGATTCAGACGTCCTCTCCCACAGACTGATTGTTCACTCTGATTGAAGTTGTTCTGTCCTGCAGCTCATTGATCTTCAGACGTCCACTGCTCTCTGTTGTTCAGAAGCACAATGCAGGGGATGTCCATGTTGTGTTGCTCCACTACTTTAACACTACTCCAAACTAATAACCCATAGTTAAACTAGCACTTGTTATTAGTTTAATTGGATGACTCTCAGTAACCTTTCTTTCTCTTTTATTAGGAGCAGGATGAAGCACCTGAAATGGAGGCCTCAGCCAGTGCAGCCTTACAAAATCCTGTCCCGGGACTGCCCAGCCAGCCTTTTCTGAGACCTCCAGCCGAGAGCGGCCTGGTGGACCCGGCCAATAAAAAGCAGGAGTATGACAACCCGTACTTTGAACCTCAGTATGGTTTCCCCACTGATGATGACCCCGAAGCGGACGAGCAAGTGGAGTCCTACACCCCTCGATTCAACCAGAACCTCAATGGCAACAAGTGTGTTCTACTTGTTCATCACTTGAATGGATGCTTTTTCATCATTCAATGGGTTTTCTGACCCACCATGAAATGTTTAGTTCCTCTAAAAACCTGAGCATGTTCACCCTCTTCATTTCATGGTGGTTGTGAATCGTGCTGGAGGGTGTTGGGATGTGGACTGAATGTGATCTTTCCTCTTTATTCTGTTACTGAATATGCCCGTGTCTATAAATATCTGCTCTTATCCTTCCTTTGACATTAGGACACACCGTCCGTTACGTCCGAGCAGCCTAAGACTCCCAGGAGAGTCTGACGGAGAAGGTGACTCTCGGAACAGCTCGCCAAACTCCACTATTTCCAACAGCAGCAATGATGGATTCGGGGGACTCATGTCTTTTGCAAGTACGAGTATTTGATGTTCAGTAACAGCTGTTTCTTTCACGCATGCTTCTTGCAGAGATGGGGACTCGTGCTTGAGTCACAGCTAAGTATGGACTTATTAAGAGGCGATGCAGTACCCAGGTCTTAATGGGAAAATGGATTTCTCTCCATTTCTATGAGAAAAATACTGTAGGTTTTTGTCTTTAAGTTCTGGCAGATAATGCTAAGATGTATCCTGATGTTGAAATTATATTAAGCCTACATCCTATCGTGCTTAAGTTTAAGATGAATGATGAAGTTCATGAAATCTTTGACTCTCATATGACCAGATCTCACAGGTTCAAAAGCTTGTGCCTGGCAGCCATCTTAAGTTTGCCCTGAAGGCCTGAAAGCTGACACTCATTTGCAATTTTAAACATTAACCATGTTCTAATAATGGGTTTCCAGCTTTTGACTGGACTGAAGTCTTGTCCCAGTACTTGCGCTACGCACTAAAATTTAATTATTGGATTGTAACTTTCATTATGATCAGAACAAGGCCAAACTGTCTTTTGCAGCAGATTGTCAAGCTCTGTCCAAAAATCTTGATTTTTAATGGGCCTTAATAAAAATTAAATAAAGGATATTAGTCTTTTAAAAAAAATCTGAAACTATTGTAAATTCCAGCTTATAAAATTATTCAGGCAATTCTTAAAAATGTCCTGTGGTTGGACCCCCAGACCACCCTCCCCAAAGGGGGTCCAAATATAGTTTTTGCCCATAGGCCCCACATTCCTTGTTCCGGCCCTGCTGCATGAGGCTCATGTGTCAGACAGCACTGCTCCTGAATCGACACAGCGTCGAGGCAAACGTAACTTTTATTTAACAAGCTATCATCTAAAGCCCTGTTCTCTGCCGGACACAGTCTGAAGTTTCATTTTAGCAAATCATTCGCTCTTCAGTCACTCAGAACAAAGCGGGCCACAGCGGAGCAAAAAAGAGAAAGCAAAAACCGAGCAGCAATATCTTTCTTTACCATTTTAGGTTTTAATATGTTTGACTTGTTTTGCCAGTTGCTGATTGTTTTTTTTTTTTTTTTTTTTTGCTCGTTGCATTTTTGTTTTAGAAACAAAAGCCCCATCTGTTTGAAATGTCACAGCGAAGGGGATTTTGGGAGAGACCCCTAAACTGAAGAGCACCAAACGCAGCACTCCTTCCTGCACGCCATAGTTTAGGCTTTAATTCCTCACATTACGTAACACAGGCAAAGAGCTTGTGTATATGTATCTGCATTCATGTAATTTTAACGTTCACATAAGCTTAACATGATCGCGTAGTTGTGGTTATTTTGCATTATAAGAAACATATTTAGTTAACTACTCTCACTGTTGTTACAGGTAATCTGTACAAAAACCACGGCACCAGTTTCAGTCTTTCCAACCTGGCAATTCCCAATAAGGCTGCGAGGGAGAAGGCCACCCCTTTCCCAAGTCTCAAAGGTATAACACGGCTCTTTATCAAAACAACTCTTGTCCCAGTTATTTTAGTGCTCTTCTAGTTTCTCTGTAAATATTTCTAGCCTCGTCGAAAAATAGATCGTCATTTTATTTATTTGTCCATTTCATCACAGGATTTCTTTGCTTCTTTTCTTTCCTTCCTTTCTCTCTGAATTACTTTACAAGAATATTTTAATTTTGATATTGAGGAGGAGATAGAGGAAGCAGGTTTGTAGAGCTGTGTTTCTTTATAAAGCACGGTTGTAATGCCTCTGGATTTGCCAAAAAGGAAATGGCACTATTTAATGGAGCATATAAAGGGTTTTTTTTTTCTCTCAAGGATATTAAAGGAAAAATCCACTTTGCCATGCTTGTGTCATAAGAAACAGCTCATGTAATGGCATAATTGTGCAGGTAAAAGTATGGAGGTAGTAAAAAGAATCATTATGTTGATGTTCCATTCCATAAAAAGTCAAAAGTTGAGGCTCAGAAACTTGGTAATGTGTTTCTTTGGATTTTCTCTTTACGTGAGAGAGAGAAAAGGTGTAGCATGAGGTAGCTCCATGTCAAATAGCTGCCATTGAAAATGTTGTGTTCCTTTTGATTTTCATGTGTTTTGTCTTTGTCACTTTGTCAGATTCCCCCGACAGTCCGGGTATGTTATGTCTGGTGTGATAGTTAGTTTCAGTCCTGCTGCTCTCCAAACAGGCCTCTTTTCCCTTAAAGTGGTCGTTAAGCCCACCTTAAACTGTTTACAAACCTAGCACTTAAGCCTTGTTTCCACTGGAGCGGTGTGTGCAGGTCAGTTTACACCAAAACCGTCTGAAGTGTCCCTAAAGAGAGAACTGTACCATTTTGAGGACACCTCGGCTTGGGGTCCGCTTTGGACGAGAGATATTCCTCACTCAAGAGAAAATGAGAAGAGAAAGGAAAAACATTAAATAAAAATAGTTCTTGTTCTTGTTATAAAGGTCATATTCAAACAGAAAACATGATAAATGTTGTACTTTCAGCGACTCTCAGCAGCTGGTTTTAAACTTAAAATCCAAGTCAGTGTGGTACGGCTTTGACTTCAAATATTGAGTCTCTAAATGACAGGAACCTGCTGCAGCTCTGTGAATGTAATGTTCAGAAAGATGGGAATAAACAGAAACAGTTGAATGTTTCCTGCAGCAGCTGTTCCTCCAGCCTCTCACTGCTACAACAGCATTTACTCTGATTTAGATTCAATATTAACAATGAGCCACATTTAGAAAAGTCTGTATCAGATCTCTTATTTCTCAAATAGAAACAGGACTTTTGAGTGTTTTTGCAGAGGAAACACAAGCCTCTTCAGGAGAAACTCAACCAAACCGACCTGTACTGACCTGACAGAGGAAACAAGGCTATAGACAGAGAATGCTCTTTTCCCACCCGTTCCATACATAATGTTTCTCCTCTGCTTCTTTGCTGTTCTGCTCTGTCTCTGGTGGGAGTCTCTTTGCTGCATTATGATTCACACATTGTTGACAAAAACAATCCTGTGACATAACCGACTGTTTTAGTGCGAGATTGTTTTGCACATCCTTTCTGTTTCAAGGATGCTCAGAAAGTGGTGACCTTTCCTTTGTTTTCAGATGTGTGCCTCTGACATTTTTGAACAATTAAACAAAAATGCTCTTTGTTTGCGGTCAGGATTTGGCTTGTCAGTCCTAAAATTACAGTTCATTCAAATGTGTCATTAGTGTCAAAGACATAGCATTAGTCATCTAATTCCACACGTCTCGTCATATTGTGTATTTCTCTTTTCTATTCCTTATTTTCTCATGTTAAAAGTGCATGTCTGGTTTGCTGTAGGGTGATGTTTGGACTGGTTGTGTCTGGGCCGGTGTCCCTCCTGTTACGGCACTAATTCTGGGTTTTTATGTGCAGTATTTGGGCTAAATTCTCTAATGGAGATAATAACAGAGGCCGGCCCGGGGAGCGGAGAAGGTGGGTTCTGCCCTTTTTCCAGTGAGCTGCATGCTTCTCCAAGCCAGTCAACTACATCTCCCAGCATCCTTCTGTTCCGTCCTCATCTCAGTCACAGTGTTTGTCACCGAGGATCTTGTGGAGCATTGTCTCACCATGGCACCATTCATTCATAGTGTTTGTCCCTCTGATTAACAACACACACCACAATTCTGTATGTTTTCATTTGTAACAGCTGTGTGGCCACTGCACTGACACCGATCAGGCCTAACATTCTGAACACCTGCTTAGTATTGTGTAGGTCACTCTTTGAGGCATGGCATCCACTCGACCCTGAAGGGATCTATCAAGATGTTAGCAGCACATCCTTTAAACAAGGATTATCTTTAATCCTCTCTTGGATTTAGTTTGACAGTTTAATCTTCAAAAACGTATTGTAACAGGAATCATCTGTGAAAAAATGAGACCTTAAGACATCATCTAGGCTTTATAATTAAGGATTTTAAATGATGGGAATGATCAGCCCACAGCGGGAGTTTGTCCAATCACAGCTTGCTTCTGGAAAAAAGGAGCGCTCCCATTGGTCGATTCTGATGTTAACGAAGGACCAACAAATTAAACCTGGAAAGGGGTTATTCTGTCTTATTTTACAGCTGAACATTTCAAAAAGGGCAGTTAACAAGGCTTTGACGCAATGTTAAACAGGATCTCTACAATTTAACGGTGAAACTCGGAGATAACAGTGTCAGCTCTTGATTTCGGTTTAATGTAATGTTTTAGGGTTTTGTGGTCTGAGAAAGGGTCTGGTTGGACCTTTTTATTTTTAAATAAAAGAAGGAAGTGTTACCACGCTGCTGTTGGGGGAGAGAGCTGAGACTGAGACTGGGATGGCAAAAAAATAAACTTGTGTGGTGGAGCTTTAAGTCCTGTCAGTCACAGGTGGGGCCTCCATGGATCGGACAAACCAGGACACCTCCTTCCATGGCTCTGGTCCAGTTCTAATGCTCATGCTCATTGCTGGGGTCACTGAGTATCTGACACCTTTCTATCAGAACCAGCATTCATTTCTTCAACAGTTTGAGCAACAGTAGCTGGTCTGTTGGATGGAAACACATTGACCCTGTCGCCGGTTCAACTCTGTCCCTTCTTTGAACCAGGAACACCCACAAGAACCAGGTTTTGGAGTTGCTCTGACCCAGTCCTTGTCAACCTCGCTCAAATCCTGCCCATTTTTCCTGCTTCTAACACTTCCAACTTCGAGACAAAATGCTCCTAATATATTCCACTCACTAAAAGGTGCCATGATGAATAGCTAATCAGTGTTATTCACTTCACCTTCAGTGCTCATAATGTAATGCCTGATTGGTGTGTATTTTAAGGCTATAATCACAGAAGAGAAATGTAAAACCAGAAAAAAGCAGGACCAGACAGAAGAGAAACATGAAAAGGCAGAGCTACTCTTGCATCTGGCCCGTCCCACGTCTCGACTGAATAATGGTTTTCAGTTCTGGTCACAATGAAAAATAACAAAGAGATTATGTTAATAATTGTTCCTCAAAGCAAACGGAAGCGCATTTCTTTCCTGAAGTTTAAAATAGAAATTTTGAACTCATTTTAGTTCAGGGGCCACATTCAGCCCAATTTGAATCTGAAGTGGGTCAGACCAGTAAAATGATAACATAATAACCTTTAAATAAGAAGTACGGTTGCATTATAAGGTCAGTGCTCTCATCAGGTGCAGGCTGCATGTTTGACACCTCCGCTTTTAACCATTTATCCACAGTTGTTGGTTTCTCTGAGTTACTGCAGTTGTAATGTACAGAAGGGGTCCTTTTAGTGCAAAGAGTGTTAACACATGTTATCTTTTGATTTATATTAATGTAAATAGAAATCAAAGTATTATAAACTGGTGCACATGTGTGTGTGAGATTTCTGTATTAAGGTATTGAAAGCAACTGTTTGAGCTGCATTTACAAAGTCAAAACACAACTTAACCTCCACAATTAACAGTTTAATAGATTTGATCCTATTTAATCAGTTTATCCTTGAACAAAGTGCCTTTACACTATACTTCTAATGTTATAAGAATATTTGATTGTGTTATTTTATTATACCATCCTTATTAATATATAGGGTTTAACATGCTTTTGTTATTTCCAGATTCCACAGAGAATGGTCAAGGTTAAATAAATTTGCATACACTATTTTTATTCTATGCATGCACTCAGCCTAGTCTGTAGTTTAAACTCTTCTAATGTGTGATGTTTTTCCCAAAGGCACTGTTCTGACCCTTATGAACGTGTTTGTGTGTGTGTGCGCAACAGCAAAGCTTTTGTGGAGTTGTCCTTCTCTGCGTGTTTATAATTAGTTTAATTCCAGTATAATTCTTATAATTATAATCCTCTCCCGGTGTGCGGTGCCTTTTGCCTTTAGTTTGTACACTTTACTCCTAACCAGAGCTCATAGTGAGCAGTGGTCATGGCTGTCGTGAGTGCTGTGCTGTTTTGTTGGTGTGTTTGTGCAGATACCTTATTATTCTGACTTCTCTCGGTTCAGGAGCCCGAGCCCCCCGTGCCCTCGTGGACCAGAAGTCGTCGGTAATAAAGCACAGTCCGACGGTGAAGAGAGAATCACCCTCTCCTCAGGGACGAGTCAACAACAACAGGTAAGCAAAAGTTTCAGAGGCTGTTTAGACAAGAGCACTGGTCAGGACAACGCAACAGTCCTGTCGTTGGTAGTACATACGTCTGACCAGTGGGGTGAGTTTTCTTTTTGGGTGAACCAAGCGGGTGCCAGGCCATTGACAGCATGGCAATCACAGAAACCAACAACGATGGTGAAGGCTGCTTCAAGGAGCAACCCTTTCGTTTAGACTGACCTTAAACTACAAGACTGAAAAATATCAAGAAATAATAATTTGTCAATTGAAATATTTAGGATTTTTTTTTTTTTTTTTTTGCAGGCGTTAAACTCTACATAGATTTTTTTCTTCTAGTTGGGAAAATTATTTAAACTCCAATAAATGGTTTAGTTTATTGTAAAGGCAGTGTTTTGTTAAAAGAAAAGGCTTAACTTTCTTTAGCACAGGGAACCTCAGCAAATCACAGCTGGCACAAATCCCATGCTCAAAGACGGAGCGCTCCCATTGGTCGACAGTGGCTTGTAGAAAAATTGCGCTGGTTTATTTATCGCTGGTTTATTTATTTTTTATATAAAAAAACAGCTTTTCTAACACACAGAATATTACAGACTCTGAACTCTGATAATGTTGTTCTAATGCTCCTGTTTTTGTCCGGATGTGTGCTCCAGTGAGAACCAGCAGTTTCTGAAGGAGGTGGTGCAGAGCGTTCTGGACGGGCAGGGAGTGGGCTGGCTCAACATGAAGAAAGTGCGCCGCCTGCTGGAGAACGAGCAGCTCCGACTCTTCGTGCTGAGCAAACTAAACCGAGCTGTGCAGTCGGAGGAGGACGCCAGGCAGGAGATAATACGCGACGTGGTGAGTCCAAAAGCAAGATGGAAGTTTTAAGTACAAAGCAGAGCAATTGCCATACAGTCCAATTGTTTGTTTCCTTTTATCTGCAGGAGGTTAACAGAAAAGTGTACAAGGGTATGTTGGACATCTTAAAGTGCACCGTGTCCAGTCTGGAGAACTCGTACACCAACGCAGGCCTCGGAGGAATGGCCAGTGTCTTCAGCCTGTTGGAAATAGCACGCACACACTATCAGACCAAAGGTACATCTAAGCCCCGTTTCCTCTGTCGGGTCAGTACGGGTCGGTTTGGTTTCCTGAAGAGGCTTGTGTTTGCTCTGCTGGGTCCAGAGAGAGACGTCTGCTGCAGAAACAGAGACGTCTTCGAAGAGACACAAAAGTTCTGTCTCTATTTGAGAAATAAAAGGGATTTGAGGCAGACTTTTCTAAACTTGGTTCATTGTTAATATTGAATCTGAATCAGAGTAAATGCTGTTGTAGCAGTGAGAGGCTGGAGGAACAGCTGCTGCAGAAAACATTCAACTGTTTCTGTTTATTCCCATCTTTCTGAACATTACATTCACAGAGCTGCAGCAGGTTCCTGTCATTTAGAGACTCAATATTTGAGACACAGGTCCTGCTTGTGTTTAATGCAGTGAAGATGATAAATATAATGTTTAAATTCATGAAGCCAAAGCTGTACCACACTGACAACAGCTGCTGAGAACAAACAACAGGAAAAAGTACATTCGTCATGTTTTCTGTTTTAATATAACCTTTATCACAAAAACAAGAATTATATCTGTTTAATGTTTTTACTTTTGCTTTCTTTTGTTTTTCACTCAAGTGAGGATTATCTATTGTGTTTAGTTCCACCTTTTTCCAAAACGTTTTAAAAGACAGATGTAGGTAGTTTTTTAGGACACTTCAGTTCCTTTATTTAGTGGAAACTCACCAGAACCCACCCAACCCGTACTGCTCCAGGTGAAACGAGGCTCTGTTGTGTTTGAGTTTAATGTGCAGAGGATTATATTGTCAGGACCTTGACTTGTGCTAAACTTAACAGCAGTGGCCCTCTGATACTAACACTTGTATATGTCTCTGTTTTAAGCTTTGAGCTGCATGTCCCTCTGGAACATTTACTGTAGTAATAACATAAACAAACTCACTGTTAGCTTCTGTGTCTTAACACTTGTGCTTCTCTGCTTTGACTAACCTCCACATGTTCTCTCTGTGAACTCTGTCCCTGGCCCATTTAACTCTGGTAAGACCCAGAAAAACGCAAGAGAAGTCCCACAGAAAGCTCTAGCAGCCCGGGGAGCAAAGAGAGTCCGTCTGGTCATATAGAGGCCGCCAGACCCCAGGGCCTCCTGAATGTGCCCCACCTGCAGCTGCCCCACCACCCCACGGGCAAGGGAGCCCGACATTTTGACACGCGGAGTCTGAATGAGGAGAACTTTATTGCCTCGATTGGTGTGTACACCGCTCCAGCTCGGTTGCATGCGCACTGTGAGAACTCCCAAACCCCTAACCCAAAAAGCTTGTCAGAACCAGTCCATCCCTTCTACTCCTGCTCTTAGACTTTGTCAGTTGTCTATAACTAATCCTCACAGGTTTCATAATACTCCAAACTCTTTGTATTTTAATTTGAAATGAATAATGAAGACCTACCTTCATTTGGAATCGGTTTGTCTTGAAGTGTTTGGAATATTAGCTTGTGTTGCAGCCTGTGTGTTTGTCCTTCCCTGCCTCTGTTTGCCTCCTGTGGACTTGTGTTAGCATCGTGACCGCATGTCTTTGTTTTCCAACACTTAAATCTGCAGTAGTGGACGAGGGAATCCAGAGGTATGTGTGCGTCGATGACCCCGGTCTGTGCCGTTACTGCAGGTTTCTGCCAGGCGTTGCTGTAGTACTATAGCAGCTCCCTTTGCTCTGAGCATGAAGGGTGGAAGCTTCAGTCCCCAGTAAACAGGCCCAGTACAGAGACCGCTAACTGGTTTAGTTGGAAAATTCAATAAAATTAAAGTTTTATTTGTTTTTGTTTTTTTTTGTCTGGGTCTGTATACCGGGGACACCCTGAGTCCACCACCCTGACCCCCTCCCAACCCTTGCACCCCCTCTTACCCGTTAGAGATTGCACCTTCAATTCTACAGAATGCTGTGACTTGCATCCTCGCTTCTGCAACTGCTCCATTTCACCCGCTTCGAAAACCCATCCCATGCTCTTTGTTTTCTCCACACCACTTTGTGCCTTAGCTCTGGAGAGACAGACATTTATATATTTAACTCTTTTTCCCAGACTGTGGCTCTCCAGGACTTTGGTCCAGTTTGTGGATGTGTTGTAATGTTACCGTAGCAGCTGTGGCACGCGGCTCGTCCAGCTTTATACTCTTTATCTGTAAAATCACAGCTACATGCGAACATTACAATACACCCTTCTTTAGTTTAACAACAGATTCTCAATGCTTAGTTTGTTTTTGTTTGGTTTTTTAATGCCCACCCACCATAAATGCCTTTTCAACCAGCTCTCTGACTCTCTCTCTGTCTTTCTCTCCTTGCTTGCAATGCATCTTGGGTAGAATTGTGGAGCAAGCACCAGGATAAGCAAAAAGCTATGGAAAAACCACAGAGTAAGAGACTTTCCACACATTAGAAAAAGTAAAAAATCAGGGGTGTTCCGCTCTTTCCACCCCATTTTTTACTTTAAAAATGTTGAGTATTTCTAAATTTAAAAAATTGGATATTTAAAACATGTTACAGATTAAGTATACTATGTATATAATTCCTCTTGGGTTACTTGAACAAAATAGGTCATTTGTATGTTTTCCCCATTGGCCACGATAGCAGCAGCGTTATTACAGACTGTTATTAATTTTTTTTTTAATATGTTTTTAATAATCCCAGTTTTGTGACTGCAGTATGAGCGGTGGAACTAACACAAATTATTAGATAAACTTGGATAAGATAAATGTTCATGTAAATTTAAAAAACTGCCTTAAAATCCTTAAGTCCACGAGCTGTCCAATAAACCTTTAATGAATAAAAGAAAATGAAGGACCATAATGTTGCCCGGTATGGCACAACCAGGGCCCCACGTCTCTGGGGCCAGGCCTTTGGCCACGGGACCCCCGCCCAAAGGGGTAATGTGGTCCTGACCTCCTTTGGACCCATTACTCGTTGGAGGAATCACTGCAGTTCAGGCAGTTGTCAAAAGCAGACGACCTGATCTCGGACGCGGACACTAGCAGAAGGATTGGTGCAGTGGCAGCGGTGATGCGGTCGATGCACTGGTCTGTTGTGGTGCACGAGAGACCTGTGCCTCATGGCAAAGCTCTCGATTTACCAGTTGCTCTATGTTCCTACTCTCACCTATGGTCATGAGCTGTGGGTCCTGACCAAAAGGACAAGATCCAGGATACAGGCGGTCCAAATGAGTTTCTTCAACAGGGTGGCTGGGTGCTTCCTTAGAGATGGGGTTAGGAGCTCGGTCACTCAGAGTAGAGCCGCTGCTCCTCTATAAAAGGATGAGCTGATGGAAGTGTCTGGGGATGGACTGGTGGGTGTAACTGCTTAGACCCAGATCAGTGGAAGAAGATGGATGGACTTTAAATTTGTGTGACTCTGATTGAATTTATACCACATAGATGGATGACCTATGACCCGATCCAGCTCGGGTCATTCCCTTCTCACTCACACTGATCCTGAATACTGTCAAACAAAGCCAAAATGGCAAATAAAAAATCTTAAAAGAAGGCATTTCAGTTGATAAACAAAAAACATGAAATATTATCTAAATTAATAAAAGAAAATGTGAATAATATTTTGTTAATTCACACCTTTATTTATTTTTTACACATTTTTACTACTTCACATAATATTTCATTTTTTTCTGTTTATCTTTTTAAATGCATTTTACCACATCCACTTTTATCAGTTAATTTCTGTTACTTCCACCGCTCACTGGAATGTCAGGACAAAAGTACAAATTTATTTTTAATCGTATCGCTTGAGAGACTTTTACTTACTTTTACTCATCCACTATATGCAGTAAATCTAAAAGTATTTTTATTTTAAATTGTTTAACATGTTTGGTTAATTTTTTTGTATTTATTTATTAAATATATTTTGTTGACTTTTTTGAGCCACCAGGATAAACAGCTATGAATACCTGCTGCCCTGTCTTACTTATGACTAAATCTTTTCCAGTTTCAAGTGGCTTGCTGTAAATAGTGTTATAGTCAGTAACATTTAAGTCAGAGTGTCCAAACATTTTTCAGAGGACCACATTTACAAATATTAATGTAGACCACTAAGACATGAACAGGTCCTCACAAAAAAAACATCTTCCTTTCACATTTGGAGACATCAAGAAGATGATTTGAGCGATACTTAACACTGAAGCTGATGCATTTACCTCAGGTTTGTCTTAATACTAGGGTTTATTAGAAGGTGTACAAGTTCAACACGTGCAAAACTCGCTCTCACCTTTTATATGAATTTGTTAATAAAATAATCCACAGACACAAAACTCCAAAAGTCAGAGGAAAACTGATAAATCATTAAGTTCAACTTTGTTTCTTTATAATAGTGACAAATTTAATCATTTAACAAAGCTTGTGTTAGGTCTTTTTATCACAAATGAAAAGAGAAATGTATTATTTTAGACAATTTAAGCCCAATCCCACTTCTTTTCCCTGAGCCCTACCCTCCGGTTTTACTCGTTAACCTTGAAGCGAAGGGGTTTCCCAATACTCTTCTAGATCGAGCGGAAGAACTACAGACCCCTCAAAATTTCCCAGCTCACAGTTCACTGGCTCCTCGTCTGAGAAAGAGAGGCATAAATGTAACTAATTTCGACAATAGTAAATATTTTAAAACAAGATTGAACCCCAAAGTGACCCGGGTTTGTTTGCTAAAGTTAGCGTTGCATTGACAGACCACAGTCTTGTGTGTACATAACCTTTTACTGAGAAGTGTGATGCTGAGACCTGGAGCAGTAACAGGAAATGTACAGACAGAGCGACAGAGCGCTGCTGTTCTGACTGAGATGGGCCATAAACAATACATTTTACAACAGAAGCCGAGGGCCGTATGAACTCTCACCTGGGGCCACAACTGGTCCCCGGGCCTGACTTTGGACATGCCTGATTTAAGTTGTTTGCCAAATAAGTGTACAAGAAGTGTCAGTAAAGTCGTAAAGCACAAATAACACTTGAAACCAAGAATGTAAACCCTTAACTGCTCATGGGTTCGTCTGCATGCCTAACTGCCTGTGTCCGTCTGTCGTTCTCTGCTGTAACCTGGGCCACGTTTGCAGCATTGACTGAGATTTAATGTCACGCACTTGCTCAGTTTTCCTTTTCATTTGTAACTCCTTCAGTATTTTTATGGCACCTTCTTATTGCACTTTCTGCTTGCCTCTTTGTCACTTCTTTGTCTGGTTTGGAAAGTTGTTTCTTTATGTATTCGAGGTAGGATTGTTTGACGTGACGTGGCATAGTGTTGGTAATTTAATGAAAATGTGTTGTGCTGTATTGACTCGGAGTGAGGCAACACTATAAGGTAAGCTGCTGCTGCACTTATAGTTAATAAGCCTCTGATAACTCTGTCTGTTTCTCAGGGTCTGATGGAGCAAAGCAGCAGCGCCCCCCGGTGGCTGATGCCGACGAGAAGAAATCCCAAATGAGTTCTGACAGTGGGCTCAGTGCTATGTCTGGATCTCAGGTTCGACAGCTATTTAACTCATCGGAAAAACATTTGAATAGTTGTGTTTCTCCAAAAATATGTGATTTTGAAGCCAGATTTAGAGCTGTCACAAAAAAAAGCTAAAATAAATGGCTATTCATAGTTTTCATGTAACATCACTCTCTGTTTAACGTTCCTCTGGAGGCATTAAAGACATTACTGAATGAACAAAAGAACGAGGAGACAACCCCGGACTGTGTTTGTTCAGAGAGAAAACCAAGAAGAGAGGAAGAAAGAGTGGATTTATGTCATTTACCTGACAATCACACAAAATTAAACTGTCTTATAGGTATTCAAGTCATAATAAAGCAAGAATTATGTAGTATTAGTTTAAATTAAAATTAATATTAATTAATATAAACGCCACCTGTTCATTGGGGACAGCAGTCAGACAATAATGATCCGACACATAATCACTGATCAGCATCGACAACAGACCGTTTTTGAGTTTTGAGAAATAGTTTGAACAAATTTGGTTCTGACCAGGACGTTCCATACTTCACGAGAAACTCGCTTAGAACCCTAGAACCCTCACATTTCCTCATTAACCACGCCCACTTCAGATTTCTGACCAATCACATGAATGTTTCTCGGGCAACCACAAGAAAAAGTTCTGCCCAGAGCATGTGTCAAGAATGGACACTATGGGCGGCAGTAGCTCAGTGGGTAGAGTGGTCGTCTTTCAACCGAAGGTAGGCGGTTCGATTCCTACTCTCCCCACAGTTCATACTGTCGTTGTGTCCTTGGGCAAGACACTTAACCCACCTTGCCTCCAGTGACTGTAACACTGGTAATTACATTAGAACAATGTAAGTCGCTTTGGATAAAAGCGTCAGCTAAATGAATAAATGTAAATGTAAGAACAAGCTGCAACAGATTTCTCTTCTTGTTGAGTATGTAATTACCTTTAGTGTTAATGTTCAGACAGTAATTATAAAAGAGAGCTGCTCTCTTTCTGCTCTCATCACAGCGTTACTCTGCTTTTTATCGTTCTGTGGTTGGTCTTCTTGTTTCAGTGTCTTTGTCTGTGCGTGACTAGTCTCTTTTCTCTTTGTTTGCAGAAGAGCGACAGTGAGTCTGTGACCAGCATAGAGCCACCGATCCTGACCAGGAGCACAAGCCAGGACTCCGAGGCCAGCACAGTGGTAGGGCACGACCAACTCGGGATATTCTCATCTTCCAGCTACATCATCTTCAGTCGTTTGCTCTTTTGGCCTTTTTCAAAATCATAATCTCTGTTCACATTTGAAAAAGTAACGTGTCTTTGACAGATAAGTAACAGCTCTGGGGAGACTCTGGGAGCAGACAGTGATCTGAGCAGCATAGCCGGAGACGGTCTCGGCAGGACGGCTGCTCATTTAACTCAGTCCAGAGGCACTCTTTCAGACAGCGAGATCGAAACCAATCCTGCCACCAGCTCAGTCTTTGTGAGTTTTACACACACAGCTTCACAAGTGAACATTTGAACTGGCTTTTTAAGAATTTGTCTTTTCTGATTTTCACATAACAGCTAGTCATATTAGCCACTTTAGGACATTAAACTACTGTGGACAGTAAACAGTAAAACAAAACAGATGAGGTCGCTTTCCAAACTGTAGCCTGACCAGCCGGACCAACCAGCTTTCTCAGTGAAGTCTAGTGGGTCTGGAGCCTGTATCGACCAATTATAATGGTGTATCTAAAACGGGACGGGCTTTCTGCAATGTTTCATAAAGAAGTGAAAGAAGTCAATGTCCGTCTGACTCTGCAGCACTCTTTTGTCGTCAGGTTTTTTGTTTCCTGAGTATTTTGTCCCAAAAAAGCCCGGAGCTCACACACAGCAAAGAAATAATCGGCAGGGTATTTACAGACAAGAAGAGTAGTTCATGGGTTCTGTATTTTAATAAAGGATAGAATATAGAGAAGTGTCTTTTATTTTCAGGAAAGATAACAGATAACGGCTTAAACAAAGACTTACAAGCTTTATGCAATGTTTCAGATGATGATGTTGCATTTCTTATGTCAGGGTCATTCGTTTCTTTAATTGGTTTAATCTGCATTCATTTGTTCTGGCTTCATGAAATCAAACCAGGATCAAGAGGAACCAGACTAATTCTTTGTACGGAACAGAAAAGGATGGATTGTAAAAGTGAATAAATACAGCAGCACTTTGTTGTCAACCTTTCATCTGCTCACTTAAAAAAAGAAAAAACGTATTAAAGATGCCTAAAATACATGTTAAAAAGGACTAAACACTTTGTCTTATGACGCAGGGAAAGACCCACACACTGAAGCCAAGCGCGAGGGATCATTTATCTGCGATGGCAAAGGGCCCCCCTCCTCAGCCCCTGGAGGACATCAGTATGAGGATTTATCTCTGTGAAGGACTGCTGGGTATGTCCCGCGCCTTTCGTGTGTCTAAACCGGGAATGGTGATGTTTTTTGGGTTTTGGAAAGTCTCTGATTGTTATAATGCTTCTCTAAAATAACATGTGTGAGTGAAGCTTTCAACTAAACCACTAAAGAAAGCTGACTTTTCAAACTAACATTAAGTAAGTCAAGAAAAGGTTTCAAAGAAGGCATCTGGATGTAGGTTTAAAAACCAACACAGAGCCCAGGAAGTGCCCACAACCTCAGGGCTTCACGGACATGTTGTTCTTCTTTCCACTTTCTTTCTGAGAGACTGTGGATATCCCAGAGGACACAGAAACCTAACAGACAGGAACCAGAGACAAAAGAGAAGGCTGTAGTTATCCCTTATGTGTCTGCTTTATCCAAAAAGCTCTAATGGATTTTTTACAAACACAACATTCCTGTTTACTTTAAACCTGGGAACACTGCATCTAGTCCAAACTACCGTATTTTTCGGACTATAAGTCGCACCTGAGTATAAGTCGCATCAGTCCAAAAATACATCATGACGAGGAAAAACATATATAAGTCGACCGACTATAAGTCGCATTCATTTAGAACCAAGAGAAAACATTACCGTCTATTTACATGTGTAAATACACACACGAATCTCTCTCCTGGCATTTTCTCAAAAGTTACGTATTTATTATTTCTTAAACATTGTCAACACATTAACTGTGCACCACACCTCATTCATTGTTTTACTGATTATATTTCTGCTAGAGGTTAATACTAGAGTTGCTGTCGTTTTGTGAACAGGGCATTTTGTTTGTGCTAGCTAGCTTACATGCTAGCGGGTTTTTAGCAATTGAGTTAGCGCTTAGCATACCTCGAGTGTTGTGCTTCATTTATTTAAAATCCAAGACCAAGAACAGATATTGGTAATCTGGCAAGTCTGGCAAGGCAAGTTATTCAGCTAATGGTACACAATAGTACACAGAACAACAGGCTGAATATGTATATTAACGTAACACATTAACAGTTAGCTACATATTAGCATAGCACTCACTCCAAACTTTCTTTCTGCTGCTCGATTAACATGTTACCGTTTGCTGCATATTTTACTATCTGCAGTTTGTAATCTGCAGAATAGGATTTTCTTTTTGGTGGCATTTTGTTTGCATTCAGTCTTTCTCAGTTGTCTTTAAGTTAATATTTCAGTTAACAGTTTTCAGTGGTAGGCTACAGGCGCACTGAGCAGCATAGAGCGCCCTCTCGTGGCTGTAGACGGTAATGTTTTCTCTTGGTTCATTTCTTTTGGTTCATTTTTCTCGGTTCATTTTTATCGGTTCATGTCAAATAAATTGATAAATAAGTCGCACCTGACTATAAGTCGCAGGACCAGCCAAACTATGAAAAAAAGTGCGACTTATAGTCCGGAAAATACGGTAGTCCATTCTACAAACAAGATCCCCACAAACAGAGCAAGTGGTCACTGTTTCCCAAACTGTGGGTTAGGACCCAACGGTCGGTCGCGGTAAATTTTATTTGTGTCACCATAGGATTTTTATTTTTTTATTTAAGCATAATTGTGATGTTTACTAGGCATTAAAATTTTAAAATGCTGTTATTGAAAGTTAAAATAGCAGAACCAACAAAACCAACCAATTATAATAAAAATTACTTAAAACCAACAAATTTGCTGTAAAAAAGGAGATAAACTGTAGAAATAAGCATCATAAAGTTTGGGAAAACACTGGTCTATGTGGTCCAGTGCAGTGATAGCTAAGTGGGATGAGGATGAATCAACACTGAAGAACCAATCCAAACGGACCAGAGTCTGCAGCACACCTCCACCGAGGCCAGGTGAGTTGAACGAGGAGTAAAGGTAACAGTCTTCTCTAAACCGAGGAGGTACACTGAGACACATTTACAGCGGTTTCTCTCTAAAAGTGCATTAACACCTGAAGGAAGTAGTTCTGCTAATGCTAACTACCTCTCATGTACCCACACTGCCCATTCAACTCTTAAACTCACCAAAACCATGGTCTAAACCTATGTCCAGGTGCCTTCTGTGAAACCTTTTCTTAATTAAGTTACTTCCTAATTTATGCAGAAGGCTTTTATTACAAACTATGCTACATACATGTTTTGGGCCTCTGTTGGTGAAATGTTGGTGAGTAATGTGTCCTTGGTTTTCTGTGCTGCTGTATTGTCCTTTTGCTGTGCTCTTGTTTTTGTCACTAAACCCGCTCACCTTCTTCACCTAACCCCTCTCGCTTCGGCGCCTCTCATGTCTCCCGCTGCTGCTCCGGGGATTTGCTTCCAGGCCGCGATAAGAGCTCCGTTTGGGATCAACTTGAGGATGCCGCCATGGAAACCTTTTCTCTAAGTAGGGCTTATCTCTTTGCCCTTTTTCCTTCTCGTGTGTTTGTGTGAGTCATTGTTGAGTCTAACCCTGTCATGTGGAGCGATGCGTCGTCCCTCTTATAACCTGGCTCTTTGTCCGTTTTGTTAGCCTGAAAAGACATTTATAGAGCTTTTATAGATAAGTCCAAGCAAAAAATGTGACCGGCTGTAGTTAGAGCTCACAATAGATCCATACATCCGTGTGATGGTTAGTAAAGAAGTCATCAACTGTAATGTGTAAATGGTACATGTAAGTTCTCTCTGGCCTGTTAATCTTTCAACACATTTTGAGACCTGACCTCTGTGTGGCGCCATGCTTAGGTAAAGAGCGCTCGACTCTGTGGGACCAGATGCAGTTCTGGGAGGACGCCTACCTGGACGCCGTCATGTTGGAGCGAGAAGGCATGGGCATGGACCAGGGACCGCAGGAGATGATTGAGAGGTTGGTAACATTACAAATTAGAGAAAATGACAACCTTTTCCTTTATCACTCCCTCTTTATGATGCTCTTCTGTTAGCCCAACAACATTATCTTATAGAAAAAAAATAGTTTAACAAATGCCGCTCTGTGCTGTTGTTGCCAGCAACTGTTCAATTTAAATCCAGCACTGTTCGACAAAGTTTATCCTGAAAATGGATGATGCCTAAAAGGCGGAATGTTGCATTCTTTAAACAAAACAAAAGTAGATAAAAGTAGTAATTTTAGACATTACACTTATTTTAAATTATGTTTAACTCAATAACACATTTTTTAGCTACCTTATTGCTAGCAAAGTAGCATTAGCATCAAGGCCATATTGTGAAGGTGAGCTCCTGAAAACAAAAATTATTTCACCGACATTTTTCAGCAGATTAATGCCAGGATTTCTCTGTATTTCTTTTCACGCAGATACTTGTCACTGGGAGAACACGACCGGAAGCGTCTGGAGGATGACGAGGACAGGCTGTTAGGGACTCTGCTGCACAACATGATTGCCTACATGCTGATGTTGAAAGTAGGGCTCCCAGTTGGTTTGTTGACCTCTTCACACACTTTTTATCCATCTTTATAAATCGTCAGCTTCCTCTTTTATATTTTTAGGTGAACAAAAATGACATTAGGAAGAAAGTGAGGCGCCTGATGGGGAAGTCCCACATAGGCCTTACGTACAGCCAAGAGATCAACGAGATACTGGACAAACTGGCCCAGACGGTAGGTTAAAACTAGTGCCAAAATGTTAATGAAAGTTTTTTTGTTGTTGTAATTGTGTCTGTGCACGTTTTCAGAACGGCCGTGAGCTGGCCATTAGGCCTTGTGGGAGCCGTCATATCAAAAAGCAAACCTTTGTGGTCCACGCTGGCACTGACAACAAAGGGGATATCTTTTTCATGGAGGTAGGCATACTTTAATAAGTTGTGTAGGTTATTCAGTAGTACCATAATGGATTGTCAGCTGGAAATGTACAATCATTTGATTCTAAATGGGGATATTTTCTCATAGGTTTGTGATGACTGCATCGTGCTGCGCAGCAACATCGGCACGGTCTACGAGCGCTGGTGGTACGAGAAGCTCATCAACATGACCTACTGCCCCAAGACCAAGGTGCTGTGTCTTTGGAGGCGCAATGGCCAAGAGACACAACTCAACAAGTTCTACACTAAAAAGGTCAGCGCGTGGGCCACAGAAAGCATCATGTGATCTGTGATTATTGTCGATAATAATGGTGTTTCCTGTCTCCAGTGCCGTGAGCTCTACTACTGTGTCAAAGACAGTATGGAAAGAGCAGCTGCCCGACAGCAGAGCATCAAACCAGGTTGGTATTTCACTTTCCTTTCACCATTCACACCTGACGTCGTCCTGTGGTCTGTTTAAGATGTAAACAGATGAATTATATTATGTTGGACAGAGTTTCCTACACATTAATAATTCCTTGGAGCCCGCCATTAACTGACTCTAGTCTCGTTTCTAGGCGGACGTCTATTTCTACTGTAATCTTGCTGCACTGAGCTAAAGCAGTGCTGTACAAGTGTTTAAACTATTGATCATAATTGTGGCTCATTTGCATAAATTGCGCACGTCCCTGCGATGTAAGCACAAGTGTACGTTTTTAAACTCAATGCAGCTTAAACAATGCATCTTTAAATAAAAAGTGATAAAAGCAGATGTAGAAAATGTTAAGTTCCCACATTCTTCATTTACTGCTCGAGTAAATAAAAGCTCCAGGACATGGTTCAGAGCAAACAGCTGCTCTTTGGTCTCAGTCCGGACTGAACCAAGGTCCGGTTCATTTGTGAAACAGAGTGTGGAGATAGTTCAGACTTTAGAGCAAATGCAGGAATTTACGGGTGATTAAACTCATGAAGAAGTTTGTTTTAATATGCAGACTTTGACATTAAGAAGGTAAAATAAATCTGCAGTAACACAGCTCTTTGTGGGTTTGTTGTGTTGATGACATTCACAAAAATATTGTGGACATAACCTTTTCAGACCCAACACAGTGTTTGTTGAAAATAAAAGAGTCTAAAGCAGTTGCACTTGTTGTTGTCCAGGTCCGGAGCTGGGAGGAGAGTTCCCAGTGCAGGACATGAAAACTGGTGAGGGAGGTCTGCTTCAGGTCACTCTGGAGGGAATTAACCTCAAATTTATGCACAGCCAGGTAAGATTCCCACACAGCTCCCACAGAGGCATGAACAGACCAGTCCTCATCCATCCCTCTGTCACCTCTGACCTCACTCCTCATGTCCGTCTCCATCATGTGACCACCTCCTTCTACTGTGAAGAAATATCCCTCTAAAATGGGAAAGATGACTAAACACATTTTATTTGGTTAATTTAAAATTCTTTCCTTTAGAGGAAAATTTCCCGTTGTGCTTTTGCCTTTTTATTTAATTAGCCTTTTGAGTTTGTGCGTGTTTGTGCATGTGTCGTACACACACACACATCCCTGGAGTTTGTTTGGACGTCTGTGGTGCTCAGACGTCTGTTTCTCTTCCGTGTGGGAGGACATGAAGCGCTGAGTGTGTGCTGGCCTTCAGCGGTAAGATGGATGACCTTGGGCAAAGACTTTTCATTAATAATTGGCTATTTCATAGCAACTTTGACACTCAAGTTTGGACCCTTGAACATTATCATGTGTTGTCTTCACATTTGCAAAGTTAGTTAGTGTTTGATCTGAATATATCCACAGCATTAAGAGAGGGACACCCAAATGTTCCCTCAGAAACGTAGCTGTCCCTGTATCAGAGCAGGTTCAAACTGTTATTTATGTTGTACATGGAATATGTTTTAACAAGAAAGATGGCCTATACTCAGCCTAACCTTCATCTGTCCTTAGAAATCCCACAATGCAGTTTCATCAAATAAACATCTCAGCAATATGAGTTGTCAGTCACGTGACCTTCGCGATGCCCTGGAGGGGTATTAGTTCTCTGGCCCCGGCTCACGGCGGTGTTCCACAGGAGAATCATCGATCATGGGTTCATTTTCCTTCACTTTCAAACTGTGAATGTTTATCTCGCCTTTAACAGCAATTAAACAACACCCATTTGACTTGACATTACACATTTTTATATAGTCCCCCCTTTGTGTTTTTGTCTTTTTAAACTGAAGCTGTAACCAACATAAGCTAAGGCCCATCAGAAAACCCAGTGATTCTGTAATGATATTATTTACAGCTTCATCAGTCGTTAATATTTCTCCACACAAACCTTTTTATTGATCTTATCCTTTTGATGAAATGTTAGCTGTGCTTCTGTGATTAGACAGAGCCCATCGTACGGTGAAGGTTAATATTAGAGCCACATCGAAATAAAAACACTTCTGAGAGTATGTCAGTGATATGTCTCTGATTATTGTAACTTTACAAGACGCTCCTCATTTTAGTCTGATTAGTGCAAACAGCCACTGACCGTTATCTCCAGTGAGTGAGTGCTTTATTTTTGCTGTATTACGACTTGAATATAACTATATCATTATCACGTTTCTGTCCACGTGGCTCTAACGCTCATCGGGACACAAACCCACTCTTTCCTCCTCTCTTCAGGGTTTTCTCTCTGAACAGAGGTCGTCTCCTCGTCATTTAATTCAGTTATTTTGCCCTTCAACAGAACGTTTCACAGATAATATGAGGTCAGGTCACATTTCTGAATAGGCTGTGGCAGGGGGCAGTGTAGAGGTGGTTAGTGCGCCCTCTGGTGTCCGCGGTGTGTTGGTGCTGTTGGGGCCGGCCCTTGTTGCTGGAGGAGGAGGCATGGAGGGCTCTGGGGGGACTCTCATGTTTAAACTCCAGAAATCAAAGGTGACTACTGTAGTTTTTTCGGGGGGATCGTGGTTTGTTCGGGGGTGTTCTGATTTCTTATTGGCTAACTTCCGGAGTGTCGTTGAGTGTTTTTGCTCTTCTGTCCGATAATAATCCAAACCATTTCTCTCCCATGCTCTCTCCCCCTGCAAGGAGCGGAAGGTACCCAACCTCTGCTGTGTTTGTTTTTTAGCCTTTACATCTTATTGGGTTCTTTTTTCTTTCTCTTTGTTCCCTTTTTATTTGTTTTTGTTTTTGTTGTAGCTGTATTGGCAAACCTAATTTTCTGTCCTTGTCTACATTTGAAATAGAACTTCCATGTTTGAATCAAATGGGCCATAATGCTCCAATTAAAATAAAAAAAATCAAGTCCTGATGAATCATTTAGTGCTGAACATGTCTCCTCACGTAGCATCGTCCATGTATGCCTTAGACCATAGAAACCTCTCGTAGTGTGTTTTTCTTTTCTTCCGTTAAGCTCTTCAAAGCTTGCATTTCATGTGTAGTGGATTTATTTTCCTTTTTTTTCCAACTCAATCCAACAAGTTTAAAAACCAGGTTATACTTTGTAAAGATGAACTGTTTTTTTTTTCATCCAGTGTTGTTGAGTTAATAACGTTGTGTCTTTGTTTTGTTTGTTTTTTGTTTGTTTTTAGGTTTTCATAGAGCTGAGTCACATTAAAAAGTGCAATACAGTGAAGGGAGTCTTTGTCCTGGAGGAATTTGGTAATTACACCATCTATTGATTTTAGGCCTGTACTCGGCGCAGCAGTAACTCAGCTTCAGAGCGAATGCATCAGACAGGGTCCTGTTGGGTCTGGACGCTCAGTTGTGTTTAGGAGACGTGCTTCTGTCGCTGTAGACCCGAGCTGAGGAGGAGGAGCCACGAGATGAGGCAGGATTAGACATGTACTTGTGGAGACCCCAATGCCCCATTAGTCGCAGAAATCTGTGCTTGTTTGGTTTTTTGTCCAAACTCGAGATACAATTATCCTGTTCTATTTGACTCAAGAGTATTATCTGTGTTGTTTTGTAATCTTTGTGTGATAGGTGTATTTTCAACAGATTATGACTATTCTTTTGAAGGCCCACTTGCACCAAGGTTTTATTTAATCCTTAGTGCTAATCAGTTTGATAAAATTTAAAAAGATTGTAAAGGTTCTTGAAAGGCGTCTGGACATAGTTTTAAAACAGAGGTCTTCTCTAAAACATAATCTGGCCCTTTCCACACATCCACTGAGATCCTACCCACGTGACCTGAATGTGTGAACAAAACCCTCCCCTATTTTCTCCTGCAGCTGTGGGTCTCTCTGATGTGACCTCTGACCTGTGAGTGATCTGTCAGGACCGCTGAAGCCCCGTTCTCTCTGCACTTTCTGCTGTTCTATAGTTCAAATATACTTTATTGTCCCAAAGGGAAGTTTGTCTTGAGCAGCTGCAGAACAAAACAGAACATGTGCAGGTACATACTTATACAGCTCCAATTATCTAAATACTATTATTCAAATAGAAATATTGCACCTGCCCTGAGCTAAAAACATTAATAAAGCTCAAGTAAAATCATCTAAAAGAAATTTATAATAAGTAAACATAAATAATAATCAGGAGGAAGTAGGCGGCTCTTTAGTGCGTTAGCTCGGTCCATCTCCTGCTTCTCAGAAAAACCACACTGTTCATGAGATGGACACAAAACATGCCCAGTCGAAATAACCCTGATTACAACAGAAAACTATAATAACATACTCCCCCAGAGTCAGTTTAAGTTTAAAAATGTGAAGGAAACAGGATTAAATTTTATCTAGATTTAAAAGAAAAACAAAACTCAGGGTCATTTAACCTCGGTTTAAACCATGACACAGTGGAATTTAAGTCAAACCAGGATTGAAACTGGTTTAAAAACTAAACCTTATTGGTGCAACTGGGCCTGCATTTATTTCTGAAGTTGTCATAAAACAAGCCTCGTTTCCACCGGAACAGAACAGATCGGGTCGGTTCTGCAGCGTTTCCACTTCAGGACGTCCCAAGTGAGTCCTGCTTTGTGGAACACTTTGGGAGGAGTGTAGTTACATTTACATTTATTCATTTAGCTGACGCTTTTATCCAAAGCGACGTACATTGTTCTAATGTAATTACCAGTGTTACAGCCACTGGAGGCAAGGTGGGTTAAGTGCAGCTCCGGACCTGGACAACAACTCGGATATCGAGTCCATAAATGACAGGAACCTGCTGCAGCTTTATGAATGTAATGTTCAGAAAGATGGGAACAAACAGAAACCAGACTGTCCCGTACTGACCCGACCCGTCCTGTACCCACCAGTGGAAATGTTCCCTGAATCTCTAACAAGTATCCAGAGTATATCTTGAAATGATGCAGTGCTAGACCCAAACAATAGGCAGACACCGTGTGACAGGTCAAAGGTCAGCTGAGCGTCAGGCTGGGTTACTGCTGTGTCTTTGTGCTGCTTTTGTAATGTTGCCCTCATCTTTGCCACTATGAAAACCTTCATTCTCCAGCAGGTAAAGTGTTGTCACCTTTCTTCTTCTTCTTCTTCGTCTGTGCAGATGACCCCCCCCATCCCTCCCTCCCCCACACACTCTGTCTTTTCACCACTCATCACTTCTTTTCCTTTCTGTCCTTTATTTTGGTTCCTTTTCATCACTTGCTTTCAGAAGTCATCTCTAATTCCACTCACATAGTCATCTCTCTCTGTGTGAAAAGCCGAGTTGTGGTAGGTCTGTTTCGGGGGAGGGGCAGTGTCATTTTCCCATCAGCCCCTCCGTCAGCCCCTCATCTCGGCTTTGGGTTCACGGTTACTAATGAAAAGTCACTGAGGGTTTTGTTACAGTTACGGCTCAAAAGGATGATCGATTGTAAACTCTTCGGTGTTTTTTTATTTGTCCATTTCTGTGGGCCATGAACGTCGTCCTCACCAACAGTCACCAGCTCTGATTAACTCTTTGGTTTTACTGCAAAGAGTTTAATCCTCGTCATTCACACAACACAGTTTGATTTTCACCAGACGAATGTGGCCTGGGGTGTTAGTGTAGACTGTTGTGGTGGACTCTTCCTGTCCCACAGTCCCTGTCTCATCACAGTGTCTGCTGCCTTTGAATTCTCTGTTCTGTCTCTCGCACCAAATAGTTCCTGAAACTAAAGAAGTGGTGATCCACAAGTACAAGACGCCCATGGTGAGTCAGTCTGAATCTAACATCTGCACCAACAGCACTCAGTCCGTTCACCTGCAGAGCTCACAGCTCGATTAAACCCTCAGCTGGACAGGAGTCTCTGCTCAGGCTAATGCTGCATTCATGTGGTCTTTGAATTTAACAGCATTGTTAAAAAAAAAAACAGAAACTAATTAAGCTCTGTCCAAAAGCACCTGAACACACCATAAACTGCACTTGCTTTTAACCGATGATGTTTAAAAAAACAGGACTAAACCAGGTCTAAAGCAGGTTTAAACCAGGACTAAAACAGGTCTAAAGCAGGTCTAAACCAGGACTAAAGCAGGTCTAAACCAGGGCTAAAGCAGGACTAAACCAGGGCTAAAGCAGGACTAAACCAGGACTAACCAGGTCTAAACCAGGTCTAAACCAGGTCTAAAGCAGGTCTAAAACAGGACTAAAACAGGTCTAAACCAGGACTAAACCAGGTCTAAACCAGGTCTAAACCAGGTCTAAAGCAGGTCTAAACCAGGACTAAAGCAGGTCTAAACCAGGACTAAACCAGGTCTAAACCAGGGCTAAAGCAGGACTAAACCAGGACTAACCAGGTCTAAACCAGGTCTAAACCAGGTCT
The DNA here is from genome assembly GCA_024416835.2 of Perccottus glenii. Lineage (NCBI taxonomy): Eukaryota > Metazoa > Chordata > Actinopteri > Gobiiformes > Odontobutidae > Perccottus > Perccottus glenii. Next base: position 2,643,321 of record CM044548.2, on the reverse strand, counting down.
AAAGCAGGTCTAAAACAGGACTAAAACAGGTCTAAACCAGGACTAAACCAGGTCTAAACCAGGTCTAAACCAGGTCTAAAGCAGGTCTAAACCAGGACTAAACCAGGTCTAAACCAGGACTAAACCAGGACTAAACCAGGTCTAAACCAGGTCTAAAGCAGGTCTAAAGCAGGTCTAAACCAGGACTAAACCAGGTCTAAACCAGGTCTAAACCAGGTCTAAACCAGGTCTAAACCAGGTCTCAACCAGGTCTCAACCAGGTCTAAACCAGGTCTAAACCAGGTCTAAACCAGGTCTAAACCAGGTCTCAACCAGGTCTCAACCAGGTCTCAACCAGGTCTAAACCAGGTCTAAACCAGGACTAAACCAGGTCTAAACCAGGTCTAAAACAGGTCTAAACCAGGTCTAAACCAGGTCTCAACCAGGTCTCAACCAGGTCTAAACCAGGTCTAAACCAGGACGGTCTAAAGCAGGTCTAAACCAGGTCTAAACCAGGACTAAACCAGGACTAAACCAGGTCTAAACCAGGTCTAAAACAGGTCTCAACCAGGTCTAAACCAGGTCTCAACCAGGTCTCAACCAGGTCTCAACCAGGTCTCAACCAGGTCTCAACCAGGTCTAAACCAGGACTAAACCAGGACTAAACCAGGTCTAAACCAGGACTAAACCAGGTCTAAACCAGGTCTAAACCAGGACTAAACCAGGACTAAACCAGGACTAAAGCAGGTCTAAACCAGGACTAAAACAGGTCTAAACCAGGACTAAAACAGGTCTAAACCAGGTCTAAACCAGGTCTAAACCAGGACTAAAACAGGTCTAAACCAGGTCTAAACCAGGACTAAAACAGGTCTAAACCAGGACTAAAACAGGTCTAAACCAGGTCTAAACCAGGTCTCAACCAGGTCTAAACCAGGACTAAACCAGGACTAAACCAGGTCTAAACCAGGTCTAAAACAGGTCTCAACCAGGTCTAAACCAGGTCTCAACCAGGTCTCAACCAGGTCTAAACCAGGTCTCAACCAGGTCTCAACCAGGTCTAAACCAGGTCTAAACCAGGTCTCAACCAGGTCTAAAGCAGGTCTAAACCAGGTCTAAACCAGGACTAAACCAGGACTAAACCAGGTCTAAACCAGGTCTAAAACAGGTCTCAACCAGGTCTAAACCAGGTCTCAACCAGGTCTCAACCAGGTCTCAACCAGGTCTCAACCAGGTCTAAACCAGGACTAAACCAGGACTAAACCAGGTCTAAACCAGGACTAAACCAGGTCTAAACCAGGTCTAAACCAGGACTAAACCAGGACTAAACCAGGACTAAAGCAGGTCTAAACCAGGACTAAAACAGGTCTAAACCAGGACTAAAACAGGTCTAAACCAGGTCTAAACCAGGTCTAAACCAGGACTAAAACAGGTCTAAACCAGGTCTAAACCAGGACTAAAACAGGTCTAAACCAGGACTAAAACAGGTCTAAACCAGGTCTAAACCAGGTCTCAACCAGGTCTAAACCAGGACTAAACCAGGACTAAACCAGGTCTAAAACAGGTCTCAACCAGGTCTAAACCAGGTCTCAACCAGGTCTCAACCAGGTCTAAACCAGGTCTAAACCAGGTCTCAACCAGGTCTCAACCAGGTCTAAACCAGGTCTAAACCAGGACTAAACCAGGTCTAAAGCAGGTCTAAACCAGGTCTCAACCAGGTCCAAACCAGGTCCAAACCAGGTCTAAACCAGGACTAAACCAGGTCTAAACCAGGACTAAACCAGGTCTAAACCAGGACTAAAGCAGGTCTAAACCAGGACTGTCTAAACCAGGACTAAACCAGGTCTAAACCAGGTCTAAACCAGGACTAAACCAGGTCTAAACCAGGTCTAAACCAGGACTAAACCAGGTCTAAACCAGGTCTAAACCAGGTCTAAACCAGGTCTAAACCAGGACTAAAGCAGGTCTAAACCAGGACTAAAACAGGTCTAAACCAGGTCTAAACCAGGTCTAAACCAGGACTAAACCAGGTCTAAACCAGGACTAAACCAGGTCTAAACCAGGACTAAAGCAGGTCTAAACCAGGTCTAAAGCAGGTCTAAAACAGGTCTAAAACAGGTCTAAACCAGGACTAAAACAGGTCTAAACCAGGACTAAAACAGGTCTAAACCAGGACTAAATCAGGGCTAAACCAGGACTAACCAGGTCTAAACCAGGACTAAATCAGGGCTAAATCAGGGCTAAACCAGGACTAACCAGGTCTAAACTAGGACTAAACCAAGTCTAAACCAGGTCTAAACCGGGTCTAAACCAGGACTAAACCAGGTCTAAACCAGGTCTAAACCAGGTCTGAACCAGGTCTGAACCAGGACTAAACCAGGACTAAACCAGGTCTAAACCAGGTCTGAACCAGGTCTGAACCAGGACTGAACCAGGACTGAACCAGGACTGAACCAGGACTGAACCAGGACTAAACCAGGTCTAAACCAGGACTGAACCAGGACTGAACCGGGTCTAAACCGGGACTAAACCAGGTCTAAACCAGGTCTAAACCAGGTCTGAACCAGGACTGAACCAGGACTGAACCGGGTCTAAACCGGGACTAAACCGGGTCTAAACCAGGACTAAACCAGGACTAAACCAGGTCTAAACCAGGACTAAACCAGGACTAAACCAGGTCTAAACCAGGAGTAAACCAGGACTAAACCAGGTCTAAACCAGGTCTAAACCAGGTCTAAACCAGGTCTAAACCAGGTCTAAACCAGGTATAAACCAGGTCTAAACCAGGTCTAAACCAGGTCTAAACCAGGTCTAAACCAGGACTAAACCAGGACTAAACCAGGTGTGAGCTGCTCCAGTGTCTCATGGGTTCAGAGTCGTCTCCTGCTCTAACTCCCTGCTCTTCCACAGGCACATCAGATCTGTTACTCCGTCCTCTGCCTGTTTTCCTATGTGGCGGCGGTGAAGGGCAAAGAGGCAGAAGGAAAACCCAAGATGCTGTCCCCGAGACCCCTCCCCAGCTAATGTGTGTGTGTGTGTGTGTGTGGTCCCCCTTCCTCCCCGGGCCCTTCTCCAACTGACGTCCGTCCCCTCCATCAAGCGGCGTCCCCCTGGGCTTTCCGTCGGACGTGCCTCAGCTCTGGACCCACAGACTCGTGACAATCCTGTCCTCTCTTGTTTAAAGCACACTCTTGCTCCTCGTGTCGACGTTGGTGTTCGACCCTGCGCTGTGACGTCCTCCTCTACATATCGCCTCATCAGTCATCATCATGAAAATATGAACATTAAAAGAACTGCAGAACGGACAAGTATGTTTTTTTGAATTTCCAGGTTTTGACAAGAATATGTTGAGACCTTTACCCCAAATACAAAACTCAGAAGTTTGACCATTTCTCTTTGTCATGATTATTTAATAAAGCTCCAGGAGGTCACCCGTCCAGTTGACTTTGGAGCGGTATAACACTGAAAACTAAAAAGCACATGGATAATTAGCATAAAACAGTATATCAACGTACAGAGGCTCATGTCTTTGTCTCTGTTATACCGTTTCTGACAAACAAAGAAAATCCAGTGATCAAATCCTACCATAACCCCCGCTTTAGAACCTCCTCAGACTCGGGTAACGTGATAAAATTCAACTCCTTTTGTTCGTATCTCTTTATTTTACATTTATAGACCCTTGGAGCTTTAGATATTCTGACACATCCTGCTGCTTCAGAGACTCTGGAGGGAAGCAGCTGCAGGTCAAGAGCTGGACAGAGCTAATAGTTCATGTCTGTGAGCTGTAGGTTTGTGCGATGGGCAGTTAAATTAAATCTATAATTTAATAATGACCGATTTTCTTTTGAAACAAATGGTCCCAATACAGTCAAGAACTTCCTTCAAGAAGTCTGTGGAGGTTCTCATTCATCCAGGACATACTAAAGAAAAGGTTTCAACAAAGGCATCTGGACGTTCCTTTAAGAAGTCTGGAAATTTGACCAAGTCTGGACTTTTAAAATTGTGGAGGGACCCTGTCTAGTTCAACGTTTGCCTGTTGCTGTAACTGGACGAACCTCTCCTGAGTCTTTTGTGTTTTTGTCGTCTTGAGGAAAAAGCCACCTCGAGGCGTGACGGTGTGTGCAGGTCCCACGCACAGCCTCGACTCCTGACAATGCCACTTCATCCTGTGCTTACTGTAGAGCTGAGTCCGTCCCGAGTTTAAAGACTCAGAAGCCTCGTTGTAGTGCGGGGCGTCCCGTTTGTGAAACTCACTGTCCTCTTGCACCAGAGCACGGCATGTCAACGCTTGTCTGAGGTGTTTAGACTCCAGTAACGTGAGTGTTCTACGTGTTTTTGCCCTAAAGCCAAAGGCCCGGCTACATGGATGTTTTTACAAACAGATTTTTTCCTCTCCCTTCATAAAAGTACCTCTGCCCAGACGAGAGCGTTATGTAAAATATGTCCATCACCACAAACGGATAAAACCGTTCTCCCTGAGATGGCAGTAAACACAATACGGGTCGGGTCAGTATGGGTCGGTTTGGTTGAGTTTCTCCTGAAGAGGCTTGTGTTTCCTCTGCTGGGTCCATCGAAAAAACACAAAAGTTCTGTCTCTATTTGAGAGATAAAAGGGATTTGAAGCAGACTTTTATAAACTTGGCTCATTGTTAATATTGAATCTAAATCAGAGTAAATGCTGTTGTAGCAGTGAGAGGCTGGAGGAACAGCTGCTGCAGGAAACATTCAACTGTTTCTGTTTATTCCCATCTTTCTGAACATTACATTCACAGAGCTGCAGCAGGTTCCTGTCATTTAGGGAACAGGTCCTGCTTGTGTTTAATGCAGTGGAGACGATAAATACAATGTTTAAATTCTTGAATCCAGAGCCGTACCACACTGACTCTGTTTAACATTTAACATGTATCATGTTTTCTGTTTGAATATGACTTTTAGAGAGAACAAGGAGGAATCTATTTAATCGCTGCTCATTTTCTCTCTCTCGAGAAAGAGACAATTATTGTCCAATCAGCTGACTTTAACTACGCCCCTCTCAAGTTTATTGCATACTTAAACCCACTTGGGACCCTTTGGTGGAAACATGCCAGAACCGACCAGACACAGACCTGCTTTTATTCTAATATATTGTAAAGAAACAGTTCCACCTCGATGTCTGTGACACAAGTCAAGTCTGTACTTTTGGACCCACCATCTCTGATACTTTTGTTTGTGTTTGAAGAAATATTTTGCAGAATGTCTGGACAGAGCTTTTCAGAAACGGAGACAAATTATCTGTTTATTAACTCGTAGCCGGGACCTAAAAAAGACTCAATAACTGTTCTACTTAAACTCTGTCTGTGGTCTGCTATTGTTATTGCATGTAACTATGAGCAGGACAAATAAATATTATATATACATTTCTATATATATATAGTATTTATTTAAATGAAAATATATTAACTGTACATTTCTCTATTATCAACTGTTCTTTTGCTAGATGTGCAATATGTAGGTCGTTAGCCATGCCAGAGACTCTCTGGCTGAACAGAGTGAAGAATGTATGAGACTTTCTTTTGTATTAAACACATTGTGAGTGATTATGATGAGTGTCCTTGAATCGACAAACAGAAACCGGCAGCAGACTTTAGAGAATATTGCTCAATAATTGAATTGAAGCAATGGGTCACAGCTTGTTTTTTTTTTTTTTATCTTTTTTGGCCTTTCTCCAGAAACACACTAGAGGGCGCTGTCATCCCAAATGAACCTCCTCAGTTCTGCACAGTTGCCTGTGAGTTTGGTTTTGTTGATGGACAGTGTTGTTCAGTAGGAAGCGGGTCTCGGAGCTGGGATGCTGGCTCTGAGGTTGGTCTGGAGCCTTCACACTGATCCAAGTGAACCTTGATCATAGAGCAGCCACCAGCTGCTGTTGGAGGAGGGAACGGGACAAGAAAGTCAGTTTGAGAACCAACACAAAAAACCATCAAAATGAAACAAGTTGCATTTGAAACTGAGACCCAAGATCTTAAAACGTCTAAGCATTCAACCACGTTAAAGCACAAATCCCACTAGAGCCCTTTGTTTTAGGGCCACTGCTTTAGCATCCTTCTCCAAAGTCACTGCTGCCATTTCCTGTTCTGTGATTGAGCGCGAGTGTTTTACCTTTCGGTCGTGTGTTCCTGCTCCTTCTTGTCGTTTCTGTCGAGTGATAGTAAAAGACCTGCCCCTGGTTTTATTCACGGTGAGACTGTGTGTGTGTGTGAGGGTTTGTGTGAACATTCAGCAATATAGGGTACAGCTACGACACTGGAAAGATATTTTATTTTGATTCTGCTGTGTATTTGAAGTCGTTGTATGGGCCAACTACTGTAACACTGAGGGGATCAATGAAACAAGATGTCAGGTGTAAGTATTCCATATTTGAGAAGATTATTTATAGAATATGTACAGCTTTGGCAATATAATAAAGTTGGCCCAAATGAAGCTCGGAGTTCACTGTGGTTTATTTAAAAGGCACACATTTAATCTGTTTTAAGACCATCTCCAGTCTCATGTCTATGACAACCTTCACTGTACATGCATCAGACACAAACCATTATCCTTCTTAGGCTCGTCTCTGACACTGACAAGTCCTAAGGCTCGTTTTCCACTGGAGCGGTACAGTAGGGGTCCGGCTGGGTTCTGAAGCTCTGGAGATAAACACTAGCTCTTTTGGGTGTGGTACAAACATGTTAAGTGATAAAAACCTGATTGATTGTTCACTGTTGGAATATGACGTTTATCACAAGAACATGGTGTATTTTAGTATTTGGCTCCACCTTGTACAAAGCGGACCACACTTTTGGGACCCCAGGCCGATTCATTCTCAAAAAGGTACCCCTTTTGATGAAAACGTACCCGTCCTGCCCCGACCTGTACCGTCCTGCCCCAGTGGAAACGAGGTGCTTGTATTTACAGCGGATGTAAACTTCTAAACGTACATTATTGAGAAGGAAAACACAAATGTTCTCCAGTTTTGTGAAATGGCACCATGAACAAAAATAAAAGTTTTTTTTATTTACAGTTTGTCTTCTCTGAGGATTATCGTCTTGAGGTCGGGTCAGGTTTTTGTTTCCTGCAGCATTATTTAGGTTTTAACTTTCCATATTGTATCCAGGTGAGGTTATAAAAGAAAATGGCATTAATATCTCATCTTATCAAACTTAGACTGACAATAGTTTATAAAAATATCATGTCTATAAAGCTATAAAATAATTGTACAAAAATATTTGCATTGTTTTTGCTTTTGTTTTGTTTTTGAAGTCACTATGACTCATTTGATCTTACGTCTGAATTCTGATGAAGCAGACCTGAGACCAGAAAAATCATCGGACTCGCTCAACAGTTTGTTCTCATCATTTGTCGCCTTCCACCACACGGCGCAGAATCCTCAGACGGGACATGACCTCGTCCCAGTCCAAGTAACAGCCTTCGAGGAAGCGCGGGTTGTCCGGGTGGCTCACGAAGCTTGTCCGGCCGTGCAGCAGGCGCCAGTTATCGAAGATCACAATGTCACCTGGAAATAAAGCTCAGATGTTTCAGATCAGCCTTTACCTTTCTAAAACAATCTGTTATTGCAGACATTATTTTTTGGATCGGTGAGCGAGAGCTAGTGCCTCCATCATACACTGTCTCCACTAATGGCACCGTCTTAATGTCTCTTACAAAGCCATCGCTTCACCTCAGTGTCTGATCGAGGCAGTGTGTGGTTTTACAGAGACCTGCAGCAGACGGTTAATTTGTTCTTTGACAGCGGTGACACTGACGTGATGTCACTATGACTTCTGTTTGTCTGCAGAGCGGGTACATGAGCCAAGGACCCATCATTTAGCGGAGAACCACCAAGTGTTCTCAGATAATTACATTACGATTCATTTTGGCGCTCAAGTGTACGTCTTTGTTGAACTGCCTGTCATTTGCAGCTTTAAATGCTCAACTAGAGCTGGACATTAAATCAGGGGTGTCAAACGTAAGGCCTAGAATGAACGTGCCAAAAGTCATTAACAGCTATTCCTAATCTGTCCACTAGGGGTCTCACTGTTTTAGTCAGAGCAGCCCACGATCACAACAATGAGACCTAGAACTGAACAGCAGATGGCAATGTTTTTTAGCTTCAAAATGACCCTCTGTGGGACCCTCGCTACCCAAAATGTCTTTGTCAGAAGGAGGAAAAGTAGACACAGGGTGAAGAGTTTCCTATTTCTTTATGAGAAGCATAAAAACCTATGTTTGGTTTGTACGCAGTAAGTTTTAGTCTCAAAGAATCTAATATTCAGCTCCACTCTGACACTCATCCTGGAGAAAAATACAACAGCTGCAGGAACAACTGAGAAGAGAGAAGATACATGAACTGTAGCAGCTCTGTTTTTACCTGTAGCTGAGTGCTCAGTGATGCAGACGTGTTATTCTATGTTATTACAGTAAAATGGCATTAGCACTGAGGCCATATCGTGAGGGTGAGTTTGTGAAAACATACAGATGAAGACTTTTACCTTTTAGCCTTTTTCGGTTAAGACTGATGAGACACTGACATTATTGAATAGTTAGTCTTTTCACTAAAACAAAGGGAAGGAATTGGTCCCGGCCCACTTCAGATAAACCTAGGCTGTATATGTGGCCCCTGAACTAAAATGAGTTTAGCACCCCTGCTTTAAATTAAATTAAAAAAGAGTGATTCAAAGCATTTTAGTTCACAAACTCACCAGTACCTATTTAGACAAAAAGTAACTCATCAGTCTGAGTGATAAAAGACAATGACAAATGGCCATAGTCCTTCCCTGAACATCAGTGCAGAGATATTTATGACTGTGTCAAAAGAGGGCCACTGACCTGGCTCCATCCTGAAGTAGACCAGATTCTCACGGCGGTTCATCATGTCCTCAAAGACCCTCAGCGCTCGGTAGAACGGCTGCACCTGCTCCAGAGGCAGGTCCAGGACCGAGTCTCTGGTGGAATTATTCAAGTTTATCCTGGTGACTTTTCCCTTGGCATCCACACTGTCAATCAGAGAACAACAAATGAAAAGGGAATAAAAGCAGCTGACCCCTACCATGGACAAATCAAGCACAGGGATTTTGTGCAAGACCTGCAGAGAACTAAAAAAGCCCTGATACGTCTGCATTACCGCCTTCAGTCTCATGTCACGTGTTGTTACAAAGTTAAACAGCAGAGGGCACTGTTGAACCGCTACATTCTTCCCTCTGCTGCTGAGGTGGACCCACTCACTCGATGACGCAGTGCTTGGACTGCAGCATGAAGTCGCAGTAGTCGGTGCCGGTGTCGGTGAAGTCGACGCTCAGAGTGCTCAGGCTGCGGAAGGCCTCGGGGTCCTCCCTCCTCAGCTTCTCGACGATGTGGAAGCCGTCCACCAGAGTGTTGTCCCCTCCATGAGCCGCCTGCGCGATGCAGTGTAGAATCTGCACCTACAGACGGAGTCAACGTGATGTGTTCAGGGGCCTGCTTCCGTTCAATTCAATAAACAATACAACTCAAGAGACATAAACCCAGGACTGTATTGGGACTAACCCAAGACAAACTCTAGAAAAAACTAGGACTAAACCTGAGTCAAATCACGTTCACCTTCACGTCACTGTCTCTTCACAATGTTCTGCTTTTTTTGATTCTCACCTGAAGAAGTTAAAACAAAGACTGCTTAAATAAGCCGCTCACCCCCGGCGGGAAGTGCAGTGCAGGGTAGTCTGTGTGGAAACTGAACTTCTCTGTGGTGTAGGCGACGTTGTTGGCCATGCTTTTGTCTTGAACCTTCCACGTGTGTCTGTGGACAAAGAACGCTGCATTTTAGTCATTCTTACCTTGAGCCTTGAGCTGTTTTGTGTAAATCAGTGCACTTCTGAAGTCGACATTTCATGGAGATGCAGCAGCAGAGGAGCGTTAATGAGAAATGCTCTGATCTCATGTTGCTGTTGAGCTCCGGTCTGCAGCAGGATGACCTCATGGTTTGGCTCCAAAGGCCTTACGCTTCAAACCCTGCTCTGACTGAGTGCACCTGGTAATTCCACTGGCTCAAAGAAAATGGAAAGTTCTTAGTTTGTTTTCCCCAAAGTCATCCACGCTGAAATAAGTCAAAGTGATGACCTCCTGTCTCGTAAAAAAAAGCCCTCATTCACTGAGCGTGTCCATGGAAGCAAAATATAAACAGCATTTTTACTTTCAGCTACAAGACACACTAGAAAAGTCCATCCTTTATGGACAAATCTCTCGGGTATGTAACTTTATGGGAAGTGTTTTACAGCATGAATAAGACCAGGCTCTTGTTGTGAAAACACAAAGCTCATACAGCCCTCTGTCCCGCCAGTACAGCTCCGGGAAATAGCTGGAACCAGGGGCCCCAAACCCTCTCGGGCTGCACAGAACCTTTATCACTATTTTATTTGATTTTCATTTGATAGACTTATCAAAGAAAAGCCTAATAAGAAAATAACGGATGGAAGGAATTAACAACTTGAACTGTCACAACATTCTGGATAAAAGTAAAGGAATATCCTGAGATCTTTCCTTTTCCAACATCTTATCTTTGTGAAGCAGAGTTAACTAAAGCGAGCTGACCGAGTCCTGGACAAAAAGAGCAGTCTCAGTGTTGCTCTGGACCAGCTCTAGCCCAGTCCTTCTGACTCTGATTCGGGTGAGTTTTATTACATTTACACAAGTGTAGTAATTACATTAATGTTGAGATTTACGTATTAATTCAGTCCACCTGTTGAACTCTGCCCCCTCCCTGCTCCAGCACTGAGGTCCCTCTCTGTAACTGACTGCACGTAGCACTTTAGACATTACCTCATGTCCTGCACTTTGCACATGCTGTGTTTTTATATCTTGTGTGTTTTGCCCATGTTGTTGTTCTCTGTCCTTTTAATTGCCCCTCGGGGACAAATAAAGTGTGTTGAATTGATATTCGGTGCATTTGAAATATCTACCCCTCTTGACCAGACTCACCCGTAGAACGTTAGTCTGAGGTATCCAATCCTCTCGGCCAGTCTGGCCACCTGTCCCGGTTGTGCCGGCGCCCCCTTGAGGTAGACCACCCCGACCCGCCGCAGCGCCAGGAGCCAGGCCAGCGCCGCCTGATCGTCCTGGAGCACTTCGTGGTAGTCGGCTGTGGGGATGAGCAGCGATGAGTCCCAGTAGTAACGCTCTGGAACGAACAGAGGCAGAAACAATAGTCATCCTGTCCCTTCACAAACCGACACAGGTCCAGTCCCTGCCCCCGTCTGCCGTTAGAAAACACTAACTTCACTTTTACAGCACACTTCCTGCTGCAAGAGGAAATCCCAACAGACCTTTCAGATTTATTAACAAGAAATAAAACAGAACAAAGACATTACTTCAGTGACATTTCACCAAATTTACAGGAGCAGCAAAACAATGACTATATTTAGATCTGACTTTATGAAATGTTTGTCCAAAATGCTAAAATACTGTATATCCACACATAGATGATAAATATATTTAATTATAACAGAACAACAGCTAAATGTTATGCCCTTAATCCTTTTAGTGTCAGACACAAGAGCTCAACTCGAGCTTTCTCTTTATGTATAACTCTAAATATAAATGTCTCACCCTCACTCATTAAGTTCAGTTTATCTCTTGCTTGAGGTATTGCCTTTGAAAAAGTGATTGTTGTGTGATTTCATCTTCAAATAAACTCACAGTCAGCTGTTTCTGTTTGTTTTCATGTCTGGGAAGGTTCTCAGTCATCCAGGACATAATCGAGAAAAGGTTTAAACAAAGGCATCTGGATGTTTGAAGGTGAAGACGTTTTGTCTCTAATTCCAAGAGACTTTTTCATTTCTGAGATCAACTGGTGAGAGAGCTGAGCTTATATCTCTAGAGGGAGGAGTCTAACCTGAAACTAACTCTGATTGGACCAAACTGTTCTGGTCTCATGGTCGTTAGCTCTGAAAGGACAGTGTGACTCCTGATGTGAGAGTTGTTAGTGACACTCTTCTATTCAGGTGCTGTGTTTGTTGTTCTAGGGTGAGGCTCTTTTGTTTTAGATTTCAGAACACTGTTATAAATACTAACATGAATCTGAGGCCACCTCCTCTGTTCAAAGAAGGAGGATTCAGACATTGCTGTCCTCAAAGGAATGTCCTTTGTCTTTGAGGTGGAGGTAGACTCAGGTCCTCCAGGATGGAAGTCGTTTTTGTTGCATGTTGTCTTCTGTTAAACGGGATCCACAGGGTCACTGTCAGTATCCATCACAGCCGTAGCAGACCTTATTGCACTGTTCAGTGTTTAGAGCAGCAGACGGGACGCAGCAGGGCCAGGAGGAAAGAGAGGAGTCTCACAAACTGAACGTACAACAGTGAGGATTTATCATGTTTTCAAACCAGATTCAGACGGCCAGATAGTTTCCATCAGATCATTTCAAACACTATAGAGCCATTCCATTTGAAAACATTGCAGCCTGACTTTTGAGAGCACACACACTGTAAGATTAATAGGTCACAGTGAAAACTGCCGAAGTCCCTGACAGACGGGTCAGACCAGCTCAGTCTCCTCTGACTTCCACCGACAGCTGCTGAGTGCATTAACCTGCCTCATGTCTGTCGTACGGCTCTGTTCAGGTTGTTCTGCTCTGATTGTTTTTCTGTTCCTTTAATTGAGGATAACTGTTTTTTCACCTGATAAAATAAAATAGAAATCCTGAGAAGAAAAGGTCAACCTAATCTTTTCCTTTTATTAAAAAATGAGATTTTAAAAACATGATTGAGTTTATTCAGGGCTTTAACCAGAGTGAGGTAACCTACCGTCCAATCAGCTGACAGCAGGGTTTAACCACGCCCCCTTCAAAGCTGGACCCAAAGTGGTGCAGTTTACACTTTTTTGTTGGAAACACACCAGAACTGTCCCACGTGTGGAAACGAGGCTAATGTCTAGTTTATAATTTATAATCCACAGAAGGTGTTGAATCTAAAACGAACCATGGATGTGTCTCCAGCCTCAGGTCACACACAAGACGCAGAAAACTGTGACCAGCCTGCTTTACATTATTTACTTTTTTGCTTTAGAGCTAGCATTAATACAAATTTCATTCTGATTCTTTAGTGGTCTTATTATTATGTAAGACTAATGTAACCTGACAACTTTATATTTGGACATAAACATACTGTATGTCATAACTTCTGCCAAGAGCATCAAAAATACTATGTCAAAGTCAAACTAAATAAATATAGCATAAAGACGCAGGGCCGTGTTGAACTGTGAGACTCGACGGTGGCTCCGTCCTGCATTCTTTCCACTTGTGGTAAATGTGGAGATGCTGCGGTGTTTTGTTTTTTTTGTTTTTCCGTCTGCAGGAAGTCGACAAGGAGCATCAGTCTTTGCAGTGAGTTAAATAAGACTTGTTTTTACAGCGGTCTGACTCGAGGAACACCTCCAACATTTTGACAAGATAGTATATGTCTGATCCCTGTGGTCGGCTGTGGTCGGCTGCAGGGGCTTTTCCAGATGAAGGAACTTGAAGCTGTGGCTCTCGTGGCTGCCAGACGACTCGTAGAAGTTTACAAGGTTCCCAAGACTTTTTCTTGATGAGTCTAGATTGAATTTTCTCATTAATTTTCTCGGGGCGGCAGTAGCTCAGTGGTAGAGCGGCCGTCCTTCAACCGGAAGGTAGTAGGTTCGATTCCCGCTCTCCCCACAGTTCATACTGTCGTTGTGTCCTTGGGCAAGACACTTAACCCACCTTGCCTCGTATGAATGTGTAAGAATGTTGAAGGTGTTGGTCGGAGAGTCCGTAGGCGCGGAATGGCTGCCACGTCTCTGTCAGTCTGCCCCAGGGCAGCTGTGGCTACAGATGTAGCTTACTACCACCAGTGTGTGACTGTGGAGTGAATGAATAATTGATATGTAAAGCGTCCTTGAGCTCTGGAAAGGCGCTATATAAATATAACAATTATTTTTTTTTTTTTTTTATTAAAGGCTGTACTAATTACAAAAATGTGTGTTGCTTATGTTACTTGTTGCTTTCCACAAACTACAGCAGCCTCAGAGGGTCCATTTAATGAAGAGTAAACACATGATGTTAATGTCATTTGTCTAAAGCCAATTGAGTTTTGAACAAAAGACTGAAGAAATATAATCCATCATGTAGAATATCGATGGTTTTCAGTGCTTTTGTACATTTCCAGGTCAATTCCATGATTGTAACTCTCTCTGCTTTCCCGTGGTTTTAAAGGACGTGGGGCTGTCCCTCTGAGAGATTTCAGAGGGACACAGCTCTCTGCTGCTTCAAACGCAACCCATTTCCTCAAAGTGTTGTTTTGACTCGGTTCATTCTTATCGCAGGGTTTGGCTCGTTCCAGTGAGCCAACAGCACACAGCAGGGATTATAACTGTCCTGGGACACCAAAATAAAAGTGCATTTCCAGATCTTTCCACTTGTTGCACAGCCCTATCGCCTGCATTTGGTCTGAACTATTGTCAAATGAGCTTTCACAGAAACAAGAGAACAGCTGTTTGATCCAGACCACACACAGCCTGAGCTTTCACACCTGAAGATTTAGTTTGAATCAAGCGTCAATGTCCGAAAGTCGAACCTTGTCCCGTCTCAGACTCTCCTCCAGCAGCAATGGGACCTCACCTGCTTTATTTATCCAAAAAACAGACATTTTTTCCTCTAAAACACTACATAACTGACGTTTAGAGCTCCAACTTCAGCGTCAGAACGACCTTGTTAAACAGGAGTTATTTTTTTGCTGTTTCTTTAAAAAAAAAAAAGACGTATCCAGAGCTGAATACACACTTTCTCTGTTTTATCAGCTGCCATTACTTCCTTATTGGCATCGACCAATCGGAGTGCTCTTTTCGTAATGCAAGCTGTGACTGGACAAAGTTAATTAAAATCCTTGATAATAAATCTAGATGACATTTTTTAAAGTAAAGCATGTACATTTTCTATTCATGAATTCTTTACCCAACATGCATCATGTTTTTACAGCAAACATCTGTCTCCACCCAGCGCCGATTCAGACAAACGCACCTTTCTTATCCAAAGGAAGGAGACAGAGTGTGCAGTGTTTTCCTTCGTCCAAACTCTTTCACCTTCAGCAACTTTCAACTCATTCTACAGAGCTTTGTGGTCGTGTGTCAAACTAGGGCCCTCTTTGCCAACTTTTATTCACCGCTTTCAGCCTGAGTCAGAACGCCAAGCGGGAGGTCTGACCTGCCAGGAAAATGAAAAATCCATTCATAATCACTTTGTAAAGCAGACCTGTGTAAAGTTGTCCAAATATCCAAAAGAACGGCAGTGAAAGACGAATAAAGCCGTCGTGGAATCAAAGCTGGTCCAAAGCTCGTGCCCCCCCGCTGAAGTCCAATTAGAACAGAGCAGTTATGATTTCCTTTGCAGATTCCTCACATTCCTGTCAGGATGGGGGGCGTGAATGGAAAAGTTGTCTGGAAAGAACACACACGCCATTTTTCCATTGATATATCTCCACAGTTATGTTTCCAGGAGTCGTTCAGTCAACGGACAAACAGTGACACTGCTCTGAAGTAAATCCAGAGCAGACGGCAAAGGAAGCAGCAGACTCATGGAAAACTCTGCACAAGCGTTTCAGTGGAGTATATAATCACATGAATACAACACTGCACAGAGCGGACAAGCCGAGCACAGCTATAAATGTAACTGATTTAGTGAAATAACCGTCCCCAAATCTGGCAAATGTACGACATTGTTTTGGACGGCTCCCAGTCAATGTGGATTGTTAGGTCAAAGGTGAGACCTGTAACAAGGAGCTACCAATACCTTCAACAAAATAAAGGCAAAAAGTGCAGCTGATGCTAACAATTTTGTCCAATTTTGTTTGACAAACATGAGTTTTAAAATGTCTCTTTTTTTTAAGTTTAAAAATGTTGAGGTTGTTTAGCATTCATTCATCTTTTGCTTTGTCCCGTTGGGGAAGTCTGAAAGTGTGCCACAGTTCAGAGGAACAGCAGCAGCAGGATTTGGGTAAACAACTGACGGCTTTATCAGAGAATGTGTAAATAAATAGTGTTAATATCGGTCATTGCTCTCCAGAAAGTGACGTTAAAGAGTCTAAAGTGCTTGTGCCAGTGACAAAAGTCTACGTGTGAATGAAAAGGTCCGGATCTTATCTGTGAATGAGGTTCAACTGACAACACGAGGTCAACACAAAGATAAGAGGTCGGCAGATAAACTGAAAAAGTAGAACTGTGTTTTTAAAGGAGAAGTGAGACCTGGACCTGGTCTAAGTCTGGACCTGGTCTAAGTCTGGACCTGGTCTAAGACTGGACCTGGTCTAAGACTGGACTAACTCTGTCTCCTTCAAACACTGTCCTCCGTGAGTCTGGACCTGGTCTAAGACTGGACCTGGTCTAAGACTGGACCTGGTCTAAGTCTGGACTAACTCTGTCTCCTTCAAACACTGTCCTCCGTGAGTCTGGACCTGGTCTAAGACTGGACCTGGTCTAAGACTGGACCTGGTCTAAGTCTGGACTAACTCTGTCTCCTTCAAACGCTGACCTCATGAGTCTGGACCTGGTCTAAGACCGGACTAACTCTGTCTCCTTCAAACACTGTCCTCCGTGAGTCTGGACCTGGTCTAAGACTGGACCTGGTCTAAGACTGGACCTGGTCTAAGTCTGGACTAACTCTGTCTCCTTCAAACACTGACCTCTGTGAGTCTGGACCTGGTCTAAGACTGGACCTGGTCTAAGTCTGGACCTGGTCTAAGTCTGGACCTGGTCTAAGACTGGACCTGGTCTAAGTCTGGACCTGGTCTAAGACTGGACCTGGTCTAAGACTGGACCTGGTCTAAGACTAAATGTTGAATAGTGCCTGAATGTCTCTGAAGTCACTGATTAAACATGACAGTCCGACTAAACACTAATAATAAAAGTTCAGAGGAGCACTCGGAAGCTTTGGGAACACATCAGTTTCCTTCTGGCCGACAGTCTGGGGTTTGTTCCTACGTGGCTGAGGAAGTAATGACCTGTGTGAGTCTGTGTTCAGTCAGAACATGCAGATCTGGTCATTGAGCCTCACTCAGATGGAGTTTCCATTTGGAGCAGGCGGCGGGCTCTCACTGAGTCACTCCCTTTTACACTGACCTCAGCTTTTCTGAGCATTTCCACAACACTTCATTTAGCTGGAACAGAACGAGTTAAAGAGAAGAAGCACAGCATTAAACAATAATCTTTATACCTTTTATACTTTTGTTGACAATGCTGCATTTATTTGTGCTTTCATTACAAACAAAACCTATTCCATTTACCTTTTTTATTCACTCACTCCATTCTGATTCAAAGAGCAGAGCTACACTGACAGCATCTTATACAGTGACAACATCAATCAAATCAGATACAACACTGAACAAAGCCTTTACAGTTGGTTTAGATCTGTTTCTAAAACACTTCACAGGGTCCAGTGCTTTTTTTCATCTTAATTTTATAAAAATCTAAATCTATGGGGCCGAGACGGCAGCAGCTGCTCCAGAGCCACGAGCTCCTAGTTTAGCCAGAGGCCTAATTGCAGCTGCATTTCTAAACATTGGTGCTAGTGTCCAGTGTATGGGCCCAATTCTCTGTTTGAGCAGCTGAGCGTGTCTCTCAGTAATCTCTTCTGATAAGTGCTAGTCCTGGGACAGGAACGTTACAGGAGGTTTCTGTCCAGCTGAGTGACTGACCTCATCTCGTCTCGTCTAAAAACCAATAAAATGATTTGAAAATCTATATTTTTGACCTAAATGTTAGTCGTGGTATCCAGTCGCTAACCTTGCGTTGCAGCTGAATTCTGAGAGACGTTAGTGTTGATGCTGTTTGATCAGAAGTAGAAAGGATTACTTCTTTGAAAGAAGAGCAAAGAGTGGCACTAAAAGATTTTCTGGAAGGAAAAGAGAATGGTAGGTGGATAATCATCTACCATGTTTTTGACAGAAGGTCCCTCCCTTTTGCAAACGCTTTCATTGACAGCCTTCCAGAAGGTTCTGTGAAACTGACTATGTTCTGTGAGCAGTTCTATTTGGCTCAGGTTATCTCATCATATCTTATTTTTCCATTCTTGTTTTTAAACATAACATGAAATCAAATTGTGGCTTATTTTTCTCTTCCTATTTTCCAAACTAAAAATGAAAAGGGAGTCATTTCTGGATTAACTTGTTATTGGTAAATAAGAAACGGCTCATTTCATCGATTTTGGCTTTGACAAAAATCCATTGGCTTGAAACTACATTGCATCAGAAAGAACACACTTTATTTTATTTATTTTCTCCGCTGAAGAAAAATACCCCCGAAACACATCTTAATTTTAAAAACTAAAACTGTCCAGAGTCCTGTCCAGGCTCTGTCTCTTTACGTCCGAACACTGATGATAAACAGAATGTGACCTTTAGGAAACAGATGACTCTTCAGACACAGCAGGTGTGTGTTATAAAAGCAGTTATGATACAGAATGATCAGTGAGTCTGCACTGAGCTCACGTCATGAAAGTAAAACGCAGAGATCATATAAGCTAACCCCTCGGTCAGTGGAGCTGTTCATCTTTTTCAAATGCAGACATTGTCATTAGTATCTCAGGCTGGCACTCAGGAAGACCCTTCAGCTTCTGTTAGGTTCTGGTACATGATCCTAACGGTGTTTGAGAACTGCACATTTCAACAGACCAATAGTCCAGACACAAATTCAAAGGCTTCTCAATTGATTCCCTAGCTCATATTTCTCAGAATTTATCATTAATTATGTTTGTTGTCCCAAGACTGTAGAGACATAAAAGTCTACAAAGTCCCAAAACAGAATCAGAGCAGACCTTTAAAATGGAGTTGGGTAAAGATTACAGAGAGTTTATCAAGAAAGAAAAGACAGAAGTTTTTCCATTTCCTTTTTCTCAGAGCTGGAAAATACTCTAATCATCTTCCCTACTTTTCCATCTGCTCGTGCACTCACAGCTAGAAAAGCCGGCCCCAGAGCGACCCAGTCCTGTTAATGAGAGTGGAGCTGAGCCGCTCTGCCCTGTGGCTCCTTCAGGACCACGTGAGCTGTACACAAACGCACCACAGCCCCCGCTCCTCTCAGCTCTACCTTGTTCTGTTCGGCTCCTCTGTCTGGCTCAGGATCAAGACTGGGCTATTGTTAATGTCCTGGAAAATCACTGCAGTTATGTGTTCATAACAAATGTGTGGAAAGAAACATTTTTCTCAGGAACACTGAGGAAAGAATAATCGGCTTTTACAGTAGAGTCTGTAAAACGTCCCAAACAGCAGCAGCAGGATTTGGGTAAATGACTGACAGCTTTATCAGAGAATGTGTAAATAAAATAAATGGTGTAAATATGGGTCATTGCTCTCCAGAGAGTGACGTTAAAAAGTCTTATCTGTAAATGAGGTTCAACTGACAACACGAGGTCGGCCGATAAACTGGAACATCAGGGACAGAGACTTGTTCTATGAATCTTCTACAACTAACAATATAATAAATGTCCCGCTAACACCATTAAAGGTTTGTATGAGAAGTGTTAAATCCTGTGTTTCATGTTAAAGTTAAAACGGGTTTAAATAATTTCTAGAATTCTAAGATTTTGAATTTGGATTTTTGACACAAAATCCCAACTGTTTACCCAGGGCCCTCAAAAAATGTGTTTAATATTGCATTTTAAAATAATTTATGTAATAAATGTCGTAATACTATACACCCTGCCTGAATAGAATGTTGCACTAACAGTAATAACAGTTATAGCACGCCTGTGGAAATGTTTAAAATGGTTTAAAAGCAGGAGGCTCCTTCAGTCAGAAGAAGGTGTCCAGGAAGTAAAGTCTAGCCAAAAAAAGAGAAAAAAAACTACTACTACTACTGACTGTCTTTGAAAAGAGCTGAGCTCCAAAACTGAGTTAGCAAACTTTAAATTGTGAGCTAATATCAATAACAAAGGAAAAGGGGAGACACAGTTATTATTACAGAGACTCTAATCTATTTGTTGTCTTTTCGAAGGTTGTTTACATTTTTTTTGTAGAATTAATTATGGAAATGAACTAGGCGCTTTAGGCACTGGGTCGTTTATTATTAATGCACAGCTTTAGAAGTTTGATTTCAAAGACAGAACATTTCCTTTACGCACATCTGCATTAGGGCCTATCTATAATATCTATATCTATAATATAAATGATGGACCAACTATTTTCCATCAGTAACTAAAACATTTTGGGTTCAGCTGCAGTAGCGCTGTAACATTCTATTAGTTTATTTGTCATGTTAATGATGTTAATGAAATGTTTTTCACAATAAAATGAGCATGCTATAAACATTATAAACACTAATGCAGAGTTACAAAAATAGGATGAAAATAGTAAATCTGTGTTAGCGCAGGGTTTACTAGACTGTAAACACTTATGATCAATTTGAAATTTATATTGCTTAATGTTGTTAGAACGTGTTATAAGGGCCCACCAAGCTAGTTTGTAGCTAGGGCCCAAACGTTTGTGCGGCGGTCCCTGACACAAGCAGCCAGCGCTGCTAAAGGCCCCACAACAAGGCGTTCTGCAAGAGCCAAGAGGAGAAGGGACATGATGGTAGTACAATGTGACTGCAGCTTTTCTGGTCAATGGATTTTCATCTTAAAATGTGTCCTCATCAAACAGAAGTCTGGGACGGAGCTGCTTTAAAACCTCCTCATATTCATCGACGTGACGTTCTTTGAAACTCTGGTGTTGGATGTTGCACTCACCGTTGAAGAAGAGCTCTTCTCGCAGCGCTCGTCTGGCAGCAGCAGAGAAACAGCGCTTCTTCAGCCAGTCTGCGTCGAACACACTGCTGTGCTGGTCCGGCCACACGATAGACACCTGAGAAAGGAGCACGCCTTTCAGAGACCATGACCCTGACAGAAATACACTCACAACTTTTGTTGTGTCTGACATTCAAAGTATTTAAAAGTTTTGTTTTTTAACAGAGGGCTCGACTACAAAGAAAGACTTTGTGTGAGCCTAATAAGATTTGTCTTAATTTTATTCAAGACAAAAATTCTTTACAGTGTTTTGTTGAGAACTGCTTTTCCTTTTGGATGGAACATCATTTGTTCAACACAGTGTTTTTTTAAATAAATAAAAGAAAAAATAAAAGAAATAAATAAAATAAAAGAAATATATTTAACAAATGAAGAATATTATACAATGTGGTCAGAAGGACATCGATGGAAACATTCAAATATCTGCTGGGTCGAGTTAGTCTTTTTCTTGTAAATGCATTTTTGTGCCATATATAACATTACGTTTTAAGCATTTACAGTTTTTAACCTAAAGAAAAACCTGTTCTTATCAGTGTCTCAGTGTAAACTCTGAGCGTGGAGAGTCACATCATCTACACAACATTTAAAACATAGATAACGTAAAAAACAGGTCTAGGCAGGTGTTGTTGTGCAGCTAAACAACACACAGCACCTTCCTGTGAGCTTAAAAAACAATACTTTTTCATTTAAAATGAGATAAAGCTGGGTTTAAATCTACAGTATAAATGTACATCTGGTCAGAGACGTGGATGACCACTTATCCTTGGCCTAAATGGTAACATGTCAGTAAAGTGCCAGTTATTACCATCCAGTGGATTGTAAAACTCAGCCTAAGTGCAGCAGCAGCAGCAGCGTGACATTTAAAACAGTCACCTCGGGTAAAAGTAAAGCCTGTATAAACCGTTTGAATGAATACCTTGTTGTCATTGGTGAGCTCCACAGCGTCCAGCCCGGTGTTAACATCGAGGTCGGCCACCAGCAGCTTCCGAGCCTGAGCCGACTGAAGCGTGCAGAGTGGACACTGGCAGTTGTCTCGGAGCCACGTGAACGGATACAGGCTGTGACCCCCTTCGTCCCACTCCACCTGCACCAGCCGCTCCTCGTGCAGGGCCTGGACGTACCGCACCGTGGGACCCACCTCCGGGAGCGAGGCTGAGCCCAGAGTGTGCTGTCTGCGACGTGAGGCCGGCGGAGGTGAGACCAGCAGCGGCCGGCGACAGAGCCTCAGAGCCCGCGAGGCCAAGGCCGAGGAGCTCCGCTGCAGAGTCGGGAGGACGGACCGGGTCAGTCTGCTCAGCCACATCTGGAAAACAAACAACTGCCCTCAACCAACACCACAACTGAACCAGAAAGTGAAGAACAGGTCAGAGGTCACGCCACAGAGACCCACAGGTCACTAGAGTCAGGGAGGGCTTTGTGTTTGATTTACTCAACAGACTGTGGTGGAGCTTCATGAACTCTAAACACTGTACACTGTAGTCAACATGACACTGGTAACTCCCGGTGTTAACCTCAGCCCTGGAGCCAAAGGACAACATAAACAAATAAACAATAAACAAATATGAGGTTAGACTGACTAAAGGCTCAGAAAAGGTTGTTACTGTCTGGGATTCTTACCTGTTATGATTAATCATCAACCTGCAAAAACCACACCTGAGTTCCCAATCCCCAACTCCACCTGAACTGTCAACATTTACACATCAAACCTTTTTGGACAAGTCTAGAGTTGAATCAATAGGTTATGTATAAATGTTTAGGCTCCTGTTTAGTAGACAGACTGTTATAGTTAAATAGAACATAGCAGCTGTAATATAAGATAGATTCTGAACAGGAATGTGGTCTTTAAGGCTTTATACAAACCAAAGGCACACACTGTGAATACAAAGCAGGATTATGTAATGCACAGTTCTCCAACGCTGCAGTGTTTGACAACAACTGATGCTTTGTTTAGCTCGCTTCAGGAACTCCAACATGTTTCTGTTCGAACTTTTTAAAGAAACCCTTTGAATGTTTGTAAATGTAAAGGTTAAAGTGAGACTTACATTCGCTGCAGGAGTGAGAGCTTCCTCGTTCAGCTGCAGCCTCAGTGGAAGTGGAAGTGGGTGAAAGGTGAGCGCGAGGCTGCAGCGGAGGATGACGACACGCGCGTCGGGACGAGTGCACGAACTCTGCCCTACTTTGGATCCTACCGCGATCAAGTCATGAAAGAGAAGGGAGTGAGGTGTGTGTGGCTCTTTCTCTTCCCTTAAATATGCTCCAGAGGATATTAATAAACTCAGACACTTCCTAATATTACAGTGGCCTTTCATAATCCTAATAATAGGCTACCAATCATAATCATAAATCCTATTTCAGTCGAGTTACCTAAAATAGAGCACAACATAAAAGCAGAGCAACTGGTTAACCTTTGGTTTTTTAAGTTCTTATGCTTTCGTTTTTGTAAAATAAACAGTAAATCCTGCTTAAGCAGTTGATAACACACTAATGACAATAATACTGACACTCATTTCCATTAAATACAAATGATTAAGACTGATTTAATCTGCCATTGATTACTTTTCGAACAAACACTGTTTTTAAGTGTTTCCCAAACTTATGTTGGATCATATTTTTAAAATCCCAAACTTGTTACGCCCAAAACTTTATGCTGTTAATTTTCTTTAACGCTTTGATCCTTTTTTGGGATAAACGTGTTGATTTGAAGTTGTTTGAGTCACAATCATACTTCAACACCATCTTTAAATCTGGGTTTCTGCTGAACACTGACCTTTCTTCAAAGCACTAGTAATGAAGAGGCACCAGCTGTGTTTCTGTTCTTCACAGGACGCTTTAAAAGCTTGTAAAGAAAACATCAACTTTGTGAATTTGAAGCTAACTGCAGTGTGTTATATATTAGTTTGTGTGAGTAAAGCGCTTCAGGTTGTTTCAGAATCAAAAGCATGGGTTAGTGTGAGGTTGTGGGACACTGTCGGGTCAGCACGGCTCCGTTTGAATTGACAGTATTTATCTCTTTTCTTTGTTGATGCTTTTCTTTTTACACTGTTTCTCACCAGGCTGAGATTGTTGAGGGACTGACTCACAAACATTTCCATAAACAACAAATCAAGATAATTCTGATAATTATTCAAACTCTGTGCAAACTGCTTTCAGTGGAAAGCGGACATACTTGGGCTAACTCCGACTAAACACACATTTATGACTAAATGTTTATGACAATGTGTTTTTCAGTAAAAAACTGAAAGGTACTATGGCCTTTCTGGAAACATGTAATGATGCTCATTAAGGGCTTCTTTCAGTGCATCTGTTTGAATCATGGTTTACTTTGAACAAGGCGAGATACTGGCATTACGTCTGAAATCAATAAAACATCACTTTTCCGTGGTATCTTTCAGTCACTTTTTGATTCTAAATGTTCCTCATTTCTGTGGAACATTTGTGATAATGTAGGCTGAAGGGTTCTGGTCACATGCTTGAGGTTCATGGCATCACTATAATTAACTGAAAAGGCTTGGTACACATCTGTTTTTTTCCAACTGTGACACATAAATCTCCCTCACACTGCACTTTGTCAGGTTACATAATTCACAGAGAGGTTGGATTTGTGAAGGAAGGCAGACTTTGGATTGGATTACACCACATCAGCAGCTCAGGGATAAAAAAAACAGCTTTTACAACACGACGCCAATCATAAATCTGTGTTTCTCATGAATACTGTCTTTCTTCAAAGCACTCGTAATTAGGCACCAGCTGAGTCTGTCATGAACAGACACAGCTGGTGCTTTAAAAGCTTGTGAAGAAAACATAGAAGACGTGAGTTTTAAGCTAATTGTTGTTACAGTGTGTTTGGAAATAAATATATTATATTAGTGTTAGTAGAAGGTAAAAAACCTTGGCACTGCTTTATATTGTTTCAGAGTCAAAAGCAGGGTTAGTGGCTGCTTTAAAGCAACAATACAAACTGTTTCTGAATTTGCATACAGTAAAAAAAACTGTATTAAGCCTTGTTTTGTGTGTGGGGTACGGGACACGTGGCTTTGTTTGAGTTCCTCCTGAAGAGGCTCACGTTTCCTTTGAAGACACTTCAGACCCTTTCGATGGAAACACACCTTTTACAGCTTCTTCTGTGACGTTTTATGTACCTGCCACACACACTCATTTCATAATGCAGCAATAGTATTAAAAATGCTCTATACTTTTACACAAATGTGGTTCTTAAGCACAAACTGTAAAAACTGCTTAACCAGACGATAGCACACCCCTGAAGACAATAATACAGATAATAGGACAAAATGGAAAAGTGAGACTGAAAACCTCAAACACTCACTTTATTTGAGAAGACAAATACAAAGGTATTGTACTCAAGAGCTGCCAGCAGTCTGATCAAATATCTCAGCAAAGTCCAGAATAGATACTTAATTACACGCCTCTAAACATGAATAAACATTACATAAGAGTTCTGTAGATATCACAGTATTTACTTAAATCCATAACTGTACATTGTTCAAGACACAGACACAACAGTAGCTTTAGAGTGGCAACTGTGCAAAGTCTGCTGGCCTCTTAAACACTCCGAGAACACTCCGAGAACACTTTTCCTGCTCGTATCAGAACATTGTTAAAGCTCGTACGGTGCAGCAGAAGAAGAACGGTTCTCGGTTGTGATTGGTCGACTGAAGGAGGCTCACAGATTACTCTAACTCCACTAAACTACAAACTTTTTAAATACAGCTGGACAGGTGTTCCAGCGTCGTCTGTAAACTGAATACGCTCTGAAAAGTCTCAGCTGGTCCCAGGACACTATCGACCGGAGGCACACAGAGAGGAACTCGTGTTCTGACGATATATTGTTAAGTTATACGTTAGGTTTATCAGCGCTGCTTCACAAAACACCAGGTTTAAAAAGTCGTGTAATGTAATGCCATGTAATTACTGTAGCGTTTTGAGTGTACAGCGCCCCTACTGGCCTGGAGGACACACTTCTCATCCACTGAGTATCATGGGCCCTATCATGTTAATGATTACACTGTAAAAATAATTTCCCTTAATGCATTTGTTTTTATCTTTTTGCTTTGATTTTAGAAATACTTCCCGCTTGTTTTCACATAAGATCATCTGGAAGGGACGGGCACCACTCATTACATCACAGCAGGTTATTTCTAATGTGGCTGACTGGAGCCTATCCCAGCAGTATTCCATGGAGACTGACGCACGGACACTTAGACATCCACTCATTCACTCATCCATTCATTCACTCATCCATTCATTCACTCATCCATTCATTCACTCATCCATTCATTCACTCGGGGCGATTTAGATTCAGTTCACCTGAACAAGTCTCTGGACAGAGCCCACAGTAACACAAGTGACCCACAGCCTCCCCCCGTGGTAGGACATCAGCACCACTTTGTCGTCCCCGTGAGAGGTGTAGACGTCCTCGTGACAGGTGTAGACGTCCCCCTGCAAGTGAAGACGTCCCGTGTCAGGTGAAGACGTCCCCCTGAAACGTGAAGATGTCCCGTGTCAGGTGAAGACGTCCCCCTGACACGTGAAGACGTCCCGTGTCAGGTGAAGACGTCCCCCTGACACGTGAAGACGTCCCGTGTCAGGTGTAGACATCTCCGTGACACGTGTAGACGTCCCCGTGACAGGTGAAGACGTCCTGTGTCAGGTAAAGACGTCCCGTGACAGGTGTAGACGTCCCGTGTCAGGTGAAAACGTCCCCTTGACACGTGAAGACGTCCCGTGTCAGGTGAAAATGTCCCCCGTGACAGGTGTAGACATCCTGTGACAGGCTGGAGACATCTCTGTGACACATGTAGATGTCCCTCTGACACGTGAAGACATCCCCGTGAGATGTGTAGACGTCCCGTGTCAGGTGAAGACGTCCCGTGTCAGGTGAAGACGTCCCCCTGACAGGTGTAGTCATCCCTGTGACACATGTAGATGTCCCTGTGAGAGGCTGGAGACGTCCTAAAGGACTCTTTAAGTGATATTTTAGTAGTTTTGACCTAAGTCTGTATCTGGTGTTTGTGTGAAGTCAGTGTGTTAGTTGTAGTCGATTACTCTCTGTGTAGGCCTACAGCTCTGTCCTACAAAGGCATCATAGTTTCATATCATCTGTTTGGTTTGGTGACAAAGTTGAGTGGAAAAATTCCAGTTTTAAAATGAAATCTTGGGGCTAGATTTGCCGCAGTAACTATATAAATATCTATATTTATATTACATTTACACTAATACTTGAGCCATGAACTCTTTATTAATCCTTTCCATGGTTCTGACTGCAGTACTGCTCAATAAAAAGTGTCATATCTATTACTTTTCAGGAGTCAGAGGTCAGATCATTGGTAAATGTTTTGATAAATTGCTCTGTAGTATTTGCTGGGACATATTTAGTGTCACATAATGCTGTCTATGCTTGAAAAATCCCTGGAGGTTTACAGTGCACACACCCCAGGGACTGTTAACTCTGCTGGGCCATTGCACTAAAGTATCCTGTGGCTGTTACGAGCCTATTTTAGAAATATTTAAATAAGACACAATTCCCTGAAATAGCTCTATGGACACCCCCTGTAAAGAGTCATAATGAACCCTGCTCCTGTCCATCAGAACTTCATGTACTCGTTCTTGAGCCTGCTGAGTCTCGTGCCGTGGCTGCGGACGATCAGGGACAGGAGCTCGTGCTTGTCCTTCAGTCCCAGAGAGATGTCCAGCGTGTCCTTCAGGACGTCCCGCGTGTGCACGATCATCTGCAGGAAGTCGTCGCTGAGCCGCTGCTCCTCCTTCAGCTCGCTCTCCTGACTCTGTTTAAACTTCACCTCCAGCTCCAGGAGGGACTTCTCCGAGCTGCTGAAGGCCTCTCCGATCTGCCCGGTCTCCCTGCGCAGATACCTCCCGTAGCTGTCCTCTCGTCCAGGTCAAACGAGATGCTTTTCCCGATCCCCTCCAGGACGCGCGCGGAGTCCTCTATCTGCCGCTTGATGATGGTGAAGTCGTCCCGTATCACCGCGTCCTGGTCCTCGTCTAGTCCGCATTTGCGCTCGTCTGTCATTTTAAAAAGCATCTGACACTTCTCAGGGTCGTCGTTGTCCTCGTAGTCACCGTCAGGCACGAAATAATGATGGAAAGTGCCGTTGGACATCTCCGGTTGTAAAGGTCCGCGGTAGAAGGCGCCACATTTGGGCAGTGACAACATCCCCACACAGAGCAGCAAGTGAAGGAAAGCCATTGTATCCGTCCTTAGTTCGACCTGGAAAAACTCTCAGCTCTGTTCAAATAGTCCACGCGCACTATTTTATCCCAGTCTGGTGTAGAAATAGAAACATTTCAGGCAGTTTTCACTCAGTACGCGCACTTCAAACGGGACTATGTTGTTGGTAACTCCTCTTTGTCCGAGCAGACAAGAACAGGCGATGAAAGAGTTGGAAATAGCTCCTCTGTCCGTTCAGTCGAGTCAGTGAAGCGTTATCGCTGGAAATAAAGCAGAAACCCAGCGTCCACACGGTCCCAGGTCTCCACTCAGAGCCTCAAACGGAACATCTGGACGTGTCGAGTGGCGCGCAGGAGTTTTTGGAGCTGATAATAATCCTGCTGCGCTGCTGCTGCTGCTGCTGGTGCTCTCAGATTACAAGCGTCACTTTTAAAGGCTCCATTGAGAAGAGCCGGACTGTGAGAGTGTCTGTGTCTGATGGCAGAGCGCGGAGGCTTACAACACTATTCACTTTTCATTTAGTGTCTCCTTGTGTTGGAAAAACTACATTTGAATATGTCCAAGCCACATGTAGCCCGAGCTGTTTTTAACCCAGGACAGGCCCACAGAAGTTCTTTACTCAGGTTGACTGTGTATGAACAACTTCTGAAGAAAAGGAAGGAGAAACAAACAAACAATGACACTGATTATCTTTATTATTATTATTCGGAGGTCTTTAAAACCCATATTCATTTAAATAATTCCACACTACGGACTCTCCAGGTCTGTCTTATATTCTTTATAAGTCCTCAGATTACAAAGTGACTAAAGCATCGCAGTCCCACAGCGTCACACAAAAAACAAACAAAAACAATAAACAGTAAATTTAGCCTCAAGACTTTTCTCTTTTTGATTTGAACAACAGTAAGTGTGACAGCAGCCATTCCTTTAGTCTCCACTACATCCACGTGTTTTAGGAAAGACTTCAGAGTAAAGGCAGACTTCCTGTGAACAACTGCTTCAGGCGTTAGGTCAAAGGTCAGCTGTAATGGCCTTGTAATGAGAGGTTAACTCTTCCAGAGACAACTTATTACAAAGACTATTGTGAAAGACTGCTTTTTCAGGAGCCTCTCAGATGTGAGCGCAGAGTGAAAAGATTAGAGACAAGGATCAGACTGAACTAGGACTGACCGACACCCGACCAGGTCAAGACCGAATCAAGACCTGAACCAGCGCACGACCCACTGTAATAGTCACAAGGAACAGTTAAGACCAGGTCTAGACTTAGACCATGTCCAGACTCACGGAGGTCAGTGTTTGAAGGAGACAGAGTTAGTCCAGACTTAGACCAGGTCCAGACTTAGACCAGGTCCAGACTTAGACCAGGTCCAGACTCACGGAGGTCAGTGTTTGAAGGAGACAGAGTTAGTCCGGACTTAGACCAGGTCCAGACTCACGGAGGTCAGTGTTTGAAGAAGACAGAGTTAGTCCAGACTTAGACCAGGTCCAGACTCACGGAGGTCAGTGTTTGAAGAAGACAGAGTTAGTCCGGACTTAAACCAGGTCCAGACTTAGACCAGGTCCAGACTTAGACCAGGTCCAGACTCACGGAGGTCAGTGTTTGAAGGAGACAGAGTTAGTCAGACTTAGACCAGGTCAGACTTAGACCAGGTCCAGACTTAGACCAGGTCCAGACTCACGGAGGTCAGTGTTTGAAGGAGACAGAGTTAGTCCGGACTTAGACCAGGTCCAGACTCACGGAGTCAGTGTTTGAAGGAGACAGAGTTAGTCCAGACTTAGACCAGGTCCAGACTCACGGAGGTCAGTGTTTGAAGAAGACAGAGTTAGTCCGGACTTAAACCAGGTCCAGACTCACGGAGGTCAGTGTTTGAAGGAGACAGAGTTAGTCCAGACTTAGACCAGGTCCAGACTCACGGAGGTCAGTGTTTGAAGAAGACAGAGTTAGTCCGGACTTAGACCAGGTCCAGACTCACGGAGGTCAGTGTTTGAAGAAGACAGAGTTAGTCCGGACTTAAACCAGGTCCAGACTTAGACCAGGTCCAGACTCACAGAGGTCAGTGTTTGAAGGAGACAGAGTTAGTCCAGACTTAGACCAGGTCCAGACTTAGACCAGGTCCAGACTCACGGAGGTCAGTGTTTGAAGGAGACAGAGTTAGTCCAGACTTAGACCAGGTCCAGACTCGCGGAGGTCAGTGTTTGAAGGAGACAGAGTTAGTCCAGACTTAGACCAGGTCCAGACTCACGGAGGTCAGTGTTCGTCCAGTGAGGCTCATGGTGGTGTTTCCCTAAAGAAGTAATCCACTGTAGACTTCACTTACATCTGTCGTCTGGGATTTACTTAAAGCAACACTGTGTAACTTTTTGCCACAATATGGAACTTGAAAATCATCAAAATAATAGCCTTGGTTTTATTTTAATAGTTTGTTATATAATCTATTAAAATAAAACCTGGTTTGACAGATATTCCACTTTGTAATTTTCATCAAAACTAGGATATTTATTGTATATACCATAAAAGATACCCATCCCATGTGAGTCTTGCTTTAGTTTTTATTGGGTATACAACCTGGAAACTTATGTAGAGCAAAACCTTTTGTGCAAACTGTTTATCTGGTGCAAAGTTCTCCATATGTTTTCAAACTCTCCAAAAAGCTTGTATAAAAGAGTCTTGGCTTGTGGAGCAAAGCTGGAGCTGACTTCATACACAATAAAACCTTTAACAGACTGTTTGTGCTGGAGCCCTCTCTGTTAAATAGAAAAATCCCAGTAGAGAAGTTCTTCTGATCCATATTTCGTGGCGCAGAAAGGACTTAGAGACAGTCAGTTTCTGTTTTTAAACGCATGCTTTGGATAAAAGCGTCAGCTAAATGAATGAATAAATGTGGGTGCTGACAGTCTTTTACAGGATGAGGTTTACTGGCGTTTCGGCCTCATGCCAGACCTTCACTGGGTCTGTCTGTCTGGGTCTGTCTTTCAGCACTGTCTGGGTCAAACGTGTGCTGGGAGGAGATGTCTGTAGGTGCTACTTATGTTACTCAGACCAACAAGACAGGTTTTACTGATGGAAAGTGTTGAATAGACACTTTACACAATACATAATCACTTTATTGGACATTAATCTCCAACCTGTGCTGATAGCCCCATGTCTCAAGTGATGGATAAAGAGACTGCAGTATTTCTCACAGGAATGCCTTTAGAATAGCAGAGGTTAAACAGATTTTGTTTGACATATACATCGACAAACTGTCAGACTTCTGCTCCGTCTAGAATCCAGTTCATCTGGAAAATAACTTTTCTTGAATAGGATTTTAGTAACTTTTACCACTTTTTAGTTTATGTAAAGGAAGAGCATATTTTCAAACCTCAAAACTGGGTCACTTTAATTTTACTGTAAATCCAACAAAAGGACCTCAACAGATGGAAAATGATATAAAATAAAATCAATACAAGTAAGACTGTGTTCGTGGAGAAGGACAGCTCAGCCTTAAGAACATAAATGTGTTCAAACTGAGAGTGAGAAGATATATTTTTAGAACACGAACAGACAACAACCATGTTCACTGTGAAGAACAAACAACAACCATGTTCACTGTGAACCAAACAACAACCATGTTCACTCTGAACACGCCTGTACGAACACGAACAAACAACAACCATGTTCACTCTGAACACGCCTGTCTGAACACGAACAAACAACAACCATGTTCAGTCTGAACACGCCTGTCGAGCAGAACAAACAACAACCATGTTCAGTCTGAACACGCCTGTACGAGCACGAACAAACAACAACCATGTTCACTCTGAACACGCCTGTACGAACACGAACAAACAACAACCATGTTCACTCTGAACACGCCTGTACGAACACGAACAAACAACAACCATGTTCACTCTGAACACGCCTTGCGAACACGAACAAACAACAACCATGTTCACTCTGAACACGCCTGTACGAGCACGAACAAACAACAACCATGTTCAGTCTGAACACGCCTGTACGAACACGAACAAACAACAACCATGTTCACTGTGAACACGCCTGTACGAGCACGAACAGACAACAACCATGTTCACTGTGAACACGCCTGTACGAACACGAACAAACAACAACCATGTTCACTGTGAACACGCCTGTGAACACGAACAGACAACAACCATGTTCACTGTGAACACGCCTGTACGAACACGAACAAACAACAACCATGTTCAGTCTGAACACGCCTGTACGAACACGAACAAACAACAACCATGTTCACTCTGAACACGCCTGTACGAACACGAACAGACAACAACCATGTTCAGTCTGAACACGCCTGTACGAACACGAACAGACAACAACCATGTTCACTGTGAACACGCCTGTCGAACACGAACAAACAACAACCATGTTCAGTCTGAACACGCCTGTACGAACACAAACAAACAACAACCATGTTCACTCTGAACACGCCTGTACGAACACGAACAGACAACAACCATGTTCACTGTGAACACGCACGAACACGAACAGACAACAACCATGTTCACTCTGAACACGCCTGTACGAACACGAACAGACAACAACCATGTTCAGTCTGAACACGCCTGTACGAACACGAACAAACAACAACCATGTTCACTGTGAACACGCCTGTACGAACACGAACAAACAACAACCATGTTCACTGTGAACACGCCTGTACGAACACGAACAAACAACAACCATGTTCACTCTGAACACGCCTGTACGAGCACAAACAAAAAACAACCATGTTCACTGTGAACACGCCTGTACGAACACGAACAGACAACAACCATGTTCAGTCTGAACACGCCTGTACGAACACGAACAAACAACAACCATGTTCACTGTGAACACGCCTGTACGAGCACGAACAGACAACAACCATGTTCACTGTGAACACGCCTGTACGAACACGAACAGACAACAACCATGTTCAGTCTGAACACGCCTGTACGAACACGAACAAACAACAACCATGTTCACTCTGAACACGCCTGTACGAACACAAACAAACAACAACCATGTTCACTCTGAACACGCCTGTACGAACACGAACAAACAACAACCATGTTCACTGTGAACACGCCTGTACGAACACGAACAAACAACAACCATGTTCACTGTGAACACGCCTGTACGAGCACGAACAAACAACAACCATGTTCACTGTGAACACGCCTGTACGAACACGAACAGACAACAACCATGTTCACTGTGAACACGCCTGTACGAACGAACAAACAACAACCATGTTCACTGTGAACACGCCTGTACGAACACGAACAAACAACAACCATGTTCACTGTGAACACGCCTGTACGAACACGAACAGACAACAACCATGTTCACTCTGAACACGCCTGTACGAACACGAACAGACAACAACCATGTTCACTGTGAACACGCCTGTACGAACACGAACAAACAACAACCATGTTCACTGTGAACACGCCTGTACGAACACGAACAAACAACAACCATGTTCACTGTGAACACGCCTGTACAAACACGAACAGACAACAACCATGTTCACTGTAAACACGCCTGTACGAGCACGAACAAACAACAACCATGTTCACTGTGAACACGCCTGTACGAACACAACAAACAACAACCATGTTCACTGTAACACGCCTGTACGAACACGAACAGACAACAACCATGTTCACTGTGAACACGCCTGTACGAACACGAACAGACAACAACCATGTTCACTGTGAACACGCCTGTACGAACACGAACAAACAACAACCATGTTCACTGTAAACACGCCTGTACGAACACGAACAAACAACAACCATGTTCACTGTGAACACGCCTGTACGAACACGAACAAACAACAACCATGTTCAGTCTGAACACGCCTGTACGAACACGAACAAAAAACAACCATGTTCACTGTGAACACGCCTGTACGAACACGAACAAACAACAACCATGTTCACTGTAAACACGCCTGTACGAACACGAACAGACAACAACCATGTTCACTGTGAACACGCCTGTACGAACATGAACAAACAACAACCATGTTCACTGTGCACACGCCTGTACGAGCACGATCAAACAACAACCATGTTCACTCTGAACACGCCTGTACAAACATGAACAGACAACAATCGAAGAAGAATCTGGCGGTTTTGAGTAGAGACCGTTTTTTTCCCCTGTTTTTCACAGGATTCATTTTCAAGTTTGCTGCTAGCAATGCTTAGTTTTCTTCTGGCGGCAAATCAGGAAGTGAGAACAGGTAAACAAGCTGTGCATTACTTCACGTCCACTGCAACAGCAGGAGTTTAAATCCCAAAACCTTCTCATTTAATTGACTGTACAGGCTTACAGAGACAGATAAGGCTGTTGTATGTATGGGTTACAATAATTTTTATTTTAACCATAAAACCTTCCGTAATGTACATTTTAAGGTGCCAGCTTTTGAAAATATTTTTACCCTAATTTTGATGCCAAACCTTTTTTATTTTTTATTTTCCTTTAAACAGCAGCTGGCAGAGCACATTCGAGACTCAACGTCCTCGGGTTCGATTCTGACTTGAACATCTCCATCCTTTCTGTGTTTTACATGTCCTCCCCGTGTTACTGTGGGTTCTCTCCAGGTACTCCAGCTTCCTCCACCCAAACACATGCATGTACAGGTCAATTGGCAAATCTAAAGTATCTCTAGTGAATAAATGTCACTGTTTGTCTCTAAATGTTAGCCCTGCGACTAACTGGCCACTGTCCAGGGTGAACCCGTCTCAGAGCCAAAGCTGCTGGGACAGGCTCCAGTCACCTGTGACCTCTAACGGGACTAAGCAGAAGAAAAAGATAAAACATTATGGTCTTATATTGGAACAGTACGATGGTTAGTGCTGCCGTCTCACATCCAGAAGGTCAGGGGTTTGATTCCCGGCAGGGCCTAACCCACTTTAACGTCTCAGACATGACCTCACCTTGTTTTCTGACTCCACTCATCCTTCACTTTCCAGAGTGTTCCATGAGTAAACTCTGACTAAGCATAGGTTCATGGTCACTTTTTCTCTTCAAACATTTAATACAACAAGGTTCACTGTTTGTAAATGGTTTAGACATTTCAGATCAGACAGATCTCAGATCTTTTTTTTTTTTAAACAGGTCTAAACACAAAACATTACTTTTGTTTGACTGTTTTCACATGAATCAGAGAGACAAGCCTCATTAGAAAAAAAACAAATCAATCAGTTATGAGCCTTAGACTCAGCTGAATCAAGGAGAACTTCAGAACTGTCTTAGAGCCATGGTTCTAGGTCGGTCTGCCTAAGAGTACTCACCCAAAGAACATTCGTCTTTTATTCTCAACATCTGGGACTAATGTGGACACACTTGGAGAGGCTGCTGCAGTCTCCTGCATTCAGCAGACTCTGAAGAAACTCCCTGACGCCACAATACATAAAAACAATTATTGTGAAGAGTTTGAGAATCACTGATCGAGATCAGACTGCTGCGACAGGTCCATATGTTTCCTACAGTCGGAGGAGCAGCTCTGAATCAGCACAAAGTCGGCAGAGGGGCATGTGCTCTTTTCACATGATCAACACATGTTAGCACATGATTAAATGAATTAAAAACTAAAGAGAATTTTAAAACAATATCAAACGTGAAGAGCTCTCATTACAGCCAAAGTTACTGAACAGTGAGTGAGGCCAGCTTTTACAAGTTTTTACAGCTTTTTCTCTCGGTTCTACTGCAGCTTTACCGGTAAACAGAATCAGAATCAGAATCAGAATTACTTTTATTCATCCCCAAGGGGAAATTCTTTTTGTTACAAACATGCAACCGACCAGTGCAAGAATAGAAGTTTCTTTTTAACGTAGATATAACTTAACTATAAACTATGATATCCCTAACAATCTATTTACATATTCACATGATGTACAGTTTACAAGTTTATAAGTGCACTTAATATTGTACAGCAGGCAGAATATTACACAGTGACTCTACAGAGGATTTACAAGTTCGATGGCGACTGGCAGGAATGATTTCCTGTGTCTCTCGTTAGAACAGTTAGTGGCAGTAACAGTCTGTTGCTGAAAGAGCTCTTGCAGCTGACCAGTACTTTGTGGAGCGGGGGGGGAGGGAAAGTCCAGAATAGTCCTGATTTTGGACAACATCCTCCTCTCCGACACAACAGTCAGAGAGTCCAGCTCCTCCTCCACAACATGTCCGGCCTTCTTGATGATCTTATCGAGTTTATTAGTGTCCCTCACGCACAGACTGCTGCCCCAGCAGACCACAGCGTACATGATGGCACTGGTCACCATAGACTCGTAGAACATCCTGAGCATAGTCCTGCAGATGTTAAAGGACCTTAGCCGCCTCAGAAAGTAGAGTCGGCTCTGGCCCTTCTTGTAGACAGTGTCCATGTTCTTGCCCCAGTCCAGTTTATTGTCCAAATACACCCCCAAGTATTTGTACTCCTGATGGGGGTCACAGCAGCTTTAGTCCTCCTCAGGTCCATCCACTTAACACTGGTTCCACAGAAGTCTTTGTCTCTGGATAATGATAAAATCTGATTCCTTTGAGTTAAACCCACTCCTCACTCAGGAAAGAAAAGCTAGTTTAGACAATCACAGAGGTGCTTCTTGTCTTTAAATGAGTGCAAAACAACAGTTTGGTAAATATGAGGTGGATTAGAGCAACGTAGAACTGCTTTTTATGTGGTGTGAAATAATTAGACCACTGCCAACATTATAAAAGATTCTTAGCATACTTCCTCCTTCATTGTTAAAGTCTGACTCCGTGGATCATTGGTCTCTGGGGGAATCATGACCTCAGCTGGTTGCACTGAGCCCAGGTTTTCTGCCTCCAGCTCAGGTTCAGACGAGGATCACAGTGTGAAGTAATTCCCCGTTTGTCAAAGATCTCTGAAGCCAAAAATGTGCACGAACACAAGTCTGAGCACAAGTCCATTAGTCACTTCAGAATGTCTTTATGTCGTGACTCAGGGGACATGAGAGAGGAAGAGCTCAGACTAAAGAACACAGATGGACACGAGGAAACATTCAGAAGAGAAAGAAAAGGCTGGGTCCATATCTCCAGGATCCTTCAGAGAATCCAGAGCCTTGTTTCCACTGGAGCTGCTTCTGGTGAGTTTCCACTAAAAGGGTCGGAAGTGCCCCCAATATCATATCATCCATCTTAGCTAATGCTCTTATGTCATCAGTTTACTGTTTCCTCTAACTCCACAAAGCTGACCTAATCCAGCGAGTACAAGGAGAACATGATGTAAACCCTACAAACAAATGCTGTTCTTAAAAAGACATAGTAACTGCCTTCATATATTAAGCTTCCAAAAAACTGCATACAAGAGTGATGTCAACACTCCAGTACATGCTCAGACACTTCAGAACCAGCAGAGAGCATTAGAGTGCATCTTGAAAGTGTATTTCAGCCGGGTGCATGCCTTCCACATGCTGTCAGCCGTTCGTGTGGTCGCTGGCAGATGCTGAACAGTGTGGTAACGTTTGGACCGAGGCTGGTGAAGGCTGAGGCTCTGACGTCTGCTCAGTGCCAGGCCTGGGGTGACCATGTGTCCATATTTAACACACCCTCCCTGTCCCAGGTCTTAAAAAATATCTGTAAAAACTAATATGTGCCACTTTTGAACAGACCATGTCCCTATTTTAACAAACATTAATCAGTGCAGAAAACTCCCAAACAAGTGTCCACAGACTTCTGTCACTTATTATCATTAAAAATATGACCTTTTTAAGACATTCTTTTTCAAAGGTCCATGGATCTTTGGAGCGTTTTTTTTTTTTACTTTCAAATGCACCAATTCATTTCTTTTGTGTTTTATGTCGATAAAACAACTGAATTACCACTGATTTGAACCAAGAACACTATCTTTTTTCTTCTGCCTGTGGACAAAAATAAAGTGTCCCAGTTTAGAGGTCTAGAAATATGACACACTCTGGAGTCTTTCCTACACAACAGGGTCAGCAGTCTTACTCCAACATGAGTGAGTGGATCAGAAACAGGACTTTTAGATTTTTTGTTAAGGTACTATTTATTTAAGGCTTATTCACACTTGTTTCCACTTCATTAGTTTGCACTAAAACAGAAAACAATCCATTTAGTTTAGTTTGTCTAAAGCTCCGTCTGTCGAGTGTTCACAGCTGCGCCAAACAAAAACATGCATTTTTTTAAGGAACCCACTAGAGGGCGACGGTGCCCAAATGCTAATTAAGCCTATTACCATAGCATTTTATATATTTTTTATATATTTTATGTTTTGTCATTAGTTTATGAGGGTCTTCTTGTTTGAGCTCGTCTGTGGTCCAGCGGAGGTTTACACTTGAATTGAACCAGACCAGGGTTCACTTGGAAGCACTCCCAGACCTCTGTTTTGAAAGGGTCTCGGTGTACATTTGGAGGCTCTGAGGTTCAGTACACGACACAAGACACACAGTGTACACCAAGACACCCTTAATCAACTCTAATTTAGTGCATTTAGCTAAAACAATGCTGCGGCCAAACATTTTCAGTTACTTTCAGTGTTCACTTATTTTCCTTCAGACCCTTTGATCAATAAATATCCTTTTAAAGCCTGTTGGGAAACCCTTGAGTCATTTTTGGCTCAGTCCGCTTTAAACTTTAACAACATAATATCCTCTTTGTGCAGTAAACTCTTGAGCCAGTTGATGAATGCTGCACTTGCTTCATTTTAATAACATGTGATCTAGTAAATTCCTCTCAGATAGAGTTTAATGAGTGCTACAAGCCAAAGGGGATTAGAGGCATTCCCAGAGGCTGACCTGGTTTGTAATGTCTCTGTATCTCCATCAAGAACAGAACTTTGGGGAACAAAGAGTGTTGGTTCGAAGAGAAGTGAAATAGTTTAGTATTTTACGACACCGAACCACCAGACTTACCTCACATGGCCCTTGTTAAATTCCTCAAACAGGCCACAAGAGTAAGATTTATGCAACGGTGTAATCGGAGTGTTTACAGCCAGGACCAACGCAGACACAGAGAACAGAAAATTATTTTCGCAGAAAACTATAAAAAAATAAATCTGAATTAGATGGTTTACTCCACTCGGGCGTAGGGGCCTAATCCGGCCAATCAGAGCCATGCATCCAGTTAAAGGTCAGTTTTAGTTTAAGTCCATTGTCTCTTTGAGTTCGACCTGAGTGTGTGAAGTTAGTAAATTTGTTTCATTATAAGTATTTTTATGATTCTAATAGTGAAGCCTTGTGAAGCATTGAAAGTGATTTGAAGCTTCAGGGCTTCACACTGAGGATGAACAGTGACACCTGGTGGCAGACCGGTACTACAGCAACTGTTTCATAATCTGACCGAAGAACGAGCACAAAGCATCATTGTTTTGTTAGGATTTTACAAGCTTACATTCCAACACATAAATCTATTTTAGACATACTGTTCAGACAGGAACATTAAAATTTAATTTTTAAAATACTGTTTGACTGCTCAGATGCACAAACTTCCTCTAAACACTTCTCTAAAGTCAAGAAGCCATATTGTTTAAGTGTTAAGGTCACAGCAACAGATTAGTTAGGCCCTCTCATATCAGACACCCACTGGAGGTGAAGCACACAAGCACAGCAACTGATTCAGAGGACCACCTGTGCTCCTCCTTAATTTCTTTCTTTTCAGGAGAAAATTCTTATCCAGAAGCTTTCACTCGGGGAGTTCTTATTTGAATATGTGTTGTTCAAAATGGAGTTGATCTTTATCTTTTTTATATGTAGTTCTTTTCAAACTGTCCCAACAATGTCATCATTTTATTGATGAGTTACTGAAATGCTTTCAGTTATCTGCACAGAATTTGAACAAGTAGTCATCATACAGGTGAGTTTAATGTGGATAATGTTCATATTATCCAAGTTGTATATCAGTAGCTTACAGACTTATTATTGTTTAACAACTGCTTTGATCCTTTTCAGTCAAGATTCAGGCTCATCACAGACTGAGACTGCACTTATCAAAGTCACAAATGACATCCGTCTGAACACTGACGCCTAAGATAGACCTCCTTTCAATCTCTACATGCTTCCTTTAGGCCAGTTAATACGCAACTGTGGAGTATCCTACCATAATTATGCAGATGACACTCAGATTTACATTTCACTCACAGCAGGTGAAAATGGACCAATCCATTCACTGTGTCACTGTTTCCAACTGAACAGAGACAAGACTGAACTAGTCATCTTTGAAACAGAAACAAAGAGAAAGTGTCAGCAGTCACCTTGAGTCCTTTTTCTCTAAAATCTAAAAAACAGGTTAGAGATCTAGGGCTCATCATGGACTCAGACTTAAAAACATTTCCAGAGTCAAAGGGATGATGTCTAAACCAGACTTAGAAACTTATCCATGCTTTTATCTCCAGCAGGTTAGATTACTGTAACGACCTGCTCACTGGTCTCTCAAAACGAGGGTTAAGACAGCTGTAGCTTTTTCAGAACGCGGCTGCTCGGGTTCTCACCAAAACCAGGAAGTACAACCACATTACGCCAGTTTTAAAATCCCTCAACTGGCTTCCTGTTGCTCAGAGAATAGACTTTAAAACAGCACTTCTGGTTTACAAGTCTCTTAATGGTTTAGCACCAGAATATATTTCTGACTCTGAGAACATCTAGGACAGGCTTCTGCTCGGACCCAGAGTGAGAACTAAACCTGAACAGCCTCAACTTTAAGAGAAGTTGCCCGGAGGTGCTTCCAATCTCACCTGGGGCGCACAGAGCCATACACAAGACACTTGCCTTCTCCGACCAACACCAAACTGTGGCACTGGAGGCAAGGTGGGTCAAGTGTCTTGTCCAAGGACACAACTGTTTGAACCAGGAAAAACAGGAATCAAACTGCCAACCTTGCAGTTAAAGGGCGACTGCTCTACCACTGAGCCACTGCGGCTCCAATAAGAGAGAATCAAAATGGAAAAAGATCCCTGTGAAAGGTTATAACTGATATAAACCCTAAAAACCCAGTGTGACAATGACAGTTTCCCAAAGTTTAACTCTAAAGAAGTAGAGTAAAAACACTTACTTTGTAGTTTAGTCAAAATGACTCTATTCTTATGTAGTTTACACACTTTTTATGAGCAGTTCCAAACGGTCACATTTATTATTTTACTGTTTGGTCCAGGAGCATGGATAATAACTACAGGCCTGTGTGAAGGGATGGGGAAGTGTGTTGGTGAAGCTGTTCGGGATCATGCCACTGCAGCTTCCTCTGAAACTATGAACAAAGTAGTGGCACTGGGCATTTCTCCCAAGCTGGACAAGCTCGTCAACCTTCAGGTTAGACACTCATTACTGTTTTCTTATAACTTTTATGTTTTGTATAGAAACAAAAATCTAGACATTCACAAACCCTTGTAATCAAATGTTAAAGACTGTTTTTACTTTTACAGGGCCACTTTCCTGCCAAGTAATTTTCACAGTTCTGGAACTCGTTCAGTCATCAGGTGAAGGGGTCAGTGAGGCGGAGCTAAAGAAGAGAATGGCAGAACGAGTGAAGAAGCATTTCCCCTCGAAGGCAGAGGAGACAAACTAGTGGAGCAGGTACAGGCTCTTAACAGAAAAATCAGTCCTGTCTTGTACTTGTACTTCATGTTTCATTTAAAAATTATTTGGGAGCAACAATTCTCGATATGTTTATTAAGTGTAGGATCTTCCACTAGGAGCTGATGTGTTTTCAGGCAAAGCACTTTGTGTGTGGTGAGAGGAGAAAGACACTGAAGGATTGGCTGAGACAGTTCTGCTACTGGTACAGCAGTATCAAGGATAGACTGAAACTCATTCTAGAAAAAGTAAAAAAGGGTGAAAACTAAGAATCTTCAGAACACAGCAGTTCTATTTTTGATGGCAGC
Source organism: Perccottus glenii (assembly GCA_024416835.2). NCBI lineage: Eukaryota > Metazoa > Chordata > Actinopteri > Gobiiformes > Odontobutidae > Perccottus > Perccottus glenii. Next base: position 2,601,497 of record CM044548.2, on the reverse strand, counting down.
TGCAGCCGAACCACATGAATCTGAACAGATCAGATCGCACCAGAGCAACAAAACTGTTTATTTACATAAGCATTGAATTCAATAAGATCTGCAAAAACAAAAGAAAAAACCTGAAAAGTAATGTTTATTTGATCAAAAAAGTGATCTCAAAATAAACTTTCTGGTCCTTCCACTTCTGAAAAAACACTTTGTCACACTTCTTCATCAACGGCTTTTATCAAGCCATCTTGTACTTCCTGTGCATGCTTCTTCTGAGATGGCTCTGCAGCGCAGCACATCTGAACTGCACCCAGTGGGAGATGGTCTGCAACCAGTGTGATTGTAGTGTAATTTGGGGGTTATGATCTTAAATATTCAAATTAAATATTTGTGGAAAATGCCAATCCCTAATCGACATTGACATTGACATGAGGAAGCCAATGTAATGAAGCCAGGACCGGAGTAATGTGATAGAACTTCCTGGTCTTTGTTAAAAGTCTGGCTGTATTTTGGACCATTTGTAGTCTGTGAGTACTTTTCCTCGGCAGTCCAGAGAATAACGCACTGCAGTAGTCCAGCCTGAATGTGATAAATGCATGAATGAGAATTTCAGCATCAGCTAAAGAGAGGCAGGAGCGAATTTTTGAGATATTCCTCAAGTGAAAAAAACCCATTTTAGTGACCTCACTAATGTGCTGCTGCAGTGATAGTGTAGATTCAAAAATGACACCGAGGTTCCTCACAGTGTTGCCGTGCTCCAACACACAGTTGTTGATCGAGACAGTAAGATTGTTGAACTTGTGCCGATGACTGGCAGGACCAATTAACAAGAGCTCTGTTTTATCCGAGTTCAAATGGAGGAAGTTTTGAGACATCCATGTTTTAATTGAAACGAGGCAGGCCTCTAGACGCGTGATGTCAGTATAGTTATCCGATTAAGTTGTTTTTAACACAACCTTTTCAAGGACTTTGGATAAAAAAAATTAGAGACAGGACAGAATTGATAAAGTCTATTGGAATTTGAGAATGTCTTCACCTTGAAAACTGAGTACAGATGCTTTTACTTTAACATTTTTTTCAAGATGACCTGGCTGACTGAGAACCATCACAGACATGGAGACAGGACGGTTATTGAGGCATCCAGGATCCAGACAGGAGTGTGTTGGTTGAGGTCTACTATGGTAAGAAAACCATATGGCTCGGTCCTTTACGACGCCTCAACTGAAAACGTTGTCACTCGAGCGCACTCTTTCTTAAAGTGCCGGTAAAGTATTTGACTCCTATGAAATTAAATTCTTACTAAGACTTCTTTATAGCATGTTTTCAAAATAAACACAAATAAACACAAAACAGTGACTTTAGCTTAACTTAAATCATACAGAGGACATATGAGCGCTTTCCCCTTGAGGCATAAAGAGTTGCAATAATCCAGTCAATAATCGGTCATAATAGGACGAGTTGTTAAATAAAAGGTGTAAGCTTATTAATATGACTACTTATATTATTAAAGTGTTGCGATTTATTACAGAGGTCCATTATCAGCAGAATTCAGCGGACATTTTTTTACATATATGCTAGAGTCACATGACTAACTGCGAGAGAAAAAAAGACGTGTAGTGTCCAAAACCGTTCATTAATTGAGTGCACTATACAGTCTTCAATATGGTGCAACACTGTAGAGATTGAGGGGTGAGGGACTAGGGAGTGTATTCGGACACAGCCATTAGAAGCATGTGTCATATGTTTTGTAGGTCGTGGACAAAAAACAGATCAAAGTGATGGTAACTGAACAAAATGATTATTATTATTAGGTTTGTTTATTTCTTTAGGACAGCGTACAGTCTACATTAAGCCGGAGCAGAGATGCTTGTACCAGATTATAGCTTAACAGCTAATTTCCATCTGTAGTCCTATATTGTACATGTTTTTAGTGGTAGGGGAAACCGGAGTACCCGGAGGAAACCTACGCAGACACAGGAAGAACACGCAAACTCCACACAGAAAGGTCCTGCCCTGGATGGGAATCGAACCCAGGAACTTCTTGCTTTGAGGCAGAAAGGCCTGCCCTGGATGGGAATCGAACCCAGGACCTTTTTGCTGTGAGGCAGGCGTGCTAACCACTTTGCCACTGTGCCGCCAAATGATGCCACTTGCATAAACTTGGTGTTTTTAGAGAAACTTGAAAAACTGGAAGTGCAATCTTTGGACCACTCCCAAACAACGACAGGCAGATCAACAAACTCAGTCAGCTGCTTGCATTAAATACCTGGATGTTCAAGGCCTGTGACGACCTGTTCAAAGGAAAAGGCAAGTGAGGCAACTAACAGATAATCTCCTGCATTCCTTGAGATAACAAAGTGGTTCTGGGCGCCTCTTGAACAAAGAAAGGCTCCTCTGAGAAGCCTTATCAACCTGAGGCCCTGGGAGAGAACACCCCCAGCTCCACAGTTACAGTCAGAAGATTGGAGATTGGAGAAGAGAATGACTGTTAGCTTGTTTATTTAGACAAATCTGATTCAAATCTCTTGCAAACAGATAATGTACCTTTCTGCTCAGACTTGAAACTTGCAGCGTTCAATGTCAGACCTTTGGGAAACAAATTATTTAAATGAATGAATGAATAATTTTATAACTTTGTATAAGCTTGATTTTGTGTTTTTAACTAAAACATGATTAGACAGCAAGACTGGAAATGCAGTCTTTATTGAATCCACTCCATCTAATTTCACATTTGTATCCAAAATATAGGCAAACAAAAAGAGTGGGGTGTATGTGCCTTTCTTAGGGATCATATTATTATCCAGAAACTTTTACTTGGGGAGTTTTCAACATTGGGTACTCCACTATTACAGCTGCATTAGAGGAGCAACTAGTGCTACAGGCAAAGAAAAACAAAGAACCCTGAGGCCTTTTTTGTGTACAAATCAACTGCACATCAATTAAAACTTGTTTTGTTCATAGCCTTGACAGAATGATTGCATTGATGGATCAGTGTTTTTCCAGTTAAGAACCACATTCTGAGAGGTGTTCGGGCCTGTAATCCACAGCTTGTTCCTTGTAGGTTGTTGTCCTGTGTGGTTAGCGCTCGAACATCCTCGGCCAACTCCGGCCTTTTTGTGAGGAGTCTGCATGTCCTCCCTGTGGTACGTTTGGTTCTCTCCGGGTACTCCAGCTTCTCAAAGGTATCCCTAGGGAATGGATGTCAGAGTGAATGGTTGTCTGTCATGTCTGTCTCTACATGTTAACCCTCTAAGCGCCAAAGTTGAAGAACTGCGACATGACCTGTCAGGTGGGAAGATTTGTGTTGGTGAGAGATCTGACTAATGCGCATCCGATTGATTTTTTGTCCCTCTTTTTGACTGACAATTTTTGGAACCTTGTTACAAACAAAACTAACCGTTACTCTTATTATGTTTTATCCTCAAAACAGCTGAAGCCACAGTCCAGGTTTTATAAGTGGTATGATGTAAGTGTGTCTGAAATAAAAGCTTACTATCTTTGCATCTGTCTATGGGGATTGTCAAGAAGCCTGAGAGAAGCCTTGAAGATTATTGGGCACTATTTATACTCCTGGATTTGCAAAGGTAATATCTAGAAACAGAATGAAAGCATCCTGTCTTTTTTGCATTTTGCCAATAATGAAGAGTATGTAAAAAAAAGATCAGCCAGGGCATGATAGACATGTCAAAGTGTGTGGAAAAATTAGAACAATAAATCCTTGCTTTTCAGCGGTTTACAGCACTCTCAGTGAGCTTTCCTTAGATGAGATAAACACTATAATGCCAGAAGACCGGATAAATATGGCTGCAGAGCATATGTACTGAGTGAAAGTAGGTCAGGGTATGTTTTGCTGTGGTTATTACACACTGGACAGCATACCAAAGCAGCTGGTGACATAAGTGCCAACCACTCAGTAGTCTGTGAACTTCTGGTGGCACAATACAAAGTTGTGCTCATAAGTTTACCTGGCAGAATTTGTGGAATTTTAATATGAATGATAAAACAAAAATGTTTCTTTCACTCATAGTTTGTCAAACAGAAAAACTTCAGAAACTACCCCAGTGACCCTGATCTTAATACAGTCTCATCACTCCAAATGACTTTGTTCCAGAAGTTTTGAGGCTTGTCTCTGAGCTGTTTGGTGTATTGTAAGCAATGCATTGTGGCATTTGCGTTGTAATGGGTTTCTGTGCAGCCCATTTTTCTTCAAGTGCTTCTTTATTGTGCATCTTGAAACAGCCACACCACTTTTTTTCAGAAAGTTCTGTATTTCAGCTGAAGTTATTTGTGGGTTTTTCATTGTTTCCCAAACAATTGTAATGGCAGTTGTGGCTGAAATATTTGTTGGTCTACCTGACCTTGGTTTGGTTTCAACAGAATCCCTCATTTTCCACTTCTTTATCAGAGTTTGAAAACTGCTGATTGACATTCTCAATTCCTGGGATATCTTTTTATATCCCTTTCCTGTTTTATACAGTTTAATTACCTTTTCCCGCAGATCTTTTGAAAATTCTTTTGCTTTCCCCAAGACTCAGAAACATCAGTGCAGAACTGGACGAAAGATGCAAGGTTCTGTCAGTAGCTCAGAAACTCACTGACCTTTTATTCACACACACTGATTACAAGCAAACAGAGCACAGGTGAGGATGGTTACCTTTAGTAGCCAATCAAACCTGTTTGTGTCACTTGTGCATGTTCTCAGGTAAAAAGGGTATGTAAACTTTTGATCAGGGTCATTTGGATAGTTTCTGTTGTCATTATGATTTAAAAAGAGTAAACACAGTTGTCACCCAACCACTAACTATGAGTGAAAGAAAGGTTCTTCAGTTATCATTTATATTCTCTGAAAAATGGCCAGATAAATCTAATATTCTGCCATACTCTGTAAACCTATGAGCACAACTGTAGCAAGATAGCTACTACGTGTCACAGTAAATTAGACACTGGTTTATGCGGGACACTAAGGAGTACAAGGAATGGAATGCCAATAGGCCTGAGGGAAACATTTTTTTTGGTTGAAACAAAGAGATGAGTCAGTGTTTATGAGTACTGGCAAACTGTTGGTTTGGGCATGGCATGACACTAATGCATTACAAGGTTATTTAGTTTTCTTTGGAAAACCCAGACTGGTTCTCGCACAATAAACAGTCCAGTGTGTGTTGACAAGTTAAACAGCTTTATGGGGGGTGAAGACCGATCTGATCAAAGAATGAAGTCAAGGAAATGCTACAACGCTACAAACCCAATTCACTAAAAGTTTACCACTGAACTACTGGCAAGTCACACCAAAATGAAAAGTAGCAACAGGGGCTGGCTTTCCATAGAGAGAGAGGGACAGAGAGATTCCTCTCAGATTGACCGGACATCACTGGCTTTACCAATCCTTTCAACGTCCAGATTGTGCTGTTTGTTCAGCTCAATCTCATCACAAAGGCAGAAAACAGGCCAAGTACAGGTGCTGTGAGTGTGGTGTGAACCTTTGTGCTGTGCCTTGCAATAAAATGTACCACACTAAAAAGAAATACAGAAGTCATTTGCATGGATGATTTTCTGTGCATTGTTCTTGATAAATAAATAAAAGATTATTTAAAAGTATTTGTATTGTGAGTATTTTGTTTTTTCATCTGTTTCCCACCACTTTTACTTTTACCAGATTACTTGGACACTCCTGGGCTGAAGTGTAAAAATGCTGTGGAAGTGGGAAAAAAAAAAATAGAAAACTGACCAAGCCTTTTCAACATTGGGTACTACATTGCAATTAAATGCTGTGGTAATATATAATAAAGTCACATGAAATATTGTCCAGGAGATTAAAGAGGCTGGGATGTTTTCAACTATGGCAGATGAAGATAGAGATGGTAACACTGAACAGCTGGCTATGTGTGTGTACTTTGTTACTGATGACAGTAAAAGTGAAAGAGTGCTTGCTTGCCTTGTCAACAAAATAGTATTTGATGCAAACTGGCATAGTCTATTACAGCTGCATTAGAGGAGCAACTAGTGCTACAGGCAAAGAAAAACAAAGAACCCTGAGGTCTTTTTTGTGTACAAATCAACTGCACATCAATTAAAACTTGTTTTGTTCATAGCCTTGACAGAATGATTGCATTGATGGATCAGTGTTTTTCCAGTTAAGAACCACATTCTGAGAGGTGTTCGGGCCTGTAATCCACATCTTGTTCCTTGTAGGTTGTTGTCCTGTGTGGTTAGCGCTCGAACATCCTCGGCCAACTCCGGCCTTTTTGTGAGGAGTCTGCATGTCCTCCCTGTGGTACGTTTGGTTCTCTCCGGGTACTCCAGCTTCTCAAAGGTATCCCTAGGGAATGGATGTCAGAGTGAATGGTTGTCTGTCATGTCTGTCTCTACATGTTAACCCTCTAAGCGCCAAAGTTAAAGAACTGCGACATGACCTGTCAGGTGGGAAGATTTGTGTTGGTGAGAGATCTGACTAATGCGCATCCGATAGATTTTTTGTCCCTCTTTTTGACTGACAATTTTTGGAACCTTGTTACAAACAAAACTAACCGTTACTCTTATTATGTTTTATCCTCAAAACAGCTGAAGCCACAGTCCAGGTTTTATAAGTGGTATGATGTAAGTGTGTCTGAAATAAAAGCTTACTATCTTTGCATCTGTCTATGGGGATTGTCAAGAAGCCTGAGAGAAGCCTTGAAGATTATTGGGCACTATTTATACTCCTGGATTTGCAAAGGTAATATCTAGAAACAGAATGAAAGCATCCTGTCTTTTTTGCATTTTGCCAATAATGAAGAGTATGTAAAAAAAAGATCAGCCAGGGCATGATAGACATGTCAAAGTGTGTGCAATAATTAGAACAATAAATCCTTGCTTTTCAGCGGTTTACAGCACTCTCAGTGAGCTTTCCTTAGATGAGATAAACACTATAATGCCAGAAGACCGGATAAAGATGGCTACAGAGCATATGTACTGAGTGAAAGCAGGTCAGGTTATGTTTTGCTGTGGTTATTACACACTGGACAGCATACCAAAGCAGCCGGTGACATAAGTGCCAACCAAGCCTCTCCCATGGAACCTCTTAAATGGTCGTCGTGTAAGGGCGCCGCCATACGGCGATTTTACAGCGAAATAAAGCGATATAACTCCGTCCACCAGAGGGAAGGCTCCAAAAGTGGAAATATAAAGAGAAACCCAATGGCGACTTTATACACACTTGGACAAAATTGTTGGTACCCTTCGGTCAATGTAAGAAAAACTCACAATGGTCACAGAAAAAACTTTATTCTGACAAAAGTAATAATAAATAAAAATTCTATGAATGTTAACCAATGAAAGTCAGACATTGCTTTTCAACCATGCTTCAACGGAATTATTTAAAAAAATAAACTCATGGAACAAGCCTAGACAAAATTATTGGTACCCCTAACTTAATATTTTGTTGCACAACCTTTTGAGGCTATCACTGCAATCAGACGATTCCTGTAACTGTCAATGAGACTTCTGCACCTCTCAGCAGGTATTTTGGCCACTCCTCAGGAGCAAACTGCTCCAGTTGTTTCCGGTTTGAAGGGTGTCTTTTCCAGACGGCATGTTTCAGCTCCTTCCAAAGATGCTCAATAGGATTGAGGTCAGGGCTCATAGAAGGCCACTTTAGAATAGTCCAATGTTTTCTTGGCTGTTTTTAGCTGTGTTTTGGGTCATTGTCCTTTTGCAAGACCCATGACCTGCGACTGAGACCAAGCTGTCTGACACTGGCCAGCACATTTCTCTCTAGAATCCCTTGATAGTCTTCAGATTTCATTGTACCCTGCACAGATTCAAGACACCCTGTGCCAGATGCAGCAAAGCAGCCCCAGAACATAACAGAGCCTCCTCCATGTTTGACAGTAGGGACAGTGTTCTTTTCTTGATATGCTTCATTTTTCCGTCTGTGAACATAGAGCTGATGTGCCTTGGCAAAAAGTTCCATTTTTGTCTCATCTGTCCATAGGACATTCTCCCAGAAGCTTTGTGGCTTGTCAACATGTAGTTTGGCATATTCCAGTCTAGCTTTTTTATGATTTGTTTTCAACAATGGTGTCCTCCTTGGTCGTCTCCCATGTAGTCCACTTTGGCTCAAACAACGACGGATGGTGCGATCTGACACTGATGTTCCTTGAGCATGGAGTTCACCTTGGATCTCTTTAAAAGTCTTTCTGGGCTCTTTTGTTACCATTCGGATTATCCGTCTCTTTGATTTGTCATCAATTTTCCTCCTGCGGCCACGTCCAGGGAGGTTGGCTACAGTCCCATGGATCGTAAATTTCTGAATAATATGTGCAACTGTAGTCACAGGAACATCTAGCTGCTTGGAGATGGAATTTTTGATTATTACGTTGGTTTATGCTATCTAAAAACTATTGTTTTACTATGGAGTAAAAGCCGAAAAGCCTGGATGTAACGGCCATTTTATTGCCCATTCATAATGACAATATTGGTGAATAGGGGACCAATGGGCGGATATCATCCATATTTATACAATCTATGGTGCCAACCACTCAGTAGTCTGTGAACTACTGGCACAATGCAAAGATAAATACAGTTGTGCTCATAAGTTTACTTGGCAGAATTTGTGGAATTTTAATATGAATGATAAAACAAAAATGTTTCTTTCACTCATATTTTGTCAAACAGAAACTTCAGAAACTACCCCAGTGACCCTGATCAAAAGTTTACATACCACAGTTCTTAATACAGTCTCATCACTTCAAATGACTTTGTTCCAGAAGTTTTGAGGCTTGTCTCTGAGCTGTTTGGTGTATTGTAAGCGATGCTTTGTGGCATTTGCGTTGTAATGGGTTTCTGTGCAGCCCATTTTTCTTCAAGTGCTTCTTTATTGTGCATCTTGAAACAGCCACACCACTTTTTTTCAGAAAGTCCTGTATTTCAGCTGAAGTTATTTGTGGGTTTTTCTTTGTATCCCAAACAATTGTAATGGCAGTTGTGGCTGAAATATTTGTTGGTCTACCTGACCTTGGTTTGGTTTCAACAGAATCCCTCATTTTCCACTTCTTTATTAGAGTTTGAAAACTGCTGATTGACATTCTCAATTCCTGGGATATCTTTTTATATCCCTTTCCTGTTTTATACAGTTTAATTACCTTTTCCCGCAGATCTTTTGAAAATTCTTTTGCTTTCCCCAAGACTCAGAAACATCAGTGCAGAACTGGACGAAAGATGCAAGGTTCTGTCAGTAGCTCAGAAACTCACTGACCTTTTATTCACACACACTGATTACAAGCAAACAGAGCACAGGTGAGGATGGTTACCTTTAGTAGCCATTCAAACCTGTTTGTGTCACTTGTGCATGTTCTCAGGTAAAAAGGGTATGTAAACTTTTGATCAGGGTCATTTGGATAGTTTCTGTTGTCATTATGATTTAAAAAGAGTAAACACAGTTGTCACCCAACAAAGAAAGGTTCTTCAGTTATCATTTATATTCTCTGAAAAATGGCCAGATAAATCTAATATTCTGCCATACTCTGTAAACCTATGAGCACAACTGTAGCAAGACAGCTACTACGTGTCACAGTAAATTAGACACTGGTTTATGCGGGACACTAAGGAGTACAAGGAATGGAATGCCAAAAGGCCTGAGGGAAACATTTTTTTTGGTTGAAACAAAGAGATGAGTCAGTGTTTATGAGTACTGGCAAACTGTTGGTTTGGGCATGGCATGACACTAATGCATTACAAGGTTATTTAGTTTTCTTTGGAAAACCCAGACTGGTTCTCGCACAATAAACAGTCCAGTGTGTGTTGACAAGTTAAACAGCTTTATGGGGGGTGAAGACCGATCTGATCAAAGAATGAAGTCAAGGAAATGCTACAACGCTACAAACCCAATTCACTAAAAGTTTACCACTGAACTACTGGCAAGTCACACCAAAATGAAAAGTAGCAACAGGGGCTGGCTTTCCATAGAGAGAGAGGGACAGAGAGATTCCTCTCAGATTGACCGGACATCACTGGCTTTACCAATCCTTTCAACGTCCAGATTGTGCTGTTTGTTCAGCTCAATCTCATCACAAAGGCAGAAAATAGGCCAAGTACAGGTGCTGTGAGTGTGGTGTGAACCTTTGTGCTGTGCAGTGGTGGACAGTAACGAAGTAAATGTAATTCGTTACTGTACTTAAGTAGTTTTTTCCAGTATCTGTACTTTACTAAGTATTTCCATTAAGGGATACTTTTTACTTTACTTCACTACATTTCAACGTCAAATATCTTACTTTTTACTCAAGTACATTTTGCAAAATTAGTCGTTCCTTGTGTTTCCGTTAAATATTTTTGTAGAAGAAGACCTCAAAGACGCGTCTCAGTGGGAGTGTCAGGACCGGCTCAATAGAAGCCTCATTCTCTACACGCGAGCTGATAAACATGAAAATAACAAATAAAAAATACACCTGTGATGAAGCTTTGGTATTAGTAATGGCTGACTCTGATTCTGAGGAGAACATCTACCTTTAGAGTCTTTTCAGCCGAGTGAAAGTGAGAATGAGCGAGTGAGTGCGTGTGTAACTTAGACAGCGCGCAGCTGCTCGTGCCTTTTCAGCGTCTCTCATAAAGCACACGCTGTTTGTCCCAAATTTTACCAAACATCAGTGAAAGAAACGGGAGGAAACTAGTCGTGAAGGATGTTGGAAAGGGAAGCCGTGAGCGTAGCACCTGCAGCTTTACCTTTAGCACCTGCAGCTTTACCTTTAGCACATGTGTTAGAAGCCGGGGCGGGTGTACTGCCGTGGCGCGATAGTGACAGGGAGTTTGGGAATAATGCGGCTTCTATTGACAGCTGTTTGGGACAAATACGTGTTGGTCATCCTGACACTTTACCCAGTAGAGGAGGGAGAGGCAGAGTAAACATAGTCAGCGAGAATGCGCTAATCAAAGCAGCGATCGTAATAAAAGTGATGGCTGTGTGCTGTGCTTTATGAGAGGTCCCACACTCTAAAAACTACTAACTATGCCACATGGATGGATAAGAAAAGATAAAGCAACTGCAACCACACACATACAGTACATGTGTATATTTCTCATAACTATTTGCATACGTTTTACTAGTTATGGTATATTAGAAGTTGTAGTTATTCTTTATTTCAGAAAAATAAAAGAAACTATTCTAATATGTTCATTAGTGTGTAAGTACTGAAAAAAACATAACCGCCAATATATAATGTCATAGTATGCAAATTATATGCAAATTAGATGCTTAAAATTTATTTACTTAAATACTTTGGGTCATACCTGACATTTTTCTAGTTCAGAGTAGGACTCTATCTCTTATCATTTTCAAACCACAGCCTTTTGAAATTTGGATCTCAAAAATCTGTATTTTTTAAATAATTCCTGGCGCCTAAAGGGGGCAAGAGACTGACAAAAATTATAAGGGCATTATAGCCTAGTACTTGGATACTTAAGTACATTTGAAGGCAAATACTTTTGTACTTTTACTCAAGTGAAAGTTAAAAGGGAGTACTTTTACTTTTACTGAAGTAATATTTTACCTAGTGTATCTGTACTTTAACTCAAGTACTTGGTTTGTGTACTTCGTCCACCACTGGTGCTGTGCCTTGCAATAAAATGTACCACACTTAAAAGAAATACAGAAGTCATTTGCATGGATGATTTTCTGTTCATTGTTCTTGATAAATAAATAAAAGATTATTTAAAAGTATTTGTATTGTGAGTATTTTGTTTTTTCATCTGTTTCCCACCACTTTTACTTTTACCAGATTACTTGGACACTCCTGGGCTGAAGTGTAAAAATGCTGTGGAAGTGGGAAAAAAAAATAGAAAAATGACCAAGCCTAGACCTCTCTATTGCACTTCACCTGCCTCTAGCTCCCTTCTCATTCAACAGGGCAGGATCTGTTACTCCAGCGTTGCCTCATCTCGCTTCCAAAGCTGAACTTTGAGAACCTTGCTCTAGGCCCTCTCCAGTCTCTCCACCAAGCCCCAAGCCACAGGAAGTTTTGTGCCCCTAGTACTCCAAAAACATAAAACTCTGTGCCTCCACACATAAGTATCTTTGTGCCCTTGGTACTGTGTGGAGGACTTAGAGATGGATTCTGGACAGAGGGCAGGCCTCCAGCACCAGGATCACAGCCTCTGCGACTCTTCCTCTTCTAATCCATACTGTTCACACTTGAAACATGGAAAACAAACATTAAACAGTTGGGGAGGTGAAAGTAACATGTAGTAACTTGAAGACAATCTCACCTCAGGCAGCTGAATTAGCCTACAAGTTAAGATGATGAGGGAGGGAGCATTATCTGTGATTATTCAAATGCTTCCCACACTTGCTCTCCTTGTTTTGAAAAAGCTTTAAACCACACCCTCACCTGTGTGGTTGTGTGGTTGGCCTGTTTTGCTCCTACATTTGTCGGTTTAAGGCTCAGTCTGAGCATAGCTAAGTGTAAAAGAGCTTCAAGTGAGCTACATTGCCATTGTCTTGGAAAATGCTCAAAAATCTGAGGGCAAGTGATTTCCTGTCTCACCCTGGGCCGAAAAATAAAAGGAGAAACATGTTTGACGGGGGAGAAAGCGGAGGCGACAGGGACCAGATAAGTAAATCTAAAAAGGACCAGGTGGGTGTGCTCTTCTGGCTGAGGAAACGTGGAGAATGGGCTGCTGTTGTTGCCAGATGTTACAGAGCCATGGCGACATAGGCTTTGCTTCATTTACACTGCATCATAGAATAATGTCAGGTGTGCAGAGTTATGTAACTTCTACTGTTGACATGCAGACTACTCTAAACAACTGAGTAAGGCTACTTACATAACCTGCACGTGGAACTTAAAGCTGGCTATTTAAGTTTGATTGCTGTATTAGAACCAATAAATTATCTTGCTACTAATGTAATTATGAGAAAAGGGCTATAGGAGTAAATGAAAGACGACTGGAAAGAAAATGTGTCTTATTTTTTCTGATGACCACATAAGTAACCAATAGCTTTCTGACCAAACTCCAAGTCCTTACTTGTGAACTTGGTATTGATAACAGCTTATGTTTTAAAATGCCTACTGCCTTTTAGATTAGTGTTATTTTACATAAATATTTTTATTATGCTGTGTGTATGCAATTTCTTATATTGTGAGCTATTGTCAAACTAACTCAGTTACTATTTGAGAGAAACTAGTAATTAAAACGTATTACTTTTTTAAATGTGTCCAACACTGCACATATCTCACCGTCATATCAACAGGTATTTCTCAGTATACAGCCTTCATAATCCTGGAAACACAGATATATACAGATATATGGGTCATTTTTTTAAACTCAATGTTGTTGTTTTCTAGAGTTGGATCCCAACAACCTTCAAAGCAAGAGTTTGTACCACCTTTGTGAAGGATTCTTCGATGTACTGTGAAGTCTATTTCCTATACTTACACAATTTCCTGTCTATTGATGGTTGTGGTAATGTCTCAAAAGGTGCTCTGTTCTCACATTAATGCATTACTTACCCTGGGAATCCCTTCTCTCAGTAATGGTAGTCGGTGCCAGTGCGGACGTGCAAAAGATGCCCACGGCTCTGGCCAGGACTCTGAATACCCCACAGATGCCTTTGGAGAACTTGCAGGAGACCGGAGCAAGGGGAAGAGCTATGTGGGTCTTTTTTTAATTTAATTTGTACCACAGTCTATTCTTGAACAAAGGTTTTACCATTAGATTAGTCTCTAGAGAACTATAAAACATATAAAACATATGTGTATCAATATTGGGCAACTCCTACATTATCATAAATAAATACCTATAGCATGATAAACTAAAATAATCAGGTCCCAGTCTCTTTGTGGTGTTCTATTGTGATGGTCTCTGATACTAGTCTCTCCTCTGCCTCCTATGGGGCAATAGTTCGTGCGGCTGTCACAGGATACAGACCCATCTTTGGTGTACGCACTAATGACGACTCACTGGGGTCTGCCTCCGCCGAACCTGGTAGTGTCTGTGGTGGGCGGAGAAGGTCAGACAAAGGTGAAGCCCTGGGTACGGGAGGTCATCAGACAGGGACTGGTCAAAGCTTCACAAAGCACAGGTAAACACCACCGTTATAGAGTCCTATTCAAGATTTCTGTTCTGACCAACCTGCATGGGGTGTAAGCGTGTCTTAAAAATGCTTAGTTTTTTTAAATATTTGTGTCACTAATGTCTTTGAACTTAAAACCTTTTGATTGCTTTAGTTATTTACAGCTAAAAAGAAACTTGGATACAAAATATGGTACCATTTGACCGTTTGACTCCCAGTGGACAGGTCCTAATTTGGTAGAACACTGGCCATTTCCTTTTGTTTTCATGGTAAGTGCAGGTGGTACACTGCAAAACTAATCTCCTCTTAGCTAGAGCTTATTATCTGTGCTCTTAGAGGCCCAAGATCAAAGCTGAGATAATCAGACCCACGCTCAGACTTCCCTTTACCCAGACACTTCCTCCAGCTCTTCCGGGGATACCGAGGCGTTCCCAGGCCAGCTGAGAGACACAGTCCCTCCAGTGTGTCCTAGGTCTTCCCCCAAGTCTCCTCCCGGTGGGACATGCCCGAAACACCTCCCTACGGAGGCGTCCAGGAGGCATCCGAAACAGATGCCCGAGCCACCTCAGCTGGCTCCTCTCGATGTGGAGGAGCAGCGGCTCTAATTTGAGCTCCTCCCGAGTGACCGAGCTCCTCACCTTATCTCTAAGGGAGCGCCCCAGCACACTGCGGAGAAAGCTCATATTGACCGCCTGTATCCGTAATCTTGTTCTTTCGGTCATGACCCAAAGCTCATGACCATAGGTGAAACGCAGATTGACCGGTAAATTGATTAATAATTATCACTGGGGCCATTAATGCCTTTTAAATTGCATGCACACCGGAAAACAAAGAAATGTCTTATACTTAAAAACAAAATCCTGTATAACATTTAACTTAAAAAATTAGCATGATGGAAAATATATTGAAGTTTAGTAAAATGTCTTACCTTATGTAATTTTCACACTTTTTATGCCATTGGAAAACGGTCACATTTATTATTTCACTGTTTGGTCCAGGAGCGTGGATAATAACTACAGGCCTGTGTGAAGGGATGGGGAAGTGTGTTGGTGAAGCTGTTCGGGATCATGCCATTGCAGCTTCCTCTGAAACTATGAACAAAGTAATGGCACTGGGCATTGTTCCATGGGGATATGTGTACAACCGGCACAAGCTTGTCAACCCTCAGGTTAGTCATAATTATGAGTTTACTGTGTTCCTATAATGATTTTATGTTTTGTATTGAAACAAAAATATAGACATTCACAAACCCATGTAATCAACTGTTAAAGACTGTTTTGACTTTTACAGGGCAGCTTTCCTGCCAAGTATTATGCACTGTTCAGAAAACCGTGCTCGCTGCACAACAACTACCAGGCTTTCCTCCTGGTGGATGATGGGAGTGTGGGACGGACTGGGGGGGAGACAAGCTTCAGGGCCAAACTGGAAGAATACATCTCTAACCAACGCACAGGAATTTGTGGTTAGTGAGAACCTGTAATTTGCACAACTAATTATAACTTGTCCTGGCCAAAAGACACATCATACTGTACTTTTAATGTCTTATTGCTACAAACTACAAAATAATAGTATTTGTGTGAAAGAGCAAAGGGAACACAAAAAAAATGCAAAAAGACCAAGAAAAGATCTTTTAAATCCAATAAATCACCAACATGCATTTATTAAACAATGTCCGCGTTTGTGACTTGCCCAACAAGTCTTAATTGAATTTGTTTCAGCTAAATGACTAAAGGTTTTATTTCATAGGTAGCGGTGGTATTGACATTCCTGTCCTCTGTATGCTGGTGTCAGGCGAGGCCAGCATGCTGGAGGTAAAAACAGTCTTTTATATCATCATAAGATCTAGTAGTTTATTCAGTGCACTTGAAGAATCAACAGATTTTGTCTGAGTTTGTCAGATTTTAAACATAAATATGCATAAACATGTGATTAGACCTCATTTGTACTTGACAGAGAGTCGAGCAGTCTCTAAGAAACTCCGTACCCTGGTTGGTCTTGGCTGGCTCTGGAGGCTTGGCAGACTTCTTGAGTGATGCTCTGGAGAACCTGTCTTCGGCCCCTTCGGCCCCTGTCGTTCAGTCATCAGGTGAAGGGGACAGTGAGGCGGTCCCGAAGGTGGATCTGAAGGAGAGAATGGCAGAACGAGTGAAGAAGTATTTCCCCTCGGAGGCAGAGACAGACAAACTAGTCGAGCAGGTACAAGCGCTTGGCAGAAAAATCAGTCCTGTTCTGCCCCAAGTCTTTCCCTTTATGTTTTTAATTAAAATGCTTTGGGAGCTTGCTCAGTCAGCAAAACTTTTAGACTATTTCACTTTGTTTTTTTTTTCTTTATTCATATTTTTTCTTTGCCAACATTAAAGATGTCCTCCTGACTTTGAAAAAGGTCATGGTTTACTGGTGTTTTAAATTAGGGTTTACAAAAGATCTCAGAATTCAGAATGGAAGAGTCACAACTTTGTTTGTTCCTTGTTGTGACCGGCCTCTTAATTACAGCTATAGTTTGAGAGACTTCTTCTTTTTTATTTGTTTTTATTTATGCAGCGCCAGGTGACAACATGAAAATATTTACAATATTTACACATTTACAAAATATATACGTAGGAAGGAGGTTGGGATGGGGACGAGAGAGAGATGGAAGGGATAAAAAGATGCATGTCTAACTGTCCAGACCAAATAATTCTGTCTTAGTAATGTAAATTATTTGTGTATATGTGTGTGTACACGTGGGTGTGTATGGTTTTGTGTGTTTACGTGTAGGTGTGTGTGAGGTTGTTTGTGTGTGTGTACATATGGGTCTACAGCATGTACACCCAAGAGTTAAAAAAACAAATAGAACAGCACATTCACTTCACATTTGAATGTTTTTTTGGCTTGGGTTCAGATTATGTTTGCTCGGTTTGTATGTTGTGTATGTCAGAGTCAGAGTGTGTCCGAGCTGTGTGATGCATTCAAGGTCTGTATGAGGCTGATGGATGAGCAGGGTTCCAGGAACCAGCCCCAACCCTTGTTGGCACTGTTCTTATTTTGTTATTTTTTCTTTTTTTTTTCTCATTATTATCGTTTTCAGTATTATTTTTATTTTAACACCAGATTATTTCTGTTTATTTCCTGTCGCTGCCACCATCACTGCGTCTGCTCAGAGGTTTCTTTTAATTTTGGTTGAAGACTAGAGTAATATTAATCAGCATATAATATGCATTGTACACCCTTTGGATACGAGGTGATAATAACTGGGTTAATCGAACAGGCATATCAAGATGCTGATTAGAGAGCATGATTATTAGTTGTGCCTTTGGCTGGCCACAATAAAAGTCCAAAATGTGCAGTTTTATTACTCAGCACAATGCCACAGATGTTGCAGGTTTTGAGGGAGCATGCAGTTGGCTGACGGTAGGAATGTTCCTGAGCTGATCCGGAGCTGTTGCTCGTCAATTGAATATAAATTTCTTGACCATAAGCCGTCTCCAAAGGCGTTTTAGAGAATTTGGCTGTACATCCAACTGGCCTCACAAGTCCACGTGTATCCACACCAGCCCAGGACCTCCACATCCAGCATCTTCACCTCCAAGATCCTCTGAGACCATCCACCCAGACAGCTGCTGCAACAATCGGTTTGCATAACCAAAGGATTTCTGCACAAACTGTCAGAAACCGTCTCAGTGAAGCTCATCTGCTCGTTGCCCTTATCGGGGTCCCGACCTGACCGTAGTTTGTTGTAAGTGACTTCAGTGAGTAAATGCTCACATTTGATGTCATCTGGCACTTTAGAGAGGTGTTCTCTTCATGAATGAATCCCAGTTTTCCCTGTACAGGGCAGATGGCAGACAGCATGTATGACATCATGTGGGTTTTTGGCATAAGTTGTCTTTGGCTTTATGGCCGAGAATATTCATTGATGGTAAGTCTGCCAGTGAAAGGTTATTGCAATAAAACTGTTTCAATTGATTCCATTGGCAATTATGTGGTGGTTTTATCCGTTTCGCCAGGTATTCTAATTGATTTGCTAAATAGTAGTAAATTAAATTTAGTGCCTCTATTTCATCATTGGCTTAATTTTTTTGTAAGGTGGAGAGTTTGATTTTTGGATTTTGTTTTGTGGTATCGAGGAGTTGGTTGGGGATGTGGCAGAAGTATTTCAAAATAAATAATTTAATTTGGGTAAGATTTTCATTTTAACGGATGGGATGCATCTGATGAGTGAAAATGGTAAGTTTGTCCAGCGTGTAAAACCGTCTTCTATTGTTTTGAGAAGGATATGATTGAGGGAGATTGAGCAGTGAAACAGTTGGCTCTACATCCTTTTGGTGGGCCATTAAGATATTACAGTAGACTTCCATGAAAGTATTTTAATGTTCAAATGTATTTAAGGTTTGTCTTTTCAACCTTATCGAACCAAAATTATTGACTTGAAATGTAATCTACTAAACCTTTTTTTTGTGCACCTAGGCTTTGTACATTTACAACAACAGAGGCTTCATTACAATATACCACGGAGAGCAAGAGGATCCCAATGATTTTGACAAATTCCTGCATAAAGCTTTAGTTGGAGGCAAGTAGAACTTTATTTCCACAGATTATAGGTTCCAATATGTCTTTGCATTTATGTTTGTATGTTCATATTTCAGCAAATAAGCAGGATCAATCTGTGGAAGCCAACCCCTTCATTATCAAGTTGAAGCTAGCTGTCACATTGAACAGAATTGACATTGCAAAGAGTGAACTCTTTAATGGAAACATTGAGTGGACGGTACAAGCACATATAACTTACAAACTTATACATATCTGTTTATATTCCATGGTACTTATACATATTTCTTTCTTTCCTTAGTATGATGATTTGGAAGAATCCATGACAGATGCACTAATAAATAATAAGCCAGAATTTGTACGTCTTTTTATTGAGAATGGCCTCAACATCACAGAATACCTGACATATGGCCGACTGGAAATCCTGTACCGCTCTGTACCGAAGGGGACACTTATCCACTACCTACTGGAACGCCACTTAAAGAAACGACAAGGAACTACAGCCAATGGTTCCCCGGGGCCCAACTCACCAGACTCCTTAGTCGATTCTGCAGAAAAGCCACTCATTGGAATATTGACTGATATTATTACACTCTTTGAGGTGAAGTTGGCCTTTATGCAAGAAAGGTTCAGTAAGAACCAAATAGTTTACCCACACCCTTGTTTCTGTTTAGGTGTCTGGAGTGTTGGAGATGTTGATGGGAGATGTCTGCAAACCATTTTACTACGACGCTTTGGAAATACAACAAACTGCATCAAGGCGACAGGCAGTAAAGGTATACAAACAAACAAAGGTAACACAGTATCCTCTACTCAACAACTGTTCTAAAATTATGTCTCATTTGACCATTGCAGCATGTCAGTAAAATACTCCATGGAGACTGTCTGTATCGAAACATATTTTGCTCAAATCCCTGGGCCGCTCTTTTTATCTGGGCTGTGCTGCAGAATCGACAGGAGATGGCCACTTTGTTCTGGGAGATGGTAGATCTCATCTTGTTTAAAATGTTCAACTCACTGACTGCCCTAATGTAACATTTATATACTTATTTGTCTCCTCCAGGCTGAGGAGCCTGTGCTTACTGCTCTGAGTGGCTGTAAAATTTTGAGGGAGATGTCTAAACTGGAGACTGAAACTGAAACCAAACTCTCAATGAAAGAGAACGCACAGAAGTTTAAAAGCTTTGCACATGGTGTGAACACAATGTTGAGTTTTATGTGTTGAATGTAAAAGAAAAAATGTGAAAATGCATATGAGTACATGATTGTTGTGTGTCACTTTATGTAACTTTGTTTTGTTCTCTATTGCCTTCTCCAGATATTTTTAGCTCTTGCTATCGGACTGATGAGACTTGCTCTTTTAATCTGCTGATTAGACAGTCTTCACTTTGGGGAGGGACCACCTGCCTTCAGATGGGCATGGGTGCTGATGCAAGGCTTTTCTTCAGCCATGATGGAGTGCAGGTGACTCCTATACTGTGTATTTCACTTTATATTTACTGTATACAGGTCAGACTCATATGTACTGTATACTCTCCTGTTAACATACTGTTGCCTCGTTTCTTTCCCCAAAGTCTCTCTTGTCTAAGATTTGGTGGGGTGACATGAAGCGGGACACAGAGGTGTGGAAGCTGCTTCTCACCTTCTTCTGCCCTGTGCTGTGCTACACCAACCTCATCTCTTTCAGGTACACATCACCAAACAGCTGCTGGTGACATTAACAGAGAAAAATTACATATTAACCATTATAAATACTACAGAAAACCAGAAAACCATCAGCAGGAGGACAGTGCAGGCCGAGATAATGAGAGCCTCTCCGCCGTCTCCTCTTCCTCAGACAGCAGGTAAGTCTTAGGTCTGTTTACAAACCTGAATCCATGGGGTGCACGTGGCACTCCTGCCTCACAGCAAGAAGGTCATGAGTTCAAAACCCGGCCGACTCTGGTCTTTCTGTGAGGAGTCTGCGTGTTCTCCACGTGTTCTCCGGGTACTCCGGCTTCCTCCAACCGTCCAAAGACATGCATGTACAGGTTAAGTGTCCCTAGTGAATTAATGTAAGAGTGAATGGTCTCTAAATGTCAGCCCTGCAACTAACTGGCCACTGTCCAGGGGGAACCCCGCCTCAGGCCCGAAGCTGCTGGGATAGGCTCCAGTCACCTGCGACCCCTAAGAAAATTAATGAATGAATCATATAATTGTAAGGAAAAAAAAAGATTTTAATTTTAAGATTTTAAGATTTAATTTTAACACATCTTCGAAAGGTTGGGACAAGGCCATGTTTACCTCTGTGTGGCACCCCCTCTTCTTTTTATAACAGTCTGCAAACATCTGGGGACTGAGGAGACAAGATACTCAAGTTTATGAATAGGAATGTTGTTCCATTCTTGTCTAATACAGTTGCTCAACTGTCTTAGGTCTTCTATGTCGCATCTTCCTCTTTATGATGCTCCAAATGTTTTCTATGGATGAAAGATCTGGCGTTGTCAGAAACGGATCCTTCTTCTACGCAGCCATGATGTTGTAACTGATGCAGTATGTGCTCATTGTCATGTTGGAAAATGCAAGGTCTTCCCTGAAAGAGACGATGTCTGGATGGGAGCATATGTTGTTCTAGAACTTGGATAAACCTTTCAGCATTGATGTTGCCTTTCCCGATGTTTAAGCTGCCAATGCCACACACACTTATGCAACCCCATACCATCAGAGATGCAGCTTCTGAACTGAGCTCAGAACAACTTGGATTGTCCTTGTTCTCTTTAGTCCGGATGACATGCTGTCCCAGTTTTCCAAAAATAACTTCAAATTTTGATTTGTCTGACACAGAACAGTTTTCCACTTTGCCACAGTCCATTTTAAATGAGCCATGGCTCCAGAGAAAACGCCTGCGCTTCTGGATCATGTTTAGATATGTCTTCTTTTTTGACTTATAGAGTTTTAGTCGGCAACCGTGAATGGCCCGGTGGATTGTGTTCACCGCCAATGTTTTCTGGAAGTATTCCTGAGCCCATGTTGTGATTTCCATTACAGTAGCATTCCTGTTTGTGATGCAGTGCCGTCTAAGGGTCTGAAGATCACGGGCAGGGGCGTCGGACTGGGGGGATGAAGGGTACCGAGTACGCAGGGCCCGAGGCGGAGGCGGGGCCCTTCTAAACATACATATATATTGGTATCACTATGGTATTTGGTACGAAGGCCCAGCAAGATGGTTTGTACCCAGGGCCCAAAATTTGGTGCTACGCCGCTGATCACGGGCATCCAGTCTGGTTTTCCAGCCTTGACCCTTACGCACAGAGATTAATCCAGATTCTCTGAATCTTTGGATGATATTATGCACTGTATACGATGATAACTTCAAACTCTTTGCATTTTTTCTCTGAGAAACTCTTTCTGATATTGCTCCACTGTTGCAAAATGTCCTCCAGCTGTTCCTTATATGTACATTTAACTTTTCCGGCCTCTTATTGCTACCTGTCCCAACTTTTTGGGAATGTGTAGCTCTCATTAAATCCAAAACGCGCCAATATTTGGTATGAAATTTCAAAATGTCTCACTTTCAAGTTTCAAGTTCATGTTGTATTCTGAATAAAATATTGAAACTATTTGAAACTTCCACATCATTGCATTCTGTTTTTATTTACAATTTGTACAGTGTCCCAACTTTCTTGGATTCGGGTTTGTAAATTTGCAACATATTGTGCAGCCCTAGTTTAGATTATATAGACATATCAAGCATTTAATAGAGTTTGGTTTTATTCTCTCCAAGTTACTGTAGGGTTAGACTCTTTTGTAGTGTTCTGAGTTCAAAGATTTTTTTTTTTTTTACAGTGAAGATGAAGAACAAGATGCACCAAACCCCAGGACAGGTTCCATTATAGGTGTGGTGCCTTTTGAAGTTGCCAAGATAATCAAAATATTGTATTTAAAGTTTTCGATTGTTTTTTGAATAGACAGACTTTATGAGAGAACCCACAAGCGTCCGTTCATCATGTCTAGATGGCGTCAGTTCTGGATTGCACCCGTCACCTCTTTTTTGGGCAATGTGCTCATGTATTTCATCTTCCTGGGGCTCTATGCTTATGTTCTGCTGGTGGACTTTAAGCCTCCACCACCGGCAGGTCCTTCTGCTGCAGAGTGTGTTCTGTACTTCTGGGTGTTCACCATGGCATGTGAAGAGATCAGGGAGGTAAGGGCTCAGACATGTAAGATGTTTTAACTCTATGAAGTATATTCATATTATACTAAACGGAGTTCTGTTTCTGTCATCATTCAAGATTTTTTTTCAGGGCACCATGACATTACAGCAGAGATTAAGCGTGTACATTCAGGATGTGTGGAACAAATGTGACGTCACTGCCATTATGTTGTTTATCGTAGGACTCACTTTAAGGTACACGCCAACAATCATCTGAAGGCAGATTTTATTTTTGGAGTGATGGAAATATTTGATCACAAGGTGGAGCTGTTTCATTTCATTTCTGTTTATGTTGTAGGATGTTCCATTGGTCCTACAGACACGGTCGGGATGTCCTGTGTGTAGACTACATGGTCTTTAGTCTGCGTCTCATTCATATCTTTGCCATTCATGAACAGTTGGGACCTAAGATCATTATGGTCGGCAAGATGGTACATATTAAAAACCATAAAGTCCATAGAAGTACATTAACAGAAAAATTACTGACCCAGGTTTGTAGCTTTGTAACTCTTCTCTTCCTCTGTGCAGATGAAAGATGTCTTCTTCTTTCTCTTCTTCCTTGGTGTGTGGCTCATGGCGTATGGTGTCGCCAATCAAGCTTTGCTTTACTCCTTTGATCCACGCTTAGATCGTATCTTACGTCGGGTTTTCTACAGGCCATATTTGCAAATCTTTGGAGAAAATTCAGTAGAAGAGATTGATGGTAAATGTTTTTGTAGTTTTTCTGTAGTTTCTTAACACAAAACGTAAATACAAAACATTATGTAATGGTTTCTTGTTTTTATGTTTATACAAGTTGGCAAGAACTGGACAATGCCATGCACAGATAACGTTACTTCAATTACGGAGGGTAAGGAGCCTTGTAGGAACCACGACAATAACTGGCTGGTGGTAATTCTTTTGGTCATTTATCTGCTTGTCACCAACATTGTCCTCATCAACCTGCTCATTGCCATGTTTAGGTAAGATATCTGTGTTTGTAGCTTTGTTATGGGCTGAAATTTGTGCTATTAGAAACTAAATTATTGTTGTACTTGAATCTGAATGACTCAAATTGAATGAATGCTTTTTAAAAACTCAATTTAAAAATCGTAATTTAAAACCAAATGTTTTTATTTGTAAACAAATTGTTGTCAATTCATTTATATTTTGAAATTCAAGTCATTTGCTTTGGAACTGCTTTTCCAGAGTTTAAAATTTAGTTCTACAATTCAGTTTCAGTTTCAGAGCCCAGACTTAGAGAACTGTGGTATTGTGATGTGTGGCTACCGTTTTAACCTACATTAGGAGGACTATACTGTGGCAGGTGAATGTGCCCCACCCGCTGTCACTGGAGCTGACTGGAGCATTGGGCAGATGCAGAGTAGTCTCAGAAAAGAGAAAGAGAGGTGAATCTTGGATCAAATGCAGTATGAACATGTTCTAAACTCCTGTTCTGCAGCCACCACTGTCTCCTGCGTTTATCTCTTTAGTCTGATGAGTTATCACAATTATCCCACACTAATCATCCCAGTGGGGATCTCTGTAAAGACAGAGGGGAGCAGGCAGTAGCTTCCTCAGACGTTACACCCAGAATTTAAGCTGAACTGTGGTCTTAGTCTTGGGCAGCTACTGACTGCACCCCTCTGTACTCTTCGGGTCTTAATGGAGAACAAGTTCACACCACATTGTATGATGCACCTCTCTTTCTCCTCCTCATTGTAACGTGGCTGCATTGCTAAGGCTCCCTCCTAGACCCGGATGTATGGCTCAGAAAACTGAATTTTAGAACTGAAACTAAATTGCAGAACTACAATTTCAACTCTGTAAAAGCAGTTCCAAAGCAAATGTAAAAATATATATATATAAATTCATTTTCAATGTACTGCAATACATTTGGTTTAAAATGTCTTTAAATTACATTTTTAAAAAGCATTCATTCAGCTTGAGCAATTCAGATTCAGTTGGAGCACTTCAAATTCAAAGTGAAGATATTCAGTTTCAGTTTCTAGTGGCACAAATATCAGCTCATACTTTGTCCTTTGATTACATTATGAATGACCATGTTTGTCCATTTAGCCACACCTTCTCTAAGGTGCAGGCCAACAGTGACATCCACTGGAAGTTCCAGCGCCTCAACCTGATTGTAGAGTACCATAATCGGCCCCACCTGCCTCCACCATTCATCATCCTCTCTCACATTAACCTTTTTATCAAGAGGAAAATCCGTAAAGTGCCCCCTGTCAAGATTGGCCACTTTGGTTAGTAATTAGTTAGTCATTTCCTTTTGTTGAGGTTAAATAAACTCATGAACACTCTTACTGTCACTTGTTGTGTCTTAGTGAAGAAATTTAAAGGGAAAGCTGACGATCAGATAATGACGTTGGAAACATTACAAATGGAGGACTACTGCATCGCACAGAAAGAGAAAAGTAAAAGCAGTGACTCGGAGCGTCTCAAAAGGATGTCTGACAAGTAAGCACACCTGACAGTAGCACTGTTGCTGGCTTTGACAATTGACATATTTATTGGCTCAATGTCAAATAAAAAGAATATAATCATTATTCTCTTAAAGAGTGGACACTGTTGTTAAACATTTGAGCGAAAATGGAGACTTGGAACTCAGACTCAGAGCTCTGGAGAATTCCCTGGACTGGATTGTTGATACATTAGCACACAGTAGCACTTTTAAACCTCCTCGGCCGCCTCCGAAATCAAAAGGTATTAAAGCTTATCTTCGTGCACAAGTCTTCTTTTCCTTTTTTTATTTGCATTTGTCACTTATTGGTCTTTTAAGTTAACTATGTGTCCTCATCTTCACCTTCACAGATTCGTTCACGGCCTCTTTCAACCCGTGATTAAGTCTCAGTGATCAGGAGGCCTAACCCAAGACACCCTCTCTTCTCTGAGAATGTTCTGCTTCCCTCCAGGCGCTTCTGCCCTCCTCTATTCAAGAAAAATAAAAAACCTAAATACTGTACAATATGATTTTAACTGAAGTATACTGCTATCCTTACAAACATATTGTTTTCTTTGTAAGTTATGTATGTGTGGAGCCAGCCATGGGAAACTGATGCAAAGCAATTTCACTACAACAACAAATAAAGTTAAGTCAGTCAGCACAACATGATTGTGGGAATGAGTCTGCAAAAACATAAACTTAAATGTTAAAATGTAATATCCTAAATGTGTTATTAAATATTATATTCTAATGTCCAGCTTGAGTTGGAATTTTGACAGATGGCTGGTTATATTTTACCGGTGCATACATTGTATTGGTTCAGTTATATTCTCTTTTTTCAGTTTACCGTTACATGCTCATATTTTATATTCCTAAATTTTTTAAAACAAAAAAATGTTTGCTAGTTTGTGGAACTAAGGCTCAGATAAAATGTTTTTTATGACACTTGCTAAATTTCTAATAATAAATCCACGTGGTAGTGGGGCTGGAGGAACTTCCTGGTGATGCACAATGATGTGCACTGAACTGAACAGCCGTACAGTAGAGAAGAGTAAATATCTTTAACATTCCATTTAAGGAAGTTTAAGTACCATAAACACATGATAGTGTCTGGTTTGGTTGTAAAATGACTCATAAATTCATAATAAATGCGAGTTCTTGTTGACACAGTGATTGCAGCTGAGAACTCTTTGTTGCTGACAATATTAGCTAAAAAAAGAGCAAGAAGACAAGTCACAGGTCATTAACATTAAATGGGAAGGACTTTAGGAGCATTTAAATTACATTTTACCCTTTATAATAGAAAGTTGTATTAATTAATAAACACAGCATTGTATTAAAAATACAGCATTTTTCCCCCTAACTTACTTTCCATCCATCCATCCATTTTCTTCCGGGGCCGGGTCACAGGGGCAGTCTAAACAGAGTCGCTCAGCCACTTCAAACTCGGCTGCAAACCATCCCAGTGCAGCTGAAGGTCCTGGTTTGATGAAACCAACAGGACAACGTCATCTGCAAAACGCAGAGACAAGATCAAAACTTTTTTTTTTTTTACCTTTATTTAACCAGGAAAGTCCCACTGAGATTACAAATCTCTTTTGCAGGGGAGTCCTGGCCCCCAATGTGCGTATTGGGAGGGAGGAGACAAGACAAGACAAGTTAAGACATTTATTTTTGTAAAGCCCAATATCAAAACAACAGTCACCTCAAAGGGCTTAACAGACTGCACTAGACAACATCCCCTGTCCCCTAGGAGGCACAGTGGGTTAAGTGTCTTGCCCAAGGACACAACGACAGCATGTGGGGAAGAGCGGAATGTTATGATGTTTTTGGGATGTTTCGAGCGGGTATCAAACCGCCCACCCACCGGTCGAAGGACGGCCGCTCTACCCACTGAGCTACTGCCGCCCTTTGACACCCCCCACAGGGCGCCACGAGGGACACAGTCAAATGCCTTCTCCAGATCCACAAAGCACATGTGGACTGGTTGGGCAAACTCCCATAAACCCACCGGCACTGTTTCCCCCTCCTGAGGCGCCAGACGGTTTGCCAGAATTTCTTCGAGGCCGACCGATAGTCCTTCTCCATGGCCTCACCAAACTTCTCCCAGACCTGAGTTGGCCTGCCGGCAACCACCCGGCAACCACTCAAAGCTGTGGCCGCAAAGTCTCCGGTGCCTGTCGTGGCGGCAACCCCCGAACCCAGTGGTGGACACCGGAAGTAAGGGATGCCGTCAAGCTGAAGAAGGAGACCTACCGAGCCTGGTTGGCCCGTGGGACTCCTGAGGCAGCTGATAGGTACCGGCAGACCAAGCGGACTGCAGACCGGGTGGTAGTGGAGGCTAAAACTCGGGTCTGGGAGGAGTTTGGTGAGGCCATGGAAAAGGACTATTGGTCGGCCTCGAAGATATTCTGGCAAACCGTCCGGCGCCTCAGGAGGGGGAAGCAGTGCCCTGCCAACACTGTTTACAGTGGAGGTGGGAATCTTCTGACTTCAACTGGGGATATTGTTGGACGGTGGAAGGAATACTTTGAGGATCTCCTCAACCCCACCGACACGTCTGCCACTAAGGAAGCAGAGGCCGAAGGCTCGGAGGTGGACTCGTCCATCACCCAGGCCGAAGTCACTGAGGTAGTTGGGAAGCTCCTCGGTAACAAGGCACCGGGGGTGGATGAGATACGCCCTGAGTACCTCAAGTCTCTGGATGTTGTAGGGCTGTCTTGGTTGACACGTCTCTACAACATCGCGTGGCGGTTGGGGACAGTACCTCTGGACTGGCAGACCGGGGTGGTGGTCTCTCTTTTCAAGAAGGGGCACCGGAGGGTGTGTTCCAACTACAGAGGGATCACACTCCTCAGCCTCCCCGGGAAAGTCTATGCCAGGGTACTGGAGAGGAGAATGCGGCCGATAGTTGAACCTCGGATTCAGGAGGAACAATGCGGTTTTCGTCCCGGTCATGGAACACTGGATCAGCTCTATACCCTCAAAGTGTTTATTGTCATGTGTACAGACAGAAAGCATGTTTCCCTGTACAATGAAATTCTTACTTTGCCGTCCACAGTAAAATGTCACACAAGTAAGTAAAAATAAAAAATAAGACAAATATACAAGTAATAATCATGCAAGTATACAAAAAATACAAATATACAAAAAAATACAAGAGGGCAAAAGGAGTAAAGTAGTAAAGTGAGGTAGTGCAGTTGTGATGGTGTAAAGTGACGGTGTAAAGTAAAGTGAGGTAGTGCAGTAGGTAAACAATTGTTCATGTAATGTTGTGATTGTGAATGTAGACTCCTATCTGCTGTTTAGGAGTCTTATGGCAGAGGGAAAGAATGAGTCCTGCATTTCACACTTCTGTACCTCCGTCCTGAGGGTAGAAGTGTGAACAGACCATGTTGGGGGTGGGAGGGGTCTTTGAGGATGGAAGCAGCTCTTCTGTGGACTCTGCGATGGTAGATGCTCTGCAGAGAGGGCAGTGGAGTCCTGGTGATCTTCTGTGCAGTCTTCACCACTCTCTGCAGGCGTTTGCGGTCCATGACAGAAGTGCTGCCGTACCACACAGTGATGCAGCTGGTCAGGACACTCTCAATGGTGCAGCTGTAGAAGTTGCTGAGGATCTTGGGCGACATGCCAAACTTCCTCAGCCTCCTCAGAAAATACAGCCGCTGTTGAGCCTTCTTGACCAGCTGCGTGATGTGAGGTGTCCAAGTGAGGTCCTCATTGATGTGGACACCCAGGTATTTGAAGTTGCTCACCCTCTCCACTTCAAGCTCCCGGATGAACAGTGGCTGAGGCGTTCTCCTCTCCCTCCTCATGCCCATGTCTCCTCTCAAGGGTGCTGGAGGGTTTATGGGAGTTTGCCCAACCAGTCCACATGTTTTTTGTGTATCTGGAGAAGGCATTCGACTATGTCCCTCGTGGCGCCCTGTGGGGGGTGCTCTGGGAGTATGGTGTCCGGGGCCCTTTGCTAAGGGCCATCTGGTCCCTGTACGACCGGAACAGGAGCTTGGCTCGCATTGCCGGCAGTAAGTCAGACCTGTTCCCAGTGCATGTTGGACTCCGGCAGGGCTGCCCTTTGTCACCGGTCCTGTTCATTATCTTTATGGACAGGATTTCTAGGCACAGCCAGGGGCCGGAGGGAGTCTGGTTTGGGGACCACAGGATCTCGTCTTTGCTTTTTATAGATGATGTTGTCCTGTTGGCTCCATCAAGCCAGGACCTTCAGTGTGCACTGGGCACAGTCCGCAGGGTGGCAGGGCGCTCCCTTAGAGATAGGGTGAGGAGCTTGGTCACTCGGGAGGAGCTCAAAGTAGAGCCGCTGCTCCTCCACATCGAGAGGAGCCAGCTGAGGTGGCTCGGGCATCTGTTTCGGATGCCTCCTGGACGCCTCCATAGGGAGGTGTTTTGGGCATGTCCCACCGGGAGGAGACCCCGGGGAAGACCTAGGACACGCTGGAGGGACTATGTCTCTCGGCTGGCCTGGGAACGCCTCGGTATCCCCTCGGAAGAGCTGGAGGAAGTGTCTGGGGAGAGGGAAGTCTGGGCGTCTCTGCTTAGACTGCTGCCCTCGCGACCCGGCCCCGGATAAGCGGTAGAAGATGGATGGATGGATGGATGGACATTCAATGCAATGTGAAAAACCTATTTTCCCCTTTTTTGTGGTTATCAAACCTTATGAAGGTGGCTAACTAATGGCATTTAATTCAAGTTAAATTGTAAATAGCTTCTTAAGCAAATTCATTTTTGCTTTGATTAATTTTGTGCATTATTAATACACAAAAGAGTCAAAGCAAAGATTAATTTGCTTACCTAGTTTTTTACTATACAGAGGATTTTCTTTTTTTTGCAACCGTTCCTGTCATTTGGCCAGAAATGAGAATTAAAATAGAAGATATTTATTAATATCTTTAAAAATATCATGGCACAAACAAAAATACCAACAGCACAAACCAGAACCACAGAAGCATAATTTTTTGATACCATTTTAGAGCATTTTTACAACAAATGAGGGTCTGGATGATGTCATAAGCCAAAAATGAAACTTGTAATTTCTTGAAAACCATAACGAACTAAAAATATCTACGGCACAAACAAAGCACATGAATGACACTATTTTGGAGCAGTTTAAAAAATTTGGGGGGGCATGGTGACCATATATGACCAATAAAAGAATCATTAATATCTTTATAAAACTATAACAGCACAAACAACAGCGTGAAAAGGTTAAACTAGAATAATTATGCTGTTTTAACTTCTGCAAACATCCCAGAATTTAGACACGTTTTAAAGTTTTTAAAGACGCACAAGAGCTATATAACCTAACAAGGTGAGAAGTCACAATAACAGGTATGAACCTGTTGAAAGACAATGTCACCTCAGTCAGCTGAATTGGCTTGGAGCGACTTTAAAAGGGAGGGAGCATGAGCTGTGATCATTCCAATGCTTCTTACCCCACTCTCTATTTGAGTTTGAAAAAGTTACAAACTACAGCTTTTAACCACACCCTCACCTGTGTGGTTGTGTGGTTGGCCTGTTTTGCTCCTGCCTTGACGGTTTAAGGCTCAGTGTAAGCGTAGCTAAGTGCAAAAGAGCTTCCAGTGAACTACAGCCGGTGTCAAACAAAACCTTCACCCTAGGACGAAAGAAAAAAAGGAAAAACATGATCGACGGGGGAGAAAACGATGGTGACAGGGACCAGATAAGTAAATCTGAAAAGGACCAGGTGGGTGTCCTCTTCTGGCTGAGGAAACATAAAGTATGGGCTGCTGTTGTTGCCAGATGTTACTGAGCCACGGCGACAAAACATAGTCTTTGCTTCATTTATACGGCATCGTAGAATAATGTCGTGGAGTAATGTAAGTTCTACTGGTGACAGGCATGTGCAGACTACTCTAAACAACTGAGTAGACTACTTACATTGCCTACAGTAGTTGATAAGATAAATTAGTTGATAAGATAAAGTAGGCTATTTAGGTCTGATTGGAGCCATTATATACTCCCAAGAACACAAGTCCGTACTTGTGAACTTGGTATTGATAAACAGCTTATGTTTTAAAACTACCTTTTAGATTAGTGTTAGTTTACATAAATATTTCCAGTATGCTGTCTGTAAAGTTACTTATATTGTGAGGTAAAAGCGGTGGGCTTATTGTCTATGTAACCTGACTGAAGATAACTAACCCACTAACACCAGCTTGAGCTAAAAGTACAGGTCTATGTCAGAAATCACAGGTGTTTAAGTACTACATATCTTACCATCATATCAACAGGTATTTCTCAAAGTCAGTGTTTCTAGTTTAGCCTTCATAATTCTGGGAACACAGACATAAGGGGGGGCAAGCTAGCAAATCTCAAGGGTCAGTATCATCATTTGTCATTTATTTAGAGTTGGATTCCAACAATCTTCAAAGCAAGAGTTTGTACCACCTTTGTAGAGGATTCTTCCAGGTACTGTGAAGTCTATTTCCTATACTTATACAATATTCATTAATGGTTATGGTAATCTGTTACATTAACGCATAATCCTCTCCCTTCTCTCAGTGATGGCAGTTTGTGCCAGTGTGGACTTGCAAGAGATGCCCACGGCAAAATGGCTCTGACAAACTGTTTCAGCTCTGCAATTGACAAACACTGGAACAGTGCCCAGCACTCCTCTGAATACCCCACAGATGCCTTTGGAGAACTGCAATTTGAAAGAGACAGGAGCAAGGCGAAGAGCTATGTGGGTCTTTTTTTTGTATGATACTGTAAATATTCTGTTTGGCTTTATCAGTGATTCATTTAATTTGTACCACAGTCTATTCTTGAACAAAGGTTTTTCCATTAGATTAGTCTCTGGGTAACTATAAAATGGGTAACTCCTACTTTTTCATAAATAAATACCTACAGCATGATAAACTAAAATAATCAGGTCCCAGTCTCTTTGTGGTGTTCTCTTGTGATGGTCTCTGATACTAGTCTCTCCTCTGCCTCCTATGGGGCAATAGTTTGTGCGGCTGTCACAGGATACAGACCCATCTTCGGTGTACGCACTAATGACGACTCACTGGGGTCTGCCTCCGCCGAACCTGGTAGTGTCTGTGGTGGGCGGAGAAGGTCAGACAAAGGTGAAGCCCTGGATAATAGATGTCATCGAACAGGGACTGGTGAAAGCTTCACAAAGCACAGGTAAAGCACCTGATAGTTTTCAAGACCTTTATAGAGTCCTAGTCAAGATTTTTGTTCTGATTGATCTGCGTGTGGTGTAAGCTCGTCTTAAACATGCATATACTTTGCACTTTGAATTTTTTGATTGTTTTTTTAGAGACAAAAATAAACTTGGATACAAAATATGGTACCAAGAGTTCAATCCTTTGTTTCCTGTTTGTGTAGTTCACTTTACAGCAATAGCAATGCAGCAGAACATTTTGCATCTGACTTCTGCACAAACTAAGTTGATTTCCTGTTTAGAGCCCTTTCCCTCCATCGCAAATAAGAGAATCAAAACTGTATAATACCCCTGTGATATAAACCCTACAAACCCTGTGTGACAATGTTCTAAATTCTGTAAAAGTGTCCTTTCTCACCTTTAATTTGTCGTTCTTCCTTGGCTATATGGACTCTATTTAACTTTAAAGTAGTAGAGTAAAGACACTTAACTTGTTTAATAATTATCACTCGGGCCATTGATTCTTTTTGGACTAATTGGTTGCGCACAGAAAAGTCTTAAAGAAAACATTTTACTTGTAAAAATGAGCATTGGGGAAAATATGCCGTAGATTAGTAAAAAACAACTCTATACTTAAGTAATTTTCACACTTTTAATGATCCATTCCAAAACTACATAATTTCATGTACAGTATCTATGTGAAGTCTTTGCACAGTCTCAGTTTGTGAATGTGTAGTCAGCTGTGTATTGTAAGGCAAGGCAAGGCAAGGCAATTTTATTTATATAGCACAATTCATACACTGGGTAACTCAAAGTGCTTTACAGGAATAAAAGACAATTTACAAGATTTATATTAAGAAACATAAGAAAAAATTAAAAACATTTTAAAAAGAAGCGTGCAGATAAAAGAAAAAACACTTTAGGTTGTAGTGTAGGCGGAGCTAAAGAGGAAGGTTTTTAACCTCCCCTTGAACATTGTTAAAGTTGAGGCTGTTCCAGGTTTTTGCTGCATGAAACTTAAACGCTGCTTCACCCTGTTTAGTTCTAACTCTGGGCACGAGCAGAAGGCCTGTCCCAGATGTTCTCAGAGTCCGAGGAGGTTCATAAGTAACTAGCATGTCAGAGATATATTCTGGTGCTAAACCATTTAGAGACTTGTAAACCAGCAGTGCTGTTTTGAAGTCTATTCTCTGAGCAACAGGAAGCCAGTGCAGGGATTTTAAAACTGGCGTGATGTGGTAGTACTTCCTGGTTTTAGTTAGAACCCGAGCAGCCGCGTTCTGAATAAGCTGCAGCTGTCTTAACCCTCGTTTTGAGAGACCAGTGAGCAGGACGTTACAGTAATCTAACCTGCTGGAGATAAAAGCATGGATAAGTTTCTCTAAGTCTGGTTGAGACATCATCCCTTTGACTCTGGAAATGTTTTTAAGGTGATAAAATGCAGATGATGTAATTGACTTAATGTGACTGTGGAAATTCAAGTCTGAGTCCATAATGACCCCTAGATTTCTAACCTGGTTTTTACATTTTAGAGAAAGAGACGCGAGGTGGCTGCTGACACTTTCTCGTTGTTTCTGTGGCCCAAAGATGATTAGTTCAGTCTTGTTTCTGTTCAGTTGGAGAAAATTATTTTGCATCCACATGTCTATCTGTTCAAATCAGTGACACAGTGAATGGATTGGTCCATTTTCACCTGCTGTGAGTGAAATGTAAATCTGAGTGTCATCTGCATAATTATGGTATGATACGTCACAGCTGCGTATTAACTGGCCTAAAGGAAGCATGTAGAGATTGAATGATAGAGGTCCCAAGATAGACCCCTGTGGAACCCCACATGTAAGGGCCATTTGGTCTGACACACAGTTACCAACCGAAACAAAGTACTTCCTGTCTTCAAGATAGGACTGAAACCATTTAAGGGCAGTTCCAGTGATACCTATCCATTCCTCTAATCTTTGTGTCAGGATTTCATGGTCCACTGTATCAAACGCAGCACTCAAGTCCAACAGACCTAAGACAGAGACTTTGCCTGCGTCAGTGTTCATACGGATGTCATTTGTGACTTTGATAAGTGCAGTCTCAGTCTGTGATGGGCCCTGAATCCTGACTGAAAAGGATCAAAGCAGTTGTTAAGTAATAGAAAGTCATTAAGTTGTTGATATACAACTTTTTCGATGACTTTCCCTAAAAATGGCAGGTTTGATATGGGCCGATAGTTGTTGAGCACTGTAGCATCAAGACAGCTCTTCTTTAGGAGAGGCTTAATGACAGCAGTTTTTAAGGCCCTTGGAAATGTTCCAGACTGTAAGGAATTATTGACTATATCAGTGAGTTGTGGTAACAAACTGCTTAGTACTGATTTTAGAAATCTAGTGGGTAAAACATCGAGGCAGCAGGTTGATGAACTCAGGCTGGAGACAGTTTTTTCAATTGTTCTGTCATTAATTTGTGTAAAATGTGTTAAACCAACCAAGTGTCTCCTAGGTGGCTGCAGTGTTGTTGTATGCCCTTTGGACTGTATCGCATGTTTAATGCCTTGAACCTTGTCGTTGAAAAACAATGCAAACTCATTGCATTTAGTGGTGGAAACTAATTCTGGAGGAAATGGAGCTGGAGGGTTTGTTAATCTGTTCACTGTAGCAAACAGGACACGCAGGTTTTTACTATTGTTGTTGATGATCTCTGAGAAGAATATTTCTCTTTCTTTTTGCAAAGTTTGATTGAAAACATGCTAATTTTCTTTGTATACCTCATAATGACTTAAGAGTTTCGATTTACGCCATTTTCTTTCGGCTTTTCGGCATTCCCTTTTCTGTGCCCTGACAGAGTGAGCATTGCTCCATGAAGCCTTCTGCCTCGTCCTGATCACTTTAACCTTAACAGGAGCAATGGTGTCCATAACATTTAAAACACCTGAAGTATAACAATTCAACAAATCATCAACTTGACCTGATGAGGCATTTTCAAACCTGATTGCCTCCATAAACTGTGTCCTGGTGTTATCGTTAATGTATCTCTTTTTTACAACAGTAGGCCCAACAGCAACTTTTGGAATTATGGACAGATGAAAAAAGACACATGAATGATCAGATAGTGCAACATCAATCACAGTGACATCTGAAATATGAACACCTTTAGTAATGACCAGGTCCAGAGTGTGACCTCTGTTATGGGTCGGCTCATTAACATGCTGACAAAGACCAAAAGTATCAAGAATAGTAGAAAGTTCTTTGGCATTTCTGTCACAAACATTATCCACATGCACATTAAAATCACCAGATATGACTATTTGTTCAAATTCTGTGCAGATAACCGAAAGCATTTCAGTAAACTCATTAATAAAATCATGACATTGTTGGGGTGGTTTGTAAAGAACTACATATAAAATAGATGGAGAAAACCTCAACTCCATTTTGAATGACACATACTCAAATGATGAAAACTCTCCAAGTGATAGCTTCTGGATAAGAATATTATCCCTAAGAAAGGCACATACACCACCACCCTTTTGTTTTCCGTATTTTGGATAAAAATGTGAAATTCCATGGGGTGGATTCAATAAGGACCGCATTTCCAGTACTGCTGTCTAACCATGTTTCTGTTAAAAACATAAAATCAAGCTTATTTGAAGTTATAAAATCATTAATTAAAAAAGATTTGTTTCCCAAAGACCTGACATTGAACACTGCAAGTTTTAAGTCCGTTTGAGCAGGACCTGACTTTATCTGTTTGCAGGGGATTTGAATCAGATTTGTCTGGTTAGACAATCTAACTGTTATTTTCTTCTTTAATCTGCGACTTCTGACTGTAGTTATGGAGCTAGGAGGGAGTGTGCTCTCCCAGGGCCTCAGGTTGATAAGTGGTTTATTATGACGAAAAGTCCTGGAACAGCAGAGGCCCTCATTGTATGTACAGTATTTATAGTATTTATAGTATAGATGGTTAATTGTTTTAATAGACAAAGAGCGGTTCAAAACCCTTTATGGATAAAAAATATCAAGGACCATTATGTCGCCCGGTATGGCGCAAAACTTGGGCCCCACCCTGGAGCTAGGCCCGGGGTTGGGGCTCGCATGCGAGTGCCGGGTGGCTGGGTCTTCACCCACGGGGACCGGCTGGGGTCAGCCCAAAGGAGCGACGTGGGGCCGACCTCACGTGGGCCCACAACCTGCAGGAGGAACCGTAAGGGGCCAGTGCAAAATGGATTGGGCGGCAGTCGAAGACGGAGGCCTTGGCGATCCAATCCCCGGACACAGAATCTGGCGCTAGGAACATGGAATGTCACCTCGCTGGGGGGAAGGAGCCTGAGCTTGTGCGAGAGGTTGAGAGATACCGACTAGAAATAGTCGGGCTCACCTCCACGCACAGCTTCAGCTCTGAAACCCAACTCCTTGAGAGAGGCTGGACTCTCCACTACTCTGGAATAGCTTGCGGTAAGAGGCGGCGGGCTGGTGTGGGTTTGCTCATAGACCCCAGGTCAGCCGCCATGTGTATGGAGATCACCCTGCTTTCCCTGCACCGTCGGGTCGGGGATAGGTCTCTCACTGTTGTTTGTGTTTACGGGCCAAATGGCCGTGCAGAGTACCCACACTTCTTGGAGTCTCTGGGAGGGATGCTGGAAAGTGCTCCGACCGGGGACTCATCGTTCTACTGGGGGACTTCAACAACCTCACATGGGCAGCGACAGTGACACCTGGAGAGTCGTGATTGGGAGGAACGGCCCCCCTGATCTGAACCTGGACGGTGTTTTGTTATGGACTGCAGCCCGGGTGGTTGTGGAGGCAAAAACTTGGGTTTGGAAGGAGTTTGGTGAGGCCATGGAGAAGGACTATCGGTCGGCCTCAAAAAAATGTCTTACCTGGAGGAGACCCCGGGGAGACCTGTGACACGCTGGAAGGACTATGTCTCTCGGGTGGCCTGGGAACGCCTCGGTATCCCCGGAAGAGCTGGAGGAAGTGTCCGGGGAGGCGGACGTCTAGGCGTCTCTGCCTAGACTGCTGCCCCCGCGTTCCGGCCCCAGATAAATGGTAGAAGATAGATGGATGGACTGTTTTAATAATTTTTAAACTTGTCTTGTTGTATGTTTATATTTATTTATATGTAACTGGTAGCACCGTGGTCATGACATTTTGTCCCACTATGTCCAAACATGTAGTTTAATATTACTATTAATATTACAAACATTTAATATTACTTTTGCATATACTATTAGATTCAGGAGCGTGGATAATGACTACAGGCCTGTGTAAAGGCATTGGGAAGTATGTTGGTGAAGCTGTTTGGAATTATGCCACTGCAGCCTCTTCTGATACTATGAACAAAGTTGTGGCACTGGGTATTGCTCCATGGGGACGTGTGAAAAATCGGCACCTGCTTGTCAACCCTGAGGTTAGACATTCCAAATGCTATTAACAACTTTACTGTTTTCTTCCAACAATTTTATGTATAGAAATTTTAATCTAGACATTGACTAAGCCTTGCATAAAATAAACTGTTAAAGACTGTTTTTGCTTTTACAGGGCAGCTTTCCTGCTGACTATTATACACAGTTCAGGGACTCATGCCTGGACAACAACCACCAGGCTTTCCTCCTGGTGGATGATGGAAGTGTGGGACGGACTGGGGGGGAGACAGGCTTCAGGGCCAAACTGGAAGAATACATCTCTCACCAACGCACAGGAATCTATGGTTAGAGAGGACCTGTAATTTAAACCCAATTAAACTAATTATAACTTTTTGTACCCAAAGGACACATTGTACTGTACTTTTAAATCTCTTATTGCCAGTGATGGGACTAATAACGTTATAAATAAACAGCGTTGTAAACATCATGAGTATTTTCAGTAACAAAAAATCTAAAAAATTACTGTTACAATGCCGTTATTGACAATAAAATGAGGCGTTACTATTATTGAGGTCACTGAAGGTGTTTTCTCTCTCTCAGCCGTAGGAACTGTGATGGGTCTGTTCAAAGAGCCGGCTCCCATCCATTTTATTTATTTATTTATGTTTGTAAAAAAGGCAATAATAAGGTAATAGAGTAATACAAGGCAGAATGATATGAGAATTTACCGGCGCTTACTGCAGTGAGACGACTGAGGGTCACGTGCTGCTGTGTAACTAGGGCCGGAATTGTCGGGAGAATTCCCAGTAGGCCGGTTTGTTTAGTGATAACACGACAGTGCTGTCAGAGAATTAAACAAAAGCTTGTTCTGTGCAGCCTCGTGGCTTTATTTATGAAAATTGTGTAAGGCCTATGTTTGTAACGCCAAAACAACAATAATTAGTTTGTTCCTCATACGCTCTCATCCCCAGTGGTAATTTTGTTGACAAAAACTATGACAAAAATATTTTGTTAACAAAGGTTTTTGGCGGAAGAAACAAAAACTAAATAAAAAAGACTTAATAATGACTAAAATAATGACTACTTTGTTGACATTTTCGTCAACAAATAAAAGACGATCGGAAAACAACTTGTGACAAAAAACAGTCAGGAGAAGGGAAAGATGAAGTGAGTTAAGAAAGCCAATCAGAGCGCGTCTTGTTGTTACGCGACGGTGCCGAGAAGGTAACCGGAGACAACGGAGCAACAAACTGTTAGCATTAGATCTTTTGCCAATGTCAGCTTACTTTTAAAACTTAGCTCTAAGTCCTGACCTCAGAGACGGGTCACTGCCCATAACTAATAATATTTCATTAATAGTTCATATAAAGGCCTGTAAAGGCCATTGGGGCCACTCACAATGGCCAACTAAAATACTATCATCTAAAATGCCCAAGAATAATTGAACAATATTTGAGAGAAATAGGCCTTTTTTGTAAGTAAAAAAGTCTTAGATCTTTGAGTTTAACTCATGAAAAATGGGGGCCAAAAAAAAGTTTTGTTTTTAAAAGTAAGCATGCCCAACACTGCTTATTGCTACGAACAACAAAAAACTAGTGTACGTATGTGTAAGAGAGCAAACAGAACACAAAAAGACCATAAAAAGACCTTAAAACACCAACATGCTTTTATTTAACAATGCCTGCTTTTGTGACTTGCCCAACACGTTTTAATTTAATTGTTTTTTATAGGTAGTGGTGGTATTGACATTCCTGTCCTCTGTATGCTGGTGTCAGGCGAGGCCAGCATGCTGGAGGTAAAAGCAGTCCTTTATATCATCATAGGACCTAGTAGTTTATTCTGTGCACTTGAAGAATCAACAGAATTTGTCTGAGTTTATCCATTTGTACTCAACAGAGAGTAGAGCAGTCTCTAAGAAACTCCATACCCTGGTTGGTCTTGGCTGGCTCTGGAGGCTTGGCAGACTTCTTGAGTGATGCCCTGGAGAACCTGTCATCGGCCCCTGTTGTTCAGTCAACAGGTGAAGGGGACAACGAGGCAGGCCCAAGTGTGGAGCTGAAGAAGAGAATGGGAGAACGAGTGAAGAAGTATTTCCCCTCAGAAGTAGAGACAGACAAACTAGTCGAGAAGGTACAGGCACTTGGCAGAAAAATCAATCCTGTCTTGAACTTGCCCCAAATTTTTCCATTAATGTTTCATTTAAAATTGCTTTGGGAGCTTGCTTAGTCATGGCAAAACCTTTAGGTTATTTTAGATTGTTTTAGTTCTTTTTTTGTTCTCAACATTAAAGGTGTCCTCCTGATTAAAGTTATTACTTGATTTGTACTTTAAGGTTTTTTGGTATTTTATGTTTTTTTTTTTCTTTTTTTTTGAGGGGCTATTGTACAGACACAGGGAGAACATGCAAACTCCACACAGAGAGGCCCTGCC
Organism: Perccottus glenii; assembly: GCA_024416835.2. Lineage (NCBI taxonomy): Eukaryota > Metazoa > Chordata > Actinopteri > Gobiiformes > Odontobutidae > Perccottus > Perccottus glenii. The sequence continues at coordinate 2,561,397 of CM044548.2, read as the reverse complement.
CTGGATGGGAATTAAACTCAAGACCTTCCTTGTTGTGAGCAGCCTCTTAAGGCAGCTGTAGTTTAAGCTGCTTTTAGTGAAACAGTTGGCTCTACATTCCTCTGGTGGGCTATTAAGGTATTACAGTAGACTCCCAGGTAGCATAGAGTAAGAAGTTTGATCAAATGTCCTATTTTTATCATCCTTTCAACTTAACATTCAGTGGTTGGTAATCATAATACTTGGTCAAAGAAAATGGTACGTTCATACATTCTGTGATTTTATGTTTCTCTTTTAAACTTCATTGAACCAAAATCATTGACTTAAAATGTAAATATCTTTTTGTGCACTCAGGCTTTGTACATTTACAACAACAGAGGCTTCATTACAATATACGATGGAGAGCAAGAGGATCCCAATGATTTTGATAAAGTCCTGCTTAAAGCTTTAGTTGGAGGCAAGTAAAACTTTATTTTGAGGAATTTTAGGTTCAAACATATCCTTGCATTTATGTATGTATGTTCATATTTCAGCGAGTAAACTGTGTCCATCTGTCGAAGCTAGCCCCTTAATTTTTGAGTTGAAGCTAGCTGTCACATGGAACAGAGCTGACATTGCTAAGAGTGAACTCTTTAATGGAAACATTAAGTGGACGGTAAACGCACATATAACTTACAAACTTATAGATATCAGTTTAAATTCCATGGTACTTATTTTTTTCTTTCCTTAGAATGATGATTTGGAAGAATCTATGACAGATGCACTAATCAATAATAAGCCAGAGTTTATACGTCTTTTTGTTGAGAATGGCTTCAACATCAGAGAATACCTGACATATGGCCGACTGGAAATCCTGTACCGCTCTGTACCAAAGGGGACACTTATCTACCACCTCCTGCAACGCCACTTAAAGAAACGACAAGGAACTACAGTCAATGGTTCCCCGGGGTCCAACTCACCAGACTCTTCCAACGTTTCTGCAGAAAAGCCACTCATGGGAACACTAAAGGATATTACACTCATGGAGGTGATGTTGGCCTTTATGCAAGAAAGATTCGGTAAGAACCAAAGAGTTTACCCACACCCTTGTTTCTGTTTAGGTGTCTGGAGTGTTGGAGATGTTGATGGGAGATGTCTGCAAACCATTTTACTACGACACTTTGGAAATACAACAAACTGCATCAAGACGACAGGCAGTAAAGGTATACAAACAAACAAAGGTAACACAGTATCCTCTACTAAACTACTGTCCTAAAATTATGTCTCATTTGACCATTGCAGCATGTCAGTAAGATGCTGCATGGAGACTGTCTGTATCAAAACAAATCTTGCTCAAATCCCTGGGCCACTCTTTTTATCTGGGCTGTTCTGCAGAATCGACAGGAGATGGCCACTTTGTTCTGGGAGGTGGTAGAGCTCATCAAATTATTTAAAATGTTCAACTCACTGACTGCCCTAATGTAACATTTATATACTTATTTGTCTCCTCCAGGCTGAGGAGCCTGTGCTTACTGCTCTGAGTGGCTGTAAAATTTTGAGGGAGATGTCTAAACTGGAGACTGTATCTGAAACCAAACTCTCAATGAAAGAGAACGCACAGAAGTTTGAAGACATTGCACATGGTGTGAACACAATGTTGAGTTTTGTGTGTTGTAAAAGAGAAAATAAGAGTACATGATTGTTGTGTGTTACTTTATGTAACTTAGTTTTGCTCTCTATTTAATTTTTCCCCAGATTTTTTTAGCTCTTGCTATCGGACTGATGAGACTTGCTCTGTTAGTCTTCTTATTAGACAGTCTTCACTTTGGGGTGGGACCACCTGCCTTCAGATGGGCATGGGTGCTGATGCAAGGCATTTCTTCATAATAATATAATAATAATAATAATAATTGTTATATTTATATAGCGCCTTTCAGCATATCAATTATTCATTCACACACACACTGGTGGTAGTAAGCTACATCTGTAGCCACAGCTGCCCTGGGGCAGACTGACAGAGACGTGGCAGCCATTCCGCGCCTACGGACTCTCCGACCAACACCTTCAACATTCTTACACATTCATACGAGGCAAGGTGGGTTAAGTGTCTTGCCCAAGGACACAACGACAGTATGAACTGTGGGGAGAGCGGGAATCGAACCTACTACCTTCCGGTTGAAGGACGGCCGCTCTACCACTGAGCTACTGCCAGCCACGATGGAGTGCAGGTGACTCTTATACTGCTGTATATTCCCTGGATATTCACTGTTAAGGCTGTGACGGTCAGCATGACAACCGTGTCACCGCAAATGATCCTAGGAGCTTAAGTTAAGTTATACAAGTCCTAGGTTACGGGTCAGACTAAGAGCGGTACAGAAGCCCTTAATGAAAATAATTCAAACATGACTGTGATGTCGCCCGGCAAGGCGCAGCCAGGGCCCCATCCTGGAGCAAGGCCCGGGATTGGGGCTCGAATGCGAGCGCCTGGAGACCCGGCGAGGCTTAGCCCGAAAGAATGATGTGGGGCCAACCGCCCGTGTACCCACCACCTGGGGGAGGATCCATAAGGGGCTGGTACTTAGTGGATCGGGCAGCAGTCGAAAGAAGAGGCCCCGATGACCCGATCTCCGGACACGAAAACTGGCCTTAGAGATGTAGAACGTTGCCCCCCCAATCTGAGCCAGAGCAATGTTCTGTTATTGTACTTCTGTGCTAGTCACAGTTTGTCCATAATAAACACCATGTTCAAGCATAAGGGTGGCCATCAGTGCACGTTGCACCAGGACACCCAAGGCTGGAGATCAATGATAGACTGAATGACTGTAGTCTGACCGTATGTCTTGGACACTCGGGGTAAAAAAGGGGCGGAACTGTTCACTGACCACCACCTGATGGTCTGTTGTATCAGACGGCGGTAGAGGGAGCTGGACAACATCAGGAGGTGGAAGCAGTGCCCTGCCAACACTGTTTACAGTGGAGGTGGGCAGCTGTTGACCTCAACTGGGAATATCTTTGGTGGAAAGAATACTTGAGGATCTCCTTAATCCTACCAACATGTCTTCTAATGAGGAAGCAGAGGTCGAGGGCTCAAAAGTTGAATCACCCACCAAGGTAAAGAAGCTTCTTGGTGGCAAGGCATCGGGGATGGATGAGATCCGCCCTGAGTACCTCACGTCTCTGGATGTTGTGGAGCTGTCTTGGCTGACACGCCTCTGCAACATCGCATGAGGGTTGGGGAGAGTACCTCCAGAATGGCAGGCCGTGGTGGTGGTCCATCTTTTTAAGAGGGGGACCGGAGGGTGTGTTCCACTATAGGGGAATCACGAGAGGTTGACAGCGATGCAGCTTCTGCAGTGATGCAGTTGATGTACCGGTCTATTATGGTGAAGAAGGAGCTGAGCTGCAAGGCGAAGATCTCAAAAGGACAAGATCCCAGATACAGGTAACCAAAATTAGCTTTCTCCGCACGGTGGCTGGGCACTCCCATAGAGATAAGGTGAGGAGCTCGGGCCACTCGGGAGGAGCTCAGAGTACAGCCACTGCTCCTAAACATCAAGAGGAGCAGCCGAGGTGGCTCGGTCATCTGTTCCAGATGCCTCCTGGATGCCTTCCTGGGGAGGTGTCCCTTGTGCGTCCCACTGGGAGGAGGCCCACGGAGAAGACCTAGGACATGCTGGAAAAACTATGTCTCTTGGCTGGCCTGGGAACGCCTCGGTATTCCCCCGAAAGAGCTGGAGAAAGTGTCTAGGGAGTGGAAAGTCTGGTGTCTCTGCTTAGACTGCTGCCCCCGCGACCCGGCCCAGGATAAGCTAAAGAAAATGGATGGATGGATGGATAACAATTGCAATGGCAGTGGGTATTAGTAGCCTATACTATTTTGTTATTCTGTTTTATTTGGATCATAATACTTCTGTTTTCCGGAGCGCACTTGAACATGCAGGGATCGCGTGACTCGCTTGGCATTTCCTCTCCTCTTCCTTGTCAAACAATCCAGCATATTTTAGATGCATACATGCAGACTTCACCTTTTGTCATAATCTGTGGAGGATTCCACTCTAGATCTTCCCTGTCACTGTCATTAGTCACACCTGCCTGCACACCTAAGACTAAGCCACTCATCAGACTGCCCTGCATTTAAGCAGTCATAGCTCAGCTCATCTCTGCCAAATTGTTCTACTGATTGATCGAGTGAACAACCTGCTAACCGGTTCCTGCTATCAGCTGCTTCCAGCGGAGCACTGCCTGCTCAACGGTCCTGCTCCTTCAAATTATCATCTAGCATTCTCAGATTTAAGTAGTTTCTCTGTAGTTTTATGTTTTAAACACAAATGTAAGGCGCATGTACCACCACAATTTGCAAAATTTGTGTGAGAGGAGAGGAGGAGTGTGAGAGGACAATGGACCTGACACTGAGTCAGAAATGAATTATTCCATTATTTTAACATCATCTAAAATGCTCAGAAATACAGGAAAGTAAACCATTTTGTTAAGGTTGTTCTTGGGGGATTACAAGATCCCCTTACTATTATATAAATCTGCTTTTACTGCTGGCCTGATATGATATGCTCAGCTCTTAAATCTCTAACATAGACTCTCCTGTTGTTAAACAGAGCAAACAAAGCAACACAAACATCAGCTAAACAAAGAGCAATACCGCCTGTACCTTCTGCACCGCAATGATAAAAAAAAATGCCTCTGTCACAACCCAATTCACTCTATATAGTAACATACTGTTAACATACTGTTGCCTCATTTCTTTTCCCCCAAAGTCTCTCTTGTCTAAGATTTGGTGGGGTGACATGAAGCGGGACACAGAGGTGTGGAAGCTGCTTCTCACCTTCTTCTGCCCTGTGCTGTGCTACACCAACCTCATCTCTTTCAGGTACACTTCACCAAACAGCTGCTGGTGACATTAACAGAGAAAAGTTACATATTAACCATTATAAATTCTACAGAAAACCAGAAAACCATCAGCAGGAGGACAGTGCAGGCCGAGATAATGAGAGCTTCTCCACAGTCTCCTCTTCCTCAGACAGCAGGTAAGTCTTAGGTCTGTTTAGATTAGGGCTGCATAGTATCAGGACTTTCAGAGTTAAAGTTGAATTAAATACTAACATAATTAGAACTGTGCACAAGGTGAAGGTCTTTATTTCAATGATGTGGAATACATAAAAACTTTCAAGCAGTTTGTGCCATTGATTTCATTTGTTGATATGCCCGTAATGATTAATTTGCAACATATTGTGCAGCCCTAGTTTAGATTTTATAGAGTTTGGTTTTATTCTCTCCAAGTAACTGTAGGTTTAGACTTTTTTTTGTAGTGCTCTGAGTTTAAAGAGATGTTTTACAGTGAAGAAAAACAAGCTGCAGCAACCAACTGTTCGTTTTTTGTGTCTAGATGGAGTCAGTTCTGGTCAGCACCTGTCACCACCTTCTTAGGCAATGTGCTCATGTATTTCATCTTCCTGGGGCTCTATGCTTATGTTCTGCTGGTGGACTTTAAGCCTCCGCCACCGGCAGGTCCTTCTGCTGCAGAGTGTGTTCTGTACTTCTGGGTGTTCACCATGGCGTGTGAAGAGATCAGGGAGGTAAGGGCTCAGACATGTAAGATGTTTTAACTCTATGAAGTATATTCATATTATACTAAACTGAGTTGTTTCCATGTCCCAAGAGTTTTTTTCAGGGCACCATGACATTACAGCAGAGATTAAGCGTGTACATTCAGGATGTGTGGAACAAATGTGACGTCACTGCCATTATGTTGTTTATCGTAGGACTCACCTTAAGGTACACGCCAACAATCATCTGAAGGCAGATTTTATTTTTGTAGTGATGGAAATATTTGATCACAAGGTGGAGCTGTTTCATCTAATTTCTGTTTATGTTGTAGGATGTTCCATTGGTCCTACAGACACGGTCGGGATGTCCTGTGTGTAGACTACATGGTCTTTAGTCTGCGTCTCATTCATATCTTTGCCATTCACAAACAGTTGGGACCTAAAATCATTATGGTCGGCAAGATGGTACATATTAAAAAACATTAAGTTCATAGAAGTAAATTGAAAAAGAAGTTACTAACCCAGGTTTGAAGCTTTGTAACTCTTCTCTCCCTCTGTGCAGATGAAAGATCTCTTCTTCTTTCTCCTCTTCCTTGGTGTGTGGCTCATGGCGTATGGTGTCAATCAAGCTTTGATTTACTCCTATGATCCACGCTTAGATCGTATCTTACGTCGGGTTTTCTACAGGCCATATTTGCAAATCTTTGGAGAGAATTTAGTAGAAGAGATTGATGGTAAATGTTTTAATGTTTTAAAAATGTAAATGTTTTTCTTTTTTTTTTTTTTTTTGCATTCTTACAGGTTCAAGTTGTACTATTAACACAAAACATAATTTAATGCTTTGTTGTTTTTATGTTTATACCAGTCTTTGCCAAAGACTGGGACATATCATGCACAGATAACGTCACTTTGATTGACGAGGGTGAGGAGCCTTGTAGGAACATCGACAATAACTGGCTGGTGGTAATTCTTCTGGTCATTTATCTGCTCGTTACCAACATTCTCCTCATCAACCTGCTCATTGCAATGTTTAGGTAAGAAGAGGTCTCAATCTGTGTTTGTTGTTTGTAGCTCTGTGATGGGCGGATATTTGTGCCACTAGAAACTGAAAGGGCTTCAGAAGCCCTTTATGAAAAGAATAAAAGCAAGGACTGTGATGTCGCCCGGCATGGCGAAGCCGGGGCCCCACCCTGGAGCCAGGCCTGGTGTTAGGGCTCGAATGTAAGCGCCTGGTGGCTGGGCCTCCTCCCATTCGAGCTCAGCCCAAAAAAGCGAACGTGGGGCCAATCTCCTGTGGACCGACCACTTGCAGGAGGATTCGTGTTTAGTGGATTGGGCAGCAGTTAAAGGCAGGGGCCCGGACGACCTAATCTCTGAACACCAAACTGGCTATAGGGGTGTGTAACATGAATTTGTGCGGGAGGTTGAGAGGTACCAACTAGAGGTAATCGGGCACACCTCCACGCGCAGCTTGGGCTCTGGAACCACACTCTACTCTGGAGTTGCTTGCGGTGACAGGCGGCGGGCTGGTATGGGCTTGCTCATTTTCCCCCAGCTCAGCGGATAGAGCTATCACTGTCGTTTGTGCTTACGGCCCAGAGGTCGATGATCAACTTTGTAGTTGTTTTGTCTGACCGTATGTCTACATGTGTTATAAGAATTCTGTGTCCATATTATCCAGAGAGACACGTATACAGGGTACAATTTAAAAATGAATGATCTGGTTTAATTCTTGCAAGAATGAAGCAAAGACAAACATGTCGGCAATGGTACAGGATGAGGTTTGCTTGCAAAAGTAAACAATACATGAGATTTTATATCATGCAGTAAAAGCTGTAGGAAAGGAGTTTGTGGCATGTTATGTCTGCTTCTAGTCATGTCTATGTTCATGTTTGGATTAGCATGAAGGACATAACCTGATCAGATTTGACCTGACCTGAAGAGAACTAGAAGCAACCAGTAATTATAAACCATAGGAAAAATTATTATAAAAGTATGTTTTTGACACTCAGATAAAGAGAGGGGCGGAGCTGTCAACTGATCACCACCTGGTGGTGAGTTGGATCCAATGGCGGTGGCGGAAGCTGGAACAGTTAAGCAGCTCTAACATTTCTAGTATGTTTGATAAAGGGCATTCTCAGTTGGTTTTGGAGAACAGGAAGGACATGAGAGCTGTGGTTGAGCCTGCCAGGGGATTGCCCAGCGAGGCCACAGGAATAATATGGAGTCCAAGAAGAGGAGAAACTTTCTGGAGCTTTTGCACACCATTGCCAAGTTTGATGAAACAGTAGACAATAAGTTAACCGGCAACCCAACAAATGCCAAATATACTTATCACGACATATAGGACAAAATAATCTCTGTGATGGCTGATATACGAAAAGGACATAAGTGATGAGGTAAAGGATGTTGACCGCTTTGCTATTCTGGTGAATGAAAGTAAGGACATTAGCAAAAAAGGAACAGATTTCTGTTATTGTGCGTTATTTGAAACCAGAGTTGGTAGAAGTGCTAAAGGAATTTTTGAATTTTATTCCTGCAGATGGCTCAGACACAGAGTCATATTAGCCAGCATCAAACACACTATTAGTCTGTGTAATATAGACGTCAAACAATGTGTTGGCCAGTGGTACGACGGAGCTTCAGTTATGTTGGGATGTAACAATGGATTGCAGGAAAAATTGTGCCGCAATCTGTTTATATAGAATGTTACGTATAAGCTCAACTTAGTGTTAGTAGACTGTGTCATAATGTCAAGCCCGCGGCAAAGTTTTTTGTGACAGTACGAATACTCTCCAAGTTTTTTCTGGATCTGATGTGCACAAACTCTTAAAAAAACAAAAAGAGCTCCAGCCAACATCACAGAGTGCGGAATTGAAGAGGTTGAGTAAAACCAGACGAGCATGCCAGTATAACGTAATACTGGCCACTTAAAAAAAAAAACTAACTGCGGTACAAGCTACACTCTTGCTGCTTCATGGATGGGTCAAATGTGCACCGGAGGGCATAGGCAAGAGCTATTACTTCCCTCATTGATTGTTATTTTTGAGGATATGCTCCACAAAGTTCATGTCAGATCCACTACATGGCCCCAATTTTGACCTTGTTGCTACAGATGATCTGGCACAGTCTGTAATTTCTGCTCTCTCTGAGAAATGCACGGACAAAATGTGGAAAGAACTAAGACAGCAAGCATAGGGCATGTGCGCCAATATTGGAATTATTCAGATGCATGGCCAGGCCCAAACCGCTTGACATCTGGATGGATTTATTGTGGAAGCTCCAATAGAAAGAGCGCGCTTAAACAAACTTTAACAAACTTACTCGTTTTAGACTGACTATTAAGTGAAATGAAGCTGCATTTTTTAGCAGACACAAATGATGTAATGAAAGGTGTGCAAGCTCTCACACTACCAAAAAAATAATATTTACTGCCCATGGCCCGAAATTATGGTATCAGTGGGAAAATCCTGTCAGCAGCACTCCATCAGGTGCGTTGGAAGCCTCAAAGGAAGGAGGTACAGGAACATGCAGTCCACAGCTCAAGGGACTTCCTTTACCTAATGCGACCTAACAGGGATGCGTTTGTACAAACTGCTTAGCATATCCCTGATGCTTCCCATCACATCAGTGAGTTGTAAGTTTTGTGTGTCTGCATTGTCTGGAAAAAGTACCTGAGGAACAGCAGTGGTGACAGTCGGACCAGTAACCTGGCACTTTTGGCTATAAACGCCAAGAGAACGTGGACCATGGACAGTCACTCAATCACAACAACAGACGTATTGACATCAATTTCAATCATGTGTACATGTTAAATTTATAGACCATAATAAAGCACTACAAATAATGCATTAAAGTAAAAGAATCTTACAACTACAGTAAAAACCCCAAAACAATTGATCACTACAGTTTTATAGTTAGAGAAGAATAGGGCCTGAGCTGCTCATTAGCCAAACACTAAAGTCTTGAAAAGAAGCATGTCAATAGTTTTTTGTGTTTGTAGTCAGACACAAGGATGTGGGACTGTACAGCTGGGGATTCTAGGGGTCTTCCCCCAGGAAACTTGAATCAAAACAAAGTTCAAAGTTTCTTTATTGTCACTCTTGGGAAAATTAACCTTGCAGCAACAAGCTCCTTAAAACATACAACACAGAATGACACATCAACAACAACCCGAGGGCAGGATCAGCAATGAAAATCACTAAAAACCCAATAATAAAAACAGATGTAATTCCCTGTATTCTGGGGCATTTTAGATGATGTTTTAATATTTGAGATGGTCATTGTGAGTGTCCCCAACATCACAGACTGAAGGCTTTCAAGGTCAAAAATGGTTTATAAAACCCACCCTTTACTCTTCTTATGCCTAGGGTATTGTGCCCCCTAAATTAGGGGATTTTGGCCTCAAACCCCATCACATTGTTCCACATCTGTTTTGAGACAATTCCCTCAACAGCTGCAGCTTTAGCCACTTTACAGGCCTTTGTATGAGATTATGAAATAACTATTAATAGTTAAGGGCAGTGGCCCCTCTCTGAGGCCAGGGCTTAGAGCTACATTGTAAAAATGAGAAAGATCTGTAATTAGTGCATGCTCCTAAACAGCACTATCACAGTCTGAAGCAGGTTTACTCATCACTAGAACAATAGAAGGTTCATATAACTATGTTGAAAAAGGTAGAAAAAATAATTTAGCTCACAGATTTAATCTGTAGACCATCGTTCAAAAGGTGGTTTATATTTATGAGAATGCTCAGTGTTTATGAGCTCTATTTCTGACGGAAGCTACTTTTCACTCTTCCACAAGAAAGAACTTGAAGCGCTCAGACAATACACACACACAGACTTTAAACTGCAGGAGAGCGTTTAACTTTGACCTGGACCTTCATGTTTAATTTGGGCTTCAGTTTTAATCGGTCTTGTAGAATGCTGCAGGAGAACTCCAGCTGACCAAAGCTCAGATGTGCACTAGACACAAGTGGCACCGGCACAAGGGTTACGCAGGGGTAAATATTTACAGTGCACAGACCACAGACACAGTTTTACACCGTGGCAAGTGGTGAGCGTATCAGCACAAGTAGGCTCATACGTGGTCAGCAACCAGCTTTGATCTTCTTCTTTTCTGTTATGCTACTTTCTATTTTTTTTTTTTTTAAGTTTGTTATTTGCTGTACTGAGACTAAAGGTGGCCTGAGATTGGAGCCTGCAACGAAAGTGTCCTGATGTTGGAGGTCTGCAGCCAGACCCTTTTCCTCCATACTCCATCCTGAATATATTTTGACTGACCATGTTTGTCCATTTAGCTACACATTCTCTGAGGTGCAGGAGAAAAGTGACATCCACTGGAAGTTCCAGCGCTATAACCTGATTGTAGAGTACCATAATCGGCCCAACCTGCCTCCACCATTCATCATCCTCTCTCACATTAACCTTTTTATCAAAAGGAATATCCGTAAAGTGAAATCTGTCAAGTATTGCCACTTTGGTTAGTAAATATTTTTTTATTATTATTTATTTAATTCAAGTAATTTCCTTTTGTTGAGCTGAAATAAACTGATGAACACTTTACTGTCACTTGTTGTGTCTTAGTGAAGAAATTTAAAGGGAGAGCTGCTGAACGGATAATGAATTACGAAAAATTACAATTGGAGGACTACTGCATCGCACAGAAAGAGAAAAGTAAAAGCAGTGACTCGGAGCGTCTCAAAAGGATGTCTGACAAGTAAGCACACCTGACAGTAGCACTGTTGCTGGCTTTGAGCGCTGGCATTATAATTGGATCAATGTCAAATCAAAAGAATATAATCATTATTCTCTTACAGAGTGGACACTTTTGTTAAACATTTGAGTGAAAATGGAGACTTGAACCTTAGACTCAGCGCTCTGGAGAATAAGTTGAATAAACATTTGACTGAAACAAGAGAGTTGGACCTTAAACATTTGACTGAAACAAGAGAGGTGGACATCAGACTCGGCAAATTAGAGAATGAGGTGATTTACTCTAAAGCAATTAATCTTTAAATTTTACATGTAATAAATAGCTTTGTTTTTTCAATCAACTGCAAAACTTTTATTGAAATTTAGTTTTTTTCTTGTAGATTGAGCATTGCTCAAATGCTCTGGACTGGATTGTTGATACATTAGTGCACAGTAGCACTTTTAAACCTCCTCGGCCTCCTCCGAAATCAAGAGGTATTATTGGCATATCTTCCTGCACATCACAAGTCATGAAGCCTGTTTGGTGACATTTTGTCACTTATTACTTTTAGTTAACCATGTGTCCTCATCTTCACCTTCACAGATTTGTTTACGGCCTCCTCCAACCCTTGATTCAGTCTCAGTGATCTCTCTGACCCAAGACACCCTCTGAGTTTGTCCTGCTGCCCTCCAGTCGCTGTTCCTGCCCTCTTCTATTCAAGACAAATAGGTCCAAGCTATCCATTCCACAAGCAATAAAAAAACCTGAATACTTTGTTGTTTAGTAGAATTGTTTACTGAATTATACTGCTATTCTTATATTGTTTTCTTCTTTGTTGTCCCTATATTACGGATGTATGTGTGGAGCCTGATGGCTGGTTATATTTTACTGTTGTATTGGAATTAACACAGTGCATGCATTATATTGGTTGTTATATTCTTGTTTTTATGTTTTTGTTTACTGTTACATTTTTACAACAAAATAAAACTGTTTCTGTTGGTTTTTTTCTGCAGATTTTGAGTCAGATTTGATCACTGCTTGTTTGTGATACTAAGGCACAAATAAAATATTTTTACGATACCAAACCACTGGACTTACTTCTCATGGCCCTTGTCAAGTTTCCTCAAATTCTAACAAGATTCGATTTATGTAACTGTGTAATCAGAGTGTTTACAGCCAGGACTAACACAGACATACAGTTGTGTGTTTTAAGTTTACATACCCTGGCAGCATTTGGGATTTTTTGGCCATTTTTAGAGAAAATGAATGATAACACAAAAACTTTTCTTTCACTCATAGTTAGCAGTAAATAGGATAGCCCCTACCCTGGCACAGCCTGATGTGAGCTTTCTGTATATTCTATAAACAAGAACTTAGTCTGGCAAAGCTCTGTAAGACAGCCAGTTCCTCAGATGTAATAATAATAATAATAATGCATTTTATTTATAAGCGCCTTTCAAAACACCCAAGGACACTGCACATTGACTAAAAACATTAAAACAAGGAAATTAAAAACAAGAAAACGACATAAAAACTACAACAAAATAAAAAATAAAAACGTGGTGGTCTAAGAGGTGTAGGACAGTCTGAACGGGTGAGTTTTGAATCTGGATTTGAACAGTGGAAGAGAGTCTAAGTTGTGGGGGTCAGGGGAAAGTGAGTTCCAGAGCTGGAGAGCAGACCGGCTGGTGGCTTTAAAGGTGGTGAGGAGAATTTTGAAGTTGATGCAATGCTTTACAGGGAGCCAATGGAGTTCTTGTAGGACAGGGGTGGTGTGATGAGTAGTGGGGGTCCAAGTAATTATGCGGGCTGCAGAATTCTGGAGGAGCTGCACGTTCTGGAGGGATTTGTTTGGGAGACCAAAGAGGAGAGAGTTGCAGTAGTCAATCTGGGAGGTGATAAGACTGTGGACAAGAGGGGCAGTGGTGTGGGGGAGGGGCAGAGATGGGAGATATTGCGTAGATGAAAGTATGAGGATCGAGTGACATTATTGATGTGAGACTGAAAGAATGGTGTTCTGTTGAAGATGACACCCGGACTCTTGACCTGAGGGGAGGGGTGGACAGTGGAGTTGTTGATGTTAATGTTGAAGCTCTTACATTTTTTGGATGGGGTGACTACAAGCAGTCTGTGGAGGAGGGTGCTGTGGGAGATGGTGACAAAAGATGCAGTTAGCTCGAGGAGGATGAGAATAGACAGTGAACCGGATGAACAATCTGTAACTCCTTAGTACACTCTGTGCCCTTTTAGTACAATTTGTGACTGGTATGTTATAGAGTACTGTTATAATACTTTTCAATTTCATTCGGTTTATAATTAATTACTGGTTGCTTATAGTCCTCTTCAGGTCATGTCAAATCTGATCATGTCATGTCCTTCATGCTAATCCAAACATGAACTAGACATAACTAGGAGACATAACTTGCCACTGAATGACTTCTGCAGCTGGAGCTTGTCCCGGGGAGTGTGTGAAAGATACGCTTCCTACAGCTTTCACTGCATGATATAAAAGCTCATGTATTATTGACTTTTCCAAGCAAACCTCATCCTGTACCATTGTCTACATGTTTGTCTTTGCTTAATTCTTGCAAGAATTAAACCTGACAATTCATTTTTAAATTATACTCTGTCTATGTGTCTCTCTGGATAATATGGATAAAGAATTCTTATAACATTTGGTGCCGTGACCCGGATGCCAATATCTGCTGTTTGTCGTTCGGAGAGTTGACCTGACGTGCACAGGGAAATGAACAAAGAAAGCATTTCCTGTAAGTCCCAAAGCTGCGCTGGTTAAAGCAGCACGGGCCAGAATTCCACTCTGTGTGCGGTCGACACGGTGACGGCATCTGGAACTGTTTGCCCGCTGCATGATATCTACATATTTTTTTGTTTCCATGTGGTTTAGTATCTAGTGTATGGGCAACTTACTGCTAAACGTGTTTTAATCAAGACATTTGAAATAAAAGTGAGATTAAGACGGGAACGTGAGTTAAAGATTGGTGTTAGAGATTGTTGCCTTGTTAGACTTAGTTTGATAGATACCCCATGCTTTGTAGGTTTTTATGGAATCCTCGAAACTGAGTCTTACGTTCCATTCTATGTCATAGAGAGGATAACCGATTATAATAAGGGGTTTAGGTTTTTAAAATAGCTGGTCTAGGAAGTACAGGATTTACTCTGTGAAAAAAACAAACCTCCTAATCATAAAGATTGGTATGACTAGAAATGTTAGTTTAAATGATAACAACTCGAGTAGGGAAAGTTTTTAAGAAACTTACTAACAACAAAAGTGAGATGGAATAAGTCTGAAGTCAATGTGACTAGGAAAAAAGTAGGCCTATGGAGAATTGTTCACTGCATAAGACAGAGACAGTGAGAAGAAAAAGCTCACAAGAGTGAAGTGGGTTAATACTGAGAATATATAAGAGTAAAAGCATGTGTGTGAGAATGAATGTGTTGTGGATGGGCCATTGTTGAATGAAAACCAGAACAAGGGTTTAATGTTTTAGTTGGAAAGTGGTGACTTCCAACAACACGACAAAGAAAAATAGTATGGAAGCTATTTTTCTAGGCTTCTTATGCAAAAGAAGAAGCCAGATTGAGATAACAGAAGCAGAGAAGAGATTTTGAAAGAGGTATACACATGTACTTCAAAACACTAATGTATTTTGATCCAAAGCATAGCACCTCATCAGTGAAGCATGTGGTGGTAGTGTCATGGCGTGGGCATGTGTGTCTGCCAATGGAACTGGTTCTCTTGTATTTATTGATGATGTGACTGCTGACAAAAGCAGCAGGATGAATTCTGAAGTGTCTTCACAGTGCAGATGGACAATAACCCAAAGCATACTGCGAAAGCAACCAAAGAGTTTTTTAAGGGAAAGAAGTGGAATGTTATGCAATGGCCAAGTCAATCACCTGACCTGAATCTGATTGAGCATGCACATTTCACTTGCTGAAGACAAGACTGACGGGAAAATGCCCCAAGAACAAGCAGGACCAAAGATGAAACCCAGCTTGAAACCAGTTAGAACCAGTTGGTCACCCCTGGCTGGACACTTAGTGGAAAACTACTGATACAAATGCAGGAAGTGCCCCCTCCTGTGTGAGGTGTGGCCAAAGGTTAGGACTTATAGGGTTTTGAGTTAAACAGAGGCACAAGTCGTGGGCTGACCTTGTGTTAGCTGCAGGTTATGTAACAGCGCTGTACTTATACCTTTTTCTGAGTGAAATTAAACAGACAAACTTTACATTGGTTTTATAGATATTATTTTCTTAGTCTTAGCTCCAACACTCGTCCCAAAAGAACCGAGAGAAAGTGTTTTCAGAGTAACAACACAGCCAAGTATTAAAAAGTGAATGTTTGATTTATGATTGTTAATCTGTCCCATTACTTTTGGTCCCTTGAAAAGTGGGAGGCACATATACCAACTGTTGTAATTCTTACACCGTTCACCTGATTTGGTTTGTAAATATCTCTCAAATTAAAGCTAAAAGTCTGCAGTTAAAGCACATCTTGTTTGTTTTATTTCAAATCCATTGGGGTGATTTTGGAGCCAAAAATATTAGAATTGTGTCGATGTCCCAATATTTATGGACCTGACTGTAACCGTCACTGCACTTTTCACTGAACTGTATAAACTACATTACTCAGTTTGTGCGAGGGGATCCTGTCTCTTGTGTCACTAACGACTCTCACATCAGGAGTCACACTGTCCATTCAGAGCCAAAGACTACGAGTTTCAAGTTAAACTCCTCCCTCTAGAGATATAAGCTCAGCTCTGTTACCAGTTGATCTCAGAATTGATAGAGTCTCTTGGAATTAGAGATGAAACGGTTTCACCTTGAAAACCGAGTCCAGATGCTTTTACTTTAACCTTTCCTTTTTTTCAAGATGTCCTGGATGACTGAGAACATGCACAGATACAACAGAGTTTGTTTCAGCATGAATTTTAAGCATGACCACATTTTTATGTTTGTCTGATAAACATTTCCAGTTCTGTTCAAAATTAAACTGTGTTTTCTCAAATATATTTTATTATATACTTCAAATTTGTTTAAATGTCTGCCCCTCATTTTCTTATGCATTAAGACTTCAATATTTAAGGGAGGCACACTTTTACACTAAAATAATAAAGCCTCATTACTATATTATATAATAATGATAAAATAGTAATATTTAAGCAGATAACACTTAAAGATATTCAAGTAGCTAACGCTAGTACATTTATAGTAACAAACATGCAGCATTTAGAAAGAACTGTCATTTACCTTTACACACAAACTGGTTTTATTCAACAAACAGATGAAGCACACTATATCTACTACTAATACTAATCAAGTACTAATATTTACTGTTCATAATGGCTCTGTACTCTTTATAAACTAGACATTGTTCACATAATTTAACATAAATTATAAAAACTTACTCTAACTAATTAATTAACACAAACACATTAAATTAGTTAACTGTAATATTATAATATTGAAACTACCGTTTGTCTCCAAAAAGCCCGTGAATAAAACAAACACTCCTCATCACGTAGTAACAGCATGCTGACATCTCTGTGAGCCGTAAGCAAAAAAAATGTCACATAACAGTAAATCTATCTCAAAGGAATAAAATAAAAATAAATAAAATAACAATAGATCTAATGGAAATAGGAAGAATATAAAGATGTTAGGCAAAGTATCTTACAAGTTCAGCAACACAAAAGCCACGTTGGAATTGGTTTTGAGTTCTTCACTTTGTTCGCGCTGATGCCATTCTGTAAAAGTTTGGCTAAGGTTAACTCGAAAACTCTCTCTCACGGTTTAACTTATGTTTTCTCTCCTTAGAAAGGTTTTCTTTGGTCTTTTTGGTGTCTCCACCATGACTGATGATGAAATTAAGTCTATTCTGTTTTTGATCTTAGCGAGATTATACGCTCATCAAACTGCAGGAGGTCACTGTGTGTAAATTCATTTACCTTAAAGCAATTTGTCACTCTTGTGTGAAAGTGAACATGAACATGACCCAAGACCTGCAACATGAAAAACCTCCGGGAAGTGAAAGCGAAGCAGCTGGTGCCGTAGGTTGGACTGTGTGCAGTGCAGGTGAGGGGGGTAAATAAATATATTTGCTTGCTTGGGGTTGGGGATAATAAGAGGTTATATTTCTAATAGGTTGCATCATCTGGCTTAACAGACGGTTGTGGTTGTCAGCTGTTCAATGTCTGATGTGTATTGGTAGTAGTATTGGAAGTATTGGTATTCTGGGTCTCGAGGACAGAGCATGTTTTTTTAAGCAGTAGGTCATCACTAGCTGTGGAGTCTTCAGAGGATCTTCCTTTCAATTTTTTCATATTTGTATCCTTTACGTTTTTCCTAGAATAGATCAAGACAAACATCATAAGTAAGCAATCACAAAGACTACACTAAATGAAGACAAAAAAAAAAAAAGTTAACCAGACACACACCCCAGAAGTGGATTTAGGATTAAATATTACTAAACCAGGAAAAGATCTAGGACATTACAAATCCAAGACTACACATTAGTAAACCAGAAATACATTTTTAAAGAAAATGTTATTAGATCGGTTTCAGCAGCAATTCAGTTCATCACGTAATGATGGCTTACCTAAACCCTCCGAGGAGGAAGGAGCAGATGCCCCACCCTCACGATTAGGCTCCTCACTATCCAGACACTTGGGGATTGAATTAGTTGTCAGTGACCCAACCCATATCTGCTCACAAATGTAAAATTAAAAAAGCAGAACCACATGTCCGTGATCACTACATCATCCGACAGCAACAAGGATCTTATGAATGGAAAGTTTATTTTCAAAGATTGTTTTCTCGTCCAGCTGATATTTTGTCCATTCTGAAATATCAGCTCCTGGCTAAACACACTCCTGATATAGAGCCCCTGGTTTAGCCCCCTCGAGCAAAAACGACTGGAAAGCTGCACTCATGCGGTTTTACACCATCTTTGTGGAATTAAATTAGTTTTTAGGATTTTGTTGAAAGTAGGACAATAACCCATTTATACAGATCATCAGCTAAAAAAGTTGAACTGGGGTTGAGTTACTGTTATGAGTGCCAGACTAACAAAAGGTACAATTGGATATATACTAGGTTTTTGTCAAACAAAACCATAAAAGCCCTTAAAGTGATCAAACCATAAAAATGAAACAGCAGATAAACCCTGTTTCCACAGATATGGTCTGCTGGAAATCTACTTTAATCTGAAAAGGTTTAATCAGACTAAACAGTGCTTCTCCAGAAAAGTCCTGTCAACTTTCTTTATTTCATTATTTGATTTAAACTTTTAACTGTATTAAACACTGTTGTTTCAGCCTCATTCTAACCATTAGGTTAACCAAGCATCCCTTCAGCACTTTAACACAGCTTTGTTTAAACCTTCATCTCCCCCCTTTTTGAGACGTGGGACAACCATGGCTCAAAACACCAAAAAAAAAAAAAAAAAAAAAAAGAATTGAAACAAAATAAAATAAAAAGATAAAAAAATAAATAAATAAATAAAATCAAAACATAATGTTTTTTTCCAATAACCACCTTAAATGGTTATTTCATTAATTAGCATTTCTAATTATTCAACTTCTTTATGTTTTCCAAATAGCATCACTTTTGTTTTGTTTGTTTTATTGTTTTCTCATGATCTATTGTCACAAACTTTTAAACATTCTTTAAATTTACAATTTATTTCAAATGTTCTTTTAAATTAGAATATTCTCAGAAAATTGTTCAATTTACCTCAAATTACTTTCTTTAGAACGAAAAAACCTTTTTCATTTACTTCAAAAAAATATATATTTTTTTTCTCAATCCCCCTTGGGTCAGACCCCTCCCTCTGGGGTTAGACCAGTAACAGCAGCATGTCTCAGCTGCTTGAACACACCACAAAGCCTCTGCTCTGTTCACACTGCTTTCCTCCAAAACACCATCATCTTTGTGACTGTTGTTTAAAAGGAAAGACTAAACATAAAATCAACAAAGTTCTGTTCAAATTCTGCTTTATTTTCTTTTAAATTCTTCATACATAAAAAATTCTTTAGGATTTGTTCAGTATAGATTTGTTCTATACTGTCTCTGTAAAACTCAGTTTTACACCAGGTGCTAAATACAATAAACCAGTTTGTTTTTGTATGTTTCCCATATTAATTTTAACGTAACATAAAAACATTTTATCCATTACTATTTTTATGTTTCCACTAATTTGGCATTCAGATGCCCCATAAAGAATTCACCTCACTCAATGTTAAACAGAACCTTTAAGCATCAAATGTAAAATCAAAATAACGTGTCTCTTTTTATTTATTCAAATTCACCAAAATTGCAATCAGTATTATTATTATTATTGGCCCAACTATAAAGTTATATTATCTTTGTAAACTTACTCTGCGCAATTTATATTTAAGACACATATTTAAATTCTTCCAATTACAAAGTAATCATTTTCATTCTTTTATTGGCGTTATACCGTGTGTTTGAATCACACTGATATTAAGGACCTCTATTACTTCTTGTAATAATAGATACCCATAAATTGTTTCGTAAAACATCACTCACTTTTTTTATGTTGGATCCAAGTTTTGGATCTTTAACTTCTTCAAATCTGTAATTTTCACGCTGCCGTGTCACATAAAATACAATACCAACCAAGGATTAATTTACTTACCTAGTTTTTCAATATACAGAGGATTTCTTTTTTGCAACCGTTCCTGTCATTTGGCCGGAAATTACATTTAATATAGAAAATATTTATTAATAATATGTTTTAAAAAATCATTGCACAAATAAAAATACCAACAGCACAAACCAGCACAAGAGAAGCATAATTGTTTGATAGCATTTAGAGCATTTTTACAACAAATGAGGGTCTGGATGATGTCATAAGCCGAAAATGAAACTTGTAATTTCTTAAAAACCATAACGGCACAAACTAAAATATTTACGGCACAAACAAAGCACAAATGAATGACACTATTTTGGTGAGGTTTAATATCTTTATTAAACTATAACAGCACAAACAACAGCGCAAAAATGTATACATTAACAAGGTAAGTAAAAGTCAAAATAACAGGTATGAACCTGTTTTTAAAAGACAATCTCACCTCAGTCAGCTGATTTAACTGACAGGTTCCGATGAAACAAGACGTGCCTTGGAGCGACTTTAAAAGGAAGGGAGCATGAGCTGTCATTCCAATTCTCCTTACCCCACTCTCTATTTGTCAAGTTCTCACTTGTGAACTTGGTATTGTTTAACAGCTCATGTTTTACAATGTCTACTAACTGTTAGATTAGTGTTAGTTTACATAAATATTCCTTAATAATGCTGTCTGTAAAGTTACTTATATTGTGAGGTAAAAGCGGTGGGCTTTTTGTTGATGTAGCTGACTGAAGATAACTAACCCACTAACACCAGCTTGAGCTAAAAGTACAGGTCTATGACAGAAATCACAGGTATTTACTGTAGGTACTACATATCTCACCATCATATCAACATGTAACATAGCTGGCCGTTAGCGGTTGGAGTATTGAGAAGATAACTAGCAAGCAGAGGCCAAATGGCGTGGTCCATAACTTTTAATTTTCAATTACTTATATTTACACCGATATCTTGCACTATGCCATGGCTTCTCCAGCAGCAGAACAAGAAGAAGAACATACAATGATTGAAAAAGCGACTTAAATACCTTCTTCCTTATTTGGATCACACCACTAAAACCCTAAACAAATGTATTATTAACATTAACTTTTTTTAAACTAAATTAAAATCCTCCCTAAACATAAACCATAACCATAAACTATATACAAACCCAAATATGTATATAAAACCTTGTTATAAGAATTCTTTATCCTTATGTTATCCAGAGAGACACGTAGACAGAGTATATTTTAAAAAGCAAATGGCCAGGTTTAATTCTTGCAAGAAAAAGCAAAGCAGACACGTATCAAAGGTACAGAGTGAGGTTTGCCTAAAGAAGTAAACAAAACATGAGATTTTATATCCCTGCAGTGGGAGCTGTCAGAGGGAGGTGTATCTTCCATACACACTCCTCCAAGGCCCCAGCGCCAGGTGCAGATGTCCTGTGGCAAATACTGTCTGTTTCTTGTTATGCCTACTTCATGCTTGGACTAACATGGAGGACATGACATGATTTGACATGACCTGTAGAGAACTATGAGCACCCAGTAACTATAAACAATATAAACAATATAATAATAAAAATTATTATAACATTCCCCCCTCTTTATGCTGATAACCATTAGCGTAAACAACCTACTAGCTTGAGTGTGAATTGTAAACTATGACAGAAGCAAAAACCCAGCAGGGCGTTGACCTAGCCAGAAGAACATTTGACCAATTGGTAAAATGACCTAAAGCTGGGAAAAACTCTTCTATCCACCCCTCGCCCCAAAGGCGGTGACAAAACACAAACATCAAGCATCAAACGTATGTAATCACTTCAAATGATTAACTTACAACACATGTCAAAACAAACACAACAAATGATTAAAATGAGATATGTTTCAAATCAAAATGGGAACCAACAGAGTTATGCACTGATTCTTCAAAGTCAAATTCTTTAAAGTCCATAAATCATAAATGTCCATAAATCATAAATCAAAACACAGTGTCACTCCAAAATAAAGTAGAAAAATTTGCCAGAGGTTAAGCTGGTCGACCCATTGGACTCAAGATCTCTGGCCTGTCCCTGCCTGTCCATTTCTGTCCCTGTAACGAAAAGAAAAACACATGGAGATCAATTCTCTTCAGCATAATCAATTCAATGAACCATACGGCCCTTAGGTCTGTAGTATGATCCGTCCTGGAGCTGTTGTCCCGTTGGTGTCTGTTATAAGAATTCTATATGTTAAAAAGAATTCTATATCCTTATATTATCTAGAGAGACACGGAGACAGATTATATTATAAAAGCGAAAGGCCAGGTTTTATTCCTTGCAAGGGAAGCAAATTACACAGATACAACAAAGGTACATAGTGCGTTTTGCTTACAGAGGTAAGCAAAACATTACATTTTATATCACGGAGTGGGGGCTGTCAGTGGGAGGTGTATCTTGCATACACCCTCCCCTCAAGGCCCTAGCTCCAGGCTCCAGGTGCAGAAGTCCTCCGGCAAGCCATGTCTTTAGTTATGTCTACACCATGCTTGGAATAACATGGAGGACATAACATGATTTGACATGACCTGTAGAGAACTATGAGCACCAACTAACTATAAACAATATACACAATTATAAGAATAAAATTCTTATAACATTCCCCCCTCTTTATGCTGATAACAATTAGCATAAACAACCTACTAGCTTGATTTTGAGTTTTAAACTATGACAGAAGCGAAAACCCAGCAGGGCGTTGACCTAGCCAGAAGAACATTTTGACCCATTGGTAAAATGACCTAAAGCTGGGAAAAACTCTTCTATCCACCCCTCGCCCCAAAGGCGGTGACAAAACACAAACATCAAGCATCTAACATTTCTAACATTTAAAGCATTAAATGGTCTTGCTCCCCAATATTTGTCTGACCTACTCTCCCCTTACCGCCCTGTCCGGTCCCTTAGATCAGCCGAACTCGGTCTGTTATCCACCCCACGTTTCCGTCTGTCTACTGTTGGTGGAAGGTCTTTTAGTGTAAATGCTCCTCAACTTTGGAACGCGCTGCCTCTTACTCTACGAAACATCTCATCTGTGGATGCATTCAAGTCTCAGTTAAAAACATATCTATTTAACAAACATTTTGGGTAATTACAACTATATGTTTCATGTGATGTGTATCTAAATGTTTGTCTGTACTGTATTTGTGAAATGTAAAGCGACCTTGAGCTACGGAAAGGCGCTATATAAATAAAACTTCTTCTTCTTCTTCTTCTTCTATCTAACGTATGTAATCACTTCAAATGATTAACTTACAACACATGTCAAAACAAACACAACAAATGATTATAATGGATATGTTTCAAATCAAATGGAACCCACAGAGTAATGCACTGATTCTTCAAAGTCAAATTCTTTAAAGTCCATAAATCATAAATGTCCATAAATCATAAATCAAAACATAGTGTCACTCCAAAATAAAGTAGAAAAATTTGCCAGAGGTTGAGCTGGTCGACCCATTGGACTCAAGATCTCTGGCCTGTCCCTGCCTGTCCATTTCTGTCCCTGTAACGAAAAGAAAAACACATGGAGTGAGACATATGCACATTCATAATGATTAAAATCAATTCTCTTCAGCATAATAAATTCAATGAACCATACGGCCCTTAGGTCTGTAGTATGATCCGTCCTGGAGCTGTTGTCCGTTGGTGTACATGCAAACAATAACGTCCCTCAGATATCAAAGTGTTCATCTGAGGTCAGCCTTGACCTTAGTCGTTTGGCAGGTGCATGTCCAGGAATGTTGACCCAGCAATGGCCACATTCATCAATCTCACCAACAAGCTCGGATACATGGAAAGCAACATAAACAAACGTTATTAGACATGGAAGTGCAACAACAACAAGTACATGCACTGTATCTCAATACAGATTCTAAAATCCCAGTCAGTTTTCCAAATATGTTGTAAAACCAGGTCAAAATTAATTTCTCTATTCCAGAATACTCTAATTCCTCTGTTAGAGTTTGAAGTCCTTTCTTAAAGACTTTAGTTCTGCTGTAACCAGTCCTGTGTTACTTTGGAGGAAATCCTGTTGTAGATCCCCCCTCTTCAGCTAAAAGCATGCTCAGTGCTATTTTGTTCTGTCCAGTCCTTGGATCAGTATTCTCTCATTTTCAGTTTTAATTAACAGTTACAGCATCTCTCGTACAATTCATAAACCTTTGTTGTTTATAAATATACTTCATTTAATCCACATTTTCATAAATTGTCCCAAATGGTAAACATTCAAATCCTAATGCTAATTTAATTTTAGCCTTATATTCATTCATGACACCTTCGAAGGACACCTCTGTCGTCGATTTAAATGGGGCTCTCAAATGAACCTGAGGGAGCTGCTGTTTGGCTCCTAAAGTGTGAGTTTCCACTCACGATGTTCTCCGTCACATTGTATGTGAACACAAATAAAACGAGGATCCTTTAAGGACGCATGTTTCCGGTCAGCAGGCAACGCTGGTCTAATGGTCTTACTTTCACAAAACCTCCAGACTTCTGCTTTGCACTGCACCTGTCCCTGATCTCTACGTTTGTCAAGTTCAGAGTGATGTCACAGGAAGTCATGTGACCCACGTCACTAGCCCTGCTCACAGGTGTACTTCCCTTCATAGGTGTAAACCAAGATGATATAAGTTCAAAGAACTATGTTAATATTAGCTCTTACTGGTGGTGGCTATATTAATTGTCAAAACTCCTTTTCTGAACTGGTATACTTGTTGTAGTTGGCTTCCATCCAAATAAAGAACAAACAAACAAATCAGAACGTTCTCTGACATTATAGACCCATAGAAAGTGCCTCCTAGGTTTTCGTCAAACGAAACCATAAAAGCCCTTAAAATGATCAAACCATAAAATGAAACAGCAGATAAACCCTGTTTCCACAGATATGGTCTGCTGGAAATCTACTTTAATCTGAAAAGGTTTAATCAGACTAAACAGTGCTTCTCCAGAAAAGTCCTGTCAACTTTCTTTATTTCATTATTTGATTTAAACTTTTAACTGTATTAAACACTGTTGTTTCAGCCTCATGCTAACCATTCGGTTAACCAAGCATCCCTTCAGCACTTTAACACAGTTTTGTCTAAACCTTCATCTCCCCCCTTTTTGAGACGTGGGACAACCATGGCTCAAAATACCAAAAAATAAATAAATAAATAAATAAACAAAAATCAAATAAAAGTTAAAAAAAATCAAAATAAAGTCAAAACAGAATGGTTTTTCCCAATTACCACCTTAAATTGTTATTTCATTAATTAGCATTTCTAATTATTCATCTTCTTTATGTTTTCCAAATAGCATCCCTTTTGTTTATGTTCTATTTAAAACTTAACTTTGTTTAGTTCAGTTTTAATTTTAGTTACCATTAGTTGTAGGTCTTTACCTGTAACTGTAATTGGTATCATCCACAATTTGACAAATTTTAACTCAGTTGATGCAAACATAAATTATTTATATAGATCAGAACTGGTTTTTCATGATCTATTTTCACAAACTTTTAAAAATTAAAATATTCTCAAAATATTGTTTAATTTACCTTAAATTACTTTCTTTAGAAAGAAAACACATTTTTCTCTTACTTCAAAACAAAATTTCTTAATCACCCTTAGGTTCAGACCCCCCTCTCTGGGGTTAAACCAGTAACAGCAGCATCTCTGCTGCCTGAACACACCACAAAGCCTCTGCTCTGTTCACTGCTTTCCTCCAAAACACCATCACCTTTGTGATTGTTGTTTAAAAGGAAAGACTAAACATAAAATCAACAAATTTCATCTCAAATTCTCAACTTCTCAACTCAAATTCTGCTTTATTTTTAAATAAAATTCCTTTAGGATTTTGTTCAGTATAGATTTGTTCTATACTGTCTCTGTAAAACTCAGTTTTATCACCAGGTGCTAAATACAATAAACCAGTTTGTTTTTGTATTTTTCCCATATTAGTTTAAATGTAACATAAAACAATTTCATCAATTACTATTCTCATGTTTCCACTAAATTTGGCGTTCAGATGCCACATAAAGAATTTACCTCACTCAATGTTAAACAGAAACTTTAAACATCAAGTGTAAAATCAAAATAACGTGTCTCTCTTTATTTATTCAAATTCCCCAAAGTTGTAATCAGTAACTATCATTACTGTTCATTTAATAAAATGTAACATCTCAACCTCTTTTTATTCTCTTTTTCTTTAGGTTACCAAGACCCAAAGTTTGTCAAAACCCAAAACCAAAACAACATTCAAATCTATTCAAAAGGACCTTGTGTTAGTCCCAGTACTCCAAAAAAAAAAAATTTTAATCACTTCAAACAGTGATAAAAACCCAGCGAGCCATTGGCATATGCTCTTAAACTTTAACAATTCACCTTGTTAGTTTAACAATTATCTTTTTTATTTATTTCTCATTAACTTTCAATTTTCCAAATAAAACCTTTTAAGATCGTTTTAACAGTTTGAACTGTTTTAACATAGATATGTTTTAATCACCAAAACCAGATTACCAATTTACATTACAGTTTAAATTTTTATTGTATAGATAACACTATACCTTAATTATAAAGTACCAAAATAAATAATGATTATTATTTATTTTGAACTATCTTCATTTCAATTTTCCAATTACTTAAACTTTAAGTTTTTCTTCTCAAAAACCATATTCAATCTCATTAATTCAATCGTTTAGTTTACCAAATCATGTTTCATAGATTCAATAAAACTCAAATGTGGACTTTATTCATATCAACAGACCTGTCAGAAGGTCAAACAGTTTTCATAATTAAGCATCATAAACTTTATTTAAACACATCAGTTCAGTGCAGACTGTCTCTGTCACTGACATTTCTAACTCTATATTTTTCTCAACATTAAAAGTTTGTTTAATGTAAAGGCTCCCACACTGTCTGTGGAGCTAAAAAAACAAAAACCCAAACCAAACATTTCTCGCTCTTGGGAGCAAAAGGAGGGTGCTGTGAAGCTCCTGTTACATTGACTTGCATAGAATGTTATCTTGTGTTTAAACATTCCTTGAATCCAAACAGTGGTTGTTTTGAATCCACTTTCTCCATTTTCACACTTTGTTAGAACCAAACCAGAGAAATACATAAATGTTTATTTTTCTTTATTTAGATTCTGGTAACCTTGTTTTCTTTTAAATATGAGCTTATGGCCCAACCATAAAGTTATATTATCTTTATAAACTTACTCTGCGCAATTCAACTTTAAAACATATTTAAATTCTTCCAATTACAAAGTATTCATTTTCATTCTTTTATTGGCGTTATACCGTGTGTTTGAACCACACTGATATTAAGGACCTCTATTAAGTCTCGTACTAATAGATACACAACATTGTTTAGCAAAACATCAATCACGACTTTTAGGATCCAAGTGTTGGATCTTTAACTTCTTCAAACCTTTAATGTTCACATTTCTATGTCACATAAAATACAAAACCAACTCTGTTCTTTAACAGAATACTCATTATTTTCTCTCATAAACCAAAATCACATCCTTCTCTGTAGATGTGTGTCTCATGTGTCCCATGTTTGTGTCTATGTGTCTGTATTTACATGTGTTTATGTGTGTGCAGTTACATGTCTTTATGTGTCTTTATGTGTTTATGTACCTGACCTGTTAGTTGAAGCGGTCAGTTCATGAGGTCATTCCTCGTCTCTCGTCTGGACCCAGTTTCGACCTCCTCCTCCTCCTCTCTCTCAGTGCCCTCCCGTCTGTCACGCCCACCTCCACCTCGCTCTCAATTGTGCATTTTTCCTCAGAGAAATACATTACATTCATATTAATTTCAAGTTTCATCCAATTTGCAAACACACTTTACAAATACCTTTTTGGTCAATCTCAATAGATCAAAATTTAAAACAAATAAACGCTTTGTCTGAATTGTTTATCTTACCGCTTCGTGTTTGCTGCTGCAGCTTTTCCTTTTTCTCAGCCGAAAATCCGCAGGTGGGAGGTGGGGTGCAGATGAAGTTTTGGAGAGAGCACTGTTTTCCGGAGGGAGGGAGGCCGAGACCTAGAGGCTCCCAAAACATTTAAACAGAATACAAATGATTAGTGTTTTCAAAATCTCTTCTCTGTTTCTGTTTTTTTCCTCACATTAGAAAAATAGCTTATGGAAGCTACCTTTCTCTCTCATGTTGTTCAAACTTTCTTTTTTAAACAAAAACATTACTTTTGTTCTGATTCACATCATTAGACTCATTCTTCATCCAACAATGGCCCATTCATAACACATTTATTCTCTCACACACACCTTTATCTTTAACTTTTTTAGTCAACAATTCTCAGTATAAGCCCCTTCACTTTCAGTGGGCTTTTTTCCTTTTTTCTCTCACTCACCGCGTCACCAGCAGTGAACATTTTTCAGCAAAAGCTCTCGTGGGCTTTTTTTAAATCACCGCTTCACATGCAGTGAACATTTTTCAGCATAAGCCTGTCACTATCTAGTGGGCTTTTAAAATCTCATTTCTCATCTGCAGGAATCACTTCTACGTAGGCAGGCCTTTTTATAGTCACATTGACTTCGGACTCATTCATCTCACCCGTTAAGATTTTACATGTAGGTTCTCGATAATGGTCAATACTCGAGTTTTCCTGTGCGTCCAACGCACCATTAAAACCAACAATACTAGCTATGCAAGGCAGTTCGATTGTGGCGTATTACGATACGTGATTATTAATCTAATTCTTGTGCTCTCTAGACAAGCTCTTTAGACCTTATACCCCTTCTTGTAATTAGGTGCTCTATCTCGCATAGAGGTTCGCACTTGTCACGGCCAAATGAACTAAACGCACGAGTCAGTTTCAAGAAACACCTGAAGACTTACAAAGCATAAGGTATCTATCAAACTTAAATCTAGCAAGACAACAAGCTTTAACACAGATTAACATCAGAATATCCCGTTTAAAACCTCACCCTTTAAGATTTTACATGTAGGTTCTTGATCAAAAACACATACTTTTTCAGCTTTAAACCTCACCCTTAGATTTTACATTTGGGTTCTCGATAAAGCGGACCTCACCCCTAGATGACATTTAGGTTCTCGATCTTTCAGCGTTTAAGAATCTCATATGCTGGCCAACTTCATGGAAAAACATCAACTAATGATGTAAAGTACATGCAGCCCGCTCAACATATGTCAGATTTCCAAACTGCTACTTCCGGAAGCTTTGGTAATTACAAACTCACACACACACACACCAAAAATAAATTAAACAGCTGTTTACCTGAATTTTCAGTCCAATAGTCCAGTTGTTCCGCAGCCAGACTGTCTTTTCTGTTCTCTCGTCTCTCTGCTCTTCTCTATTTTCAGTCCAGATTTCGTCATCGTGCTCACACACACACAGAGGGGATATCTGGCCCTTTACTGCTAAATAGCACAGCTTGGGACTTACAAGAAATGCTTTGTTTTTGCATTTCTCCGTGCACGTCAGTTCACCTCTTTGCATGAGAAACAACGAATATTGAAATCCGGGTCACGGCCCCAAATGTTATAAGAATTCTATATGTTAAAAAGAATTCTATATCCTTATATTATCTAGAGAGACACGGAGACAGATTATATTATAAAAGCGAAAGGCCAGGTTTTATTCCTTGCAAGGGAAGCAAATTACACAGATACAACAAAGGTACATAGTGCGTTTTGCTTACAGAGGTAAGCAAAACATTACATTTTATATCACTAAAGTGGGGGCTGTCAGTGGGAGGTGTGTCTTGCATACACCCTCCCCTCAAGGCCCTAGCTCCAGGCTCCAGGCTCCAGGTGCAGAAGTCCTCCGGCAAGCCATGTCTTTAGTTATGTCTACACCATGCTTGGAATAACATGGAGGACATAACATGATTTGACATGACCTGTAGAGAACTATGAGCACCAACTAACTATAAACAATATACACAATTATAAGAATAAAATTCTTATAACAGTGTCCATGCAAACAATAACGTCCCTCAGATATCAAAGTGTTCATCTGAGGTCACAGCCTTGACCTTAGTCGTTTGGCAGGTGCATGTCCAGGAATGTTGACCCAGCAATGGCCACATTCATCAATCTCACCAACAAGCTCCGGATACATGGAAAGCAACACAAACAAAAGTTATCAGACATGGAAGTGCAACAACAAGTACATGCACTGTATCTCAATACAGATTCTAAAATCCCAGTAAATTTTCCAAATATGTTGTAAAACCAGGTCAAAATTAATTTCTCTATTCCAGAGTACTTTGCCAATTCCTCTGTTAGAGTTTGAAGTCCTTTCTCAAAGACTTTAGTTCTGCTGTAACTAGACCTGTGTTACTTTGGAGGAAATCCTTTTGTAGATCCCCCCTTTTCAGCTAAAAGCATACTCAGTGCTATTTTGTTCTGTCCAGTCCTTGGACCAGTTTTCTCTCATTTCCAGTTTTAAATAACAGTTACAGCATCTCTCATACAATTCATAAACCTTTGTTGTTTATAAATATACTTAATTTAATCCACATTTGCATAAATTGTCTCAAATGTTAAAAATTCAAATCCTAATGCTAATTGAATTTTAGCCTTATATTCATTAAGGACACCTTCGAAGTACGCCTCTGTCGTCGATGTAAATGGGGCTCTCAAATGAACCTGAGGGAGCTGCTGTTTGGCTCTAAAGTGTGAGTTTCCACTCACGATGTTCTCCGTCACATTGTATGTGAACACAAAAACGAGGATCCTTTAAGGACGCATGTTTCCGG
This sequence comes from Perccottus glenii, assembly GCA_024416835.2. NCBI lineage: Eukaryota > Metazoa > Chordata > Actinopteri > Gobiiformes > Odontobutidae > Perccottus > Perccottus glenii. The sequence goes on along the minus strand of CM044548.2, from coordinate 2,530,783 downwards.
TCAGCAGGCAACGCTGGTCTAATGGTCTTACTTTCACAAAACCTCCAGACTTCTGCTTTGCACTGCACCTGTCCCTGATCTCTACGTTTGTCAAGTTCAGAGTGATGTCACAGGAAGTCATGTGACCCACGTCACTAGCCCTGCTCACAGGTGTACTTCCCTTCACAGGTGTAAACCAAGATGATATAAGTTCAAAGAACTATGTTAATATTAGCTCTTACTGGTGGTGGCTATATTAATTGTCAAAACTCCTTTTCTGAACTGGTATACTTGTTGTAGTTGGCTTCCATCCAAATAAAGAACAAACAAACAAGATGCTAAAGGTAACATCTCAACTTTTTTTCTTTAGGTTACAAAGACCTAAGTTTGGCCAAAACAAACAAAACAAAAAAAAATTTAATTATGTCAAAAAGACAGACTATTGGGTTAGTCCTAGTTCTCAAAAAAAAAAATGTTTTAAATCACTTCAAACAGTGATTAAAACCCTGAGAGCAATTGGCATATGCTCTTTGACTTTGACAGTTTGACAGTTTACCTTGTTAGTTTAACAAATATATTTTTATTTACTTATTTCTCATTAACTTTCAATTTTTCAAATAAAACCTTAAAGATCGTTTTAACAGTTTGAACTGTTTTAACATATAGATATGTTTTTAATCATCAAAACCAGATTACCAATTTACCTTACAGTTTAAATCTTTATTGTATAGATGACACTATATATATATTAATTATAAAGTACCAAAATAAATAATGATTATTATTTATTTTGAACTATCTTAATTTTAGTTTTCCAAATACTTAAACAATTTTCTTTCTTAAAAATATATATTCAATCTTATTCATTTCATTGTTTAATTTACCAACTCAAATTCCATAGATTCAATAAAACTCAAAAGTGGACTACATTTGAATCAACAGACCTGTCAGAAGGTCAAACAGTTTTCATAATTATAGTATCATATACTAGTATCATAAACTTTATTTAACACATCAGTTCAGTGCAGACTGTCTCTGTCACTGACATTTCTAACTAAGCATTTTTCAACATTAAAAGTTTGTTTAATGTAAAGGCTCCCATCAGGTCTCTGGATCTAAAACTTCATCTCTTAAAAAAAAACAAAAAAAAAAACAGACCCAAAACATTTCTAGCTCCTGGGAGAGAGGGGGTTGTTACCTTGACTTGCATAGAATGTTATCTTGTGTTTAAACATTCATCAAAACAGTGGTTGTTTGGAATCCACTTTCTCCATTATTCATCAAAACCAAACCAGAAAATACATAAATGTTTCTTTTCTTTTTTCAGGTTTTGGTAACATTGTTTTCTTTTAAATGTGAGCTTATGGCCCAACTATAAAGTTATATTATCTTTGTAAACTTACTCTGCGCAATTTATATTTAAGACACATATTTAAATTCTTCCAATTACAAAGTAATCTTTTTCATTCTTTTATTGGCGTTATACCGTGTGTTTGAATCACACTGATATTAAGGACCTCTATTACTTCTTGTAATAATAGATACCCATAAATTGTTTCGCAAAACATCACTCACTTTTTTTATGTTGGATCCAAGTTTTGGATCTTTAACTTCTTCAAATCTGTAATTTTCACGCTGCCGTGTCACATAAAATACAATACCAACCAAGGATTAATTTACTTACCTAGTTTTTCAATATACAGAGGATTTCTTTTTTGCAACCGTTCCTGTCATTTGGCCGGAAATTACATTTAATTTAGAAAATATTTATTAATAATATGTTTTAAAAAATCATTGCACAAATAAAAATACCAACAGCACAAACCAGAAGAATAATTGTTTGATAGCATTTAGAGCATTTTTACAACAAATGAGGGTCTGGATGATGTCATAAGCCGAAAATGAAACTTGTAATTTCTTGAAAACCATAACAGCAAAAACTAAAATATTTACGGCACAAACAAAGCACAAATGAATGACACTATTTTGGTGAGGTTTAATATCTTTATTAAACTATAACAGCACAAACAACAGCGCAAAAATGTATAAATTAACAAGGTAAGTGAAAGTCAAAATAACAGGTATGAACCTGTTTTTAAAAGACAATCTCACCTCAGTCAGCTGATTTAACTGACAGGTTCCGATGAAACAAGACGTGCCTTGGAGCGACTTTAAAAGGGAGGGAGCATGAGCTGTCATTCCAATGCTCCTTACCCCACTCTCTATTTGAGTTTGAAAAAGTTACCAACTACAGCTTTTAACCACACCCTCACCTGTGTGGTTGTGTAGTTGGCCTGTTTTGCTCCTACCTTTGTCGGTTCAAGGCTCAGTGTAAGCGTAGCTAAGTGCAAAAGAGCTTCCAGTGAACTACAGCCGGTGTCAAACAAAACCTTTCTCACCCTGAGATGAAAAAAAAAAGGAAGAACATGATCGACGGGGGAGAAAACGGAGGCAACAGGGACCAGATACAGAAATCTGAAAAAGACCAGGTGGGTACTCTATGGGTACTATGGGCTGCTGTTGTTGCCAGATGTTACTGAGCCACGGCGACAAAACATAGTCTTTGCTTCATTTATACGGCATCGTAGAATAATGTCGTGGAGTAATGTAACTTCTACTGGTGACAGGCATGTGCAGACTACTCTAAACAACTGAGTAGACTACTTACATTGCCTACAGTAGTTGATAAGATAAAGTAGGCTATTTAGGTCTGATTGGGAGCCATTATATACTCCCAAGAACACAAGTCCGTACTTGTGAACTTGGTATTGATAAACAGCTTATGTTTTAAAACTGCCTTTTAGATTAGTGTTAGTTTACATAAATATTTCCAGTATGCTGTCTGTAAAGTTACTTATATTGTGAGGTAAAAGCGGTGGGCTTATTGTCTATGTATCTGACTGAAGATAACTAACCCACTAACACCAGCTTGAGCTAAAAGTACAGGTCTATGTCAGAAATCACAGGTGTTTAAGTACTACATATCTTACCATCATATCAACAGGTATTCCTCAAAGTCAGTGTTTCTAGTTTAGCCTTTATAATTCTGGGAACACAGACATAAGGGGGGGCAAGCTAGCAAATCTCAAGGGTCAGTATCATCATTTGTCATTTCTTTAGAGTTGGATCCCAACAATCTTCAAAGCAAGAGTTTGTACCACCTTTGTAGAGGATTCTTCCAGGTACTGTGAAGTCTATTTCCTATACTTATACAATATTCATTAATGGTTATGGTAATCTGTTACATTAACGCATAATCCTCTCCCTTCTCTCAGTGATGGCAGTTTGTGCCAGTGTGGACTTGCAAGAGATGCCCACGGCAAAATGGCTCTGACAGACTGTTTCAGCTCTGCAATTGACAAACACTGGAACAGTGCCCAGCACTCCTCTGAATACCCCACAGATGCCTTTGGAGAACTGCAATTTGAAAGAGACAGGAGCAAGGCGAAGAGCTATGTGGGTCTTTTTTTTGTATGATACTGTAAATATTCTGTTTGGCTTTATCAGTGATTCATTTAATTTGTACCACAGTCTATTCTTGAACAAAGGTTTTTCCATTAGATTAGTCTCTGGGTAACTATAAAATGGGTAACTCCTACTTTTTCATAAATAAATACCTACAGCATGATAAACTAAAATAATCAGGTCCCAGTCTCTTTGTGGTGTTCTCTTGTGATGGTCTCTGATACTAGTCTCTCCTCTGCCTCCTATGGGGCAATAGTTTGTGCGGCTGTCACAGGATACAGACCCATCTTCGGTGTACGCAATCACTAATGACGACTCACTGGGGTCTGCCTCCGCCAAACCTGGTAGTGTCTGTGGTGGGCGGAGAAGGTCAGACAAAGGTGAAGCCCTGGGTAATGGATGTCATCAAACAGGGACTGGTGAAAGCTTCACAAAGCACAGGTAAAGCACCTGATAGTTTTCAAGACCTTTAAAGAGTCCTAATCAAGATTTTTGTTCTGATTGATCTGCGTGTGGTGTAAGCTCGTCTTAAACATGCATATACTTTGCACTTTGAACCTTTTGATTGTTTTTTAGAGACAAAAATAAACTTGGATACAAAATATGGTACCAAGAGTTCAATCCTTTGTTTTCTGTTTGTGTAGTTCACTTTACAGCAATAGCAATGCAGCAGAACATTTTGCTTCTGACTTCTGCACAAACTAAGTTGATTTCCTGTTTAGAGCCCTTTTCCCTCCATCGCAAATAAGAGAATCAAAACTGTATAATACCCCTGTGATATAAACCCTACAAACCTTGTGTGACAATGTTCTAAATTCTGTAAAAGTGTCCTTTCTCACCTTTAATTTGTCGTTCTTCCTTAGCTATATGGACTCTATTTAACTTTAAAGTAGTAGAGTAAAGACACTTATTTGTTTAATAATTATCACTCGGGCCATTGATTCTTTTTGGACTAATTGGTTGCGCACAGAAAAGTCTTAAAGAAAACTTTTACTTGTAAAAATGAGCATGGTGGAAAATATGTCGTAGATTAGTAAAAAACAACTCTATACTTAAGTAATTTTCACACTTTTAATGATCCATTCCAAAACTACATAATTTCATGTACAGTATCTATGTGAAGTCTTTGTACAGTCTCAATTTGTGAATGTGTAGTCAGCTGTGTATTGTATGTACAGTATTTATAGTATTTATAGTAGGGATGGCCCGATACCGATACTGGCATCGGGTATCGGGTCGATACTGTCCTCATATACTCATACTCATAAAAATGAGCCGATACCACGCACCGATACCACGTGCCGCCGCTTTGTCTAGGTGAAAGCCATATGAACGTAAAATGTCGGCGGTTTGGGCTCATTTCAAGATAAGGGATGATGACAGCAGTAAGGCAGACTGTAAGTTATGTTCAGCTAAGGTGTCGAGAGGAGGAAAAGAAAGTACATCGTTTAACACCAGCAATCTAATTAAACATCTGAAGACGCATCATAGTGCCGAATACACACAGTTTAGTCAAGCTAAACAAGCAACTCAGCAGCCAACATTAACACAGGTTTTACAGAAGCGCGAGAAGATGTCCAGAGATAATCCACGGGCACTACAAATAACAGAGGGAATTGCATACTTTATTGCACTTGATGACCAGCCATTGTCGGCGGTTGAAAATATAGGATTTCGACATCTTCTTGGCATACTGGAGCCGCGATACGAAATTCCAAGTCGCCATCACATTACAACCGCTATGCTACCGAAAGTGTTTAATGGCGTGAAAAAGCACGTCAGTGGTCTGTTGCGAGACGTTTCGACTGTCAGTTTTACAACAAATATTTGGTCAAGCAGTGTCTGCCCAATGTCTCTGCTCAGTTTAACTGGACAGTGGATTGATGACAACTTTACTCTTCGCCAAGTCGCCTTACAAGCAAAGCCGTTTCGGGGTTCGTGCACCAGCAAAGCCATAGCAGACGCGTTCGATGGGATGCTTCAGACCTGGTGCATTCCGAAAACCTCTGTCCACGTTGTGCTACAAGACAACGCTAAAAATATGATTAAGGGCATGAATGATGCTGGACTCCCCAGCCTACCTTGTGCCGCTCACACTCTACAGCTGGTGGTCCACGAAGGACTTTTGTCACAGAGAAGTGTTGCTGATGCATTGGCTATCGGACGCAAAATCGTTGGCCATTTCTAACATTCTCCTCTAGCCTACTCCTGCCTCGAAGACATTCAGTTAGAGATCGGTCAGCCTGCAAAACGACTACAGCAGGACGTACAGACCGCTGGAACAGTACATTTACATGATCCAGTCCCTGATTGAGCAGAACGGGCACTAGGAGTTTTTGTGTCCGAACATGAACTCCCTGATAATCTCACGGCTCACCAGTGGGCACTGCTGGAGAAGGTTCTAACTGTTCTGGGTCCGTTTGAGGAGCTAACACGAAAAGTTAGCTCTTCTGAAGCTATGGCAGCAGATGTGATTCCTGCTGTCACTGTATTGCAGCGATTTCTGTCTAGAGAGACCGACGATGACCATGGCATCAAAACTATGAAAGGGACTTTAGCTGCAGCTGTCAGGAGGCGATTTTCTGATGTGGAAGAACAACCCCTCTACAGCATCGCTACTCTACTCGACCCCAGGTGAAGACCCAGCCACGAGGCACTCGCATGCGAGCCCCAACCCCGAGCCTAGCTCCAGAGTGGGGCCCCAGTTGCGCCATACCGGGCGACATGATGGTCCTTGATATTTTTTATCCATAAAGGGTTTTGAACCGCTCTTTGTCAATTAAAACAGTTAACCATCTATAATATAAATTAGGGAAACCCAGCTCCTTGAGAGAGGCTGGACTCTCCACTACTCTGGAGTAGCTTGCGGTGAGAGGCGGCGGGCTGGTGTGGGTTTGCTCATAGCCCCCAGGTCAGCCGCCATGTGTTGGAGTTTACCCTGCTTTCCCTGCACCGTCGGGTCGGGGATAGGTCTCTCACTGTTGTTTGTGTTTACGGGCCAAATGGCCGTGCAGAGTACCCACACTTCTTGGAGTCTCTGGGAGGGGTGCTGGAAAGTGCTCCGACCGGGGACTCGTTGTTCTACTGGGGGACTTCAACACTCACGTGGGCAGCGACAGTGACACCTGGAGAGTCGTGATTGGGAGGAACGGCCCCCCTGATCTGAACCTGAACGGTGTTTTGTTATGGACTGCAGCCCGAGTGGTTGTGGAGGCAAAAACTCGGGTCTTGAAGGAGTTTGGTGAGGCCATGGAGAAGGACTATCGGTCGGCCTCAAAGAAATGTCTTACCTGGAGGAGACCCCGGGGAGACCTGTGACACGCTGGAAGGACTATGTCTCTCGGGTGGCCTGGGAACGCCTCGGTATCCCCCGGAAGATCTGGAGGAAGTGTCCGGGGAGGCGAACGTCTAGATGGATGGACTGTTTTAATAATTTTTTAACTTGTCTTGTTGTATGTTTATATTTATTTATATGTAACTGGTAGCACCGTGGTCATGACATTTTGTCCCACTATGTCCAAACATGTAGTTTAATATTACTATTAATATTACAAACATTTAATATTACTTTTGCATATACTATTAGATTCAGGAGCGTGGATAATGACTACAGGCCTGTGTAAAGGCATTGGGAAGTATGTTGGTGAAGCTGTTGGGATTAATGCCACTGCAGCCTCTTCTGATACTATGAACAAAGTTGTGGCACTGGGTATTGCTCCATGGGGATGTGTGAAAAATCGGCACCTGCTTGTCAACCCTGAGGTTAGACATTCCAAATGCTATTAACAACTTTACTGTTTTCTTCCAACAATTTTATGTGTAGAAATTTTAATCTAGATATTGACTAAGCCTTGCATGAAATAAACTGTTAAAGACTGTTTTTACTTTTACAGGGCAGCTTTCCAGACTATTATACACAGTTCTGGGACTCATGCCTGAACAACAACCACCAGGCTTTCCTCCTGGTGGATGATGGGAGTGTGGGACGGACTGGGGGGGAGACAGGCTTCAGGGCCAAACTGGAAGAATACATCTCTCACCAACGCACAGGAATTTGTGGTTAGTGAGAACCTGTAATTTAAACCCAATTAAACTAATTATAACTTTTTGTACCCAAAGGACACATTGTACTGTACTTTTAAATCTCTTATTGCCAGTGATGGGACTAACAACGTTATAAATAAACAGCGTTGTAAACATCATGAGTATTTTCAGTAACAAAAAATCTAAAAAATTACTGTTACAATGCCGTTATTGACAATAAAATGAGGCGTTACTATTATTGAGGTCACTGAAGGTGTTTTCTCTCTCTCAGCCGTAGGAACTGTGATGGGTCTGTTCAAAGAGCCGGCTCCCATCCATTTGATTTATTTATTTATGTTTGTAAAACAAGGCAATAATAAGGTAATAGAGTAATACAAGGCAGAATGATATGAGGATTTACAGGCGCTTACTGCAGTGAGACGACTGAGGGTCACGTGCTGCTGTGTAACTAGGACCGGAATTGTCGGGAGAATTCCCAGTAGGCCGGTTTGTTTAGTGATAACACGACAGTGCTGTCAGAGAATTAAACATGCTTGTTCTGTGCAGCCTCGTGGCTTTATTTATGAAAATTGTGTAAGGCCTATGTTTGTAACGCCAAAACAACAATAATTAGTTTGTTCCTCATACGCTCTCATCCCCAGTGGTAATTTTGTTGACAAAAACTATGACAAAAATATTTTGTTAACAAAGGTTTTGGCGGAAGAAACAAAAACTAATTAAAAAAGACTTAATAATGACTAAAATAATGACTACTTTGTTGACATTTTCGTCAACAAATAAAAGACGATCGGAAAACCACTTGTGACAAAAAACAGTCAGGAGAAGGGAAAGATGAAGTGAGTTAAGAAAGCCAATCAGAGCGCGTCTTGTTGTTACGCGACGGTGCCGAGAAGGTAACCGGAGACAATGGAGCAACAAACTGTTAGCATTAGATCTTTTGCCAATGTCAGCTTACTTTTAAAACTTAGCTCTAAGTCCTGACCTCAGAGACGGGTCACTGCCCATAACTAATAATATTTCATTAATGTTCAAATAAAGGCCTGTAAAAAGGCCATTGGGGCCACTCACAATGGCCAACTAAAATACTATCATCTAAAATGCCCAAGAATAAAGGGAATTACATCTGTTTGACCATCATTTTTGGGGAAAGAAACCCCAGATGTTCAGTCCTACATAGTTGTGTCTGTGTACCCACCCAAAGCTGTTAACATGCTTCTTTTGGAGACTTGGCTAATGAGCTGCTCAGGCCCTACATCTCTAACCTTAAACCTGTAGTGATCCTGAGTTTTTTACTGTATTTGTAAGATTCTTTTATTTTAATACATTATATATTAGGGAAGGAGAAGTGCTCACTAACACAGATCTGGACAGATTTGTGAACAATATTTGAGAGAAATAGGCCTTTTTTGTAAGTAAAAAAAGTCTTAGATCTTTGAGTTTAACTCATGAAAAATGAGGGCCAAAAAAAAGTTTTGTTTTTAAAAGTAAGCATGCCCAACACTGCTTATTGCTACGAACAACAAAAAACTAGTGTACGTATGTGTAAGAGAGCAAACAGAACACAAAAAGACCATAAAAAGACCTTAAAACACCAACATGCTTTTATTAAACAATGCCTGCTTTTGTGACTTGCCCAACACGTTTAAATTTAATATTTTTTTATAGGTAGTGGTGGTATTGACATTCCTGTCCTCTGTATGCTGGTGTCAGGCGAGGCCAGCATGCTGGAGGTAAAAGCAGTCCTTTATATCATCATAGGATCTAGTAGTTTATTCAGTGCACTTCAAGAATCAACAGAATTTGTCTGAGTTTATCCATTTGTACTCAACAGAGAGTAGAGCAGTCTCTAAGAAACTCCATACCCTGGTTGGTCTTGGCTGGCTCTGGAGGCTTGGCAGACTTCTTGAGTGATGCCCTGGAGAACCTGTCATCGGCCCCTGTTGTTCAGTCAACAGGTGAAGGGGACAATGAGGCAGGCCCAAGTGTGGAGCTGAAGAAGAGAATGGGAGAACGAGTGAAGAAGTATTTCCCCTCAGAAGTAGAGACAGACAAACTAGTCGAGAAGGTACAGGCACTTGGCAGAAAAATCAATCCTGTCTTGAACTTGCCCCAAATTTTTCCATTAATGTTTCATTTAAAATTGCTTTGGGAGCTTCCTTAGTCATGGCAAAACCTTTAGGTTATTTTAGATTGTTTTTGTCCTTTTTTTGTTCTCAACATTAAAGGTGTCCTCCTGATTAAAGTTATTACTTGATTTGTACTTTAAGGTTTTTTGGTATTTTAGAGTTTTCTTTTCTTTTTTTTATTTATCCAGGAAAGTCCCACTGAGATTACAAATTTATTTTGCAGGGGACTCCTGACACCAAAAGGGGGGATGGGGTTGGAGGGGCTATTGTAATGTGTCTTAAGTGGTAGGGGAAACCGGAGAACCCGGAGGAAAACTACGCAGACACAGGGAGAACATGCAAACTCCACACAGAGAGGCCCTGCCCTGGATGGGAATTAAACTCAAGACCTTCCTTGTTGTGAGCAGCATCTTAATGGCAGCTGTAGTTTAAACTGCTTTTAGTGAAACAGTTGGCTCTACATTCCTCTGGTGGGCTATTAAGGTATTACAGTAGACTCCCAGGTAGCATAGAGTAAGAAGTTTGATCAAATGTCCTATTTTTATCATCCTTTCAACTTAACATTCAGTGGTTGGTAATCATAATACTTGGTCAAAGAAAATGGTACGTTCATACATTCTGTGATTTTATGTTTCTCTTTTAAACTTCATTGAACCAAAATCATTGACTTCTTTGGCATCATTGGCATCTTTTTGTGCACTCAGGCTTTGTACATTTACAAGAACAGAGGCTTCATTACAATATACCACGGAGAGCAAGAGGATCCCAATGATTTTAATAAAGTCCTGCTTAAAGCTTTAGTTGGAGGCAAGTAAAACTTTAATTTCAGGAATTTTAGGTTCAAACATATCCTTGCATTTATGTATGTATGTTCATATTTCAGCGAGTAAGCTGCGTCCATCTGTCGAAGCTAGCCCCTTAAATTTTGAGTTGAAGCTAGCTGTCACATGGAACAGAGCTGACATTGCTAAGAGTGAACTCTTTAATGGAAACATTAAGTGGACGGTAAAAGCACATATAACTTACAAACTTATAAATATCAGTTTAAATTCCATAGTACTTATTTTTTTCATCCCTTAGAATGATGATTTGGAAGAATCCATGACAGATGCACTAATCAATAATAAGCCAGAGTTTGTACGTCTTTTTGTTGAGAATGGCTTCAACATCAGAGAATACCTGACATATGGCCGACTGGAAATCCTGTACCGCTCTGTACCAAAGGGGACACTTATCTACCACCTACTGCAACGCCACTTAAAGAAACGACAAGGAACTACAGTCAATGGTTCCCCGGGGTCCAACTCACCAGACTCTTCCAACGTTTCTGCAGAAAAGCCACTCATGGGAACACTAAAGGATATTACACTCATGGAGGTAAAGTTGGCCTTTATGCAAGAAAGATTCGGTAAGAACCAAAGAGTTTACCCACACCCTTGTTTCTGTTTAGGTGTCTGGAGTACTGGAGATGTTGATGGGAGATGTCTGCAAACCATTTTACTACGACACTTTGGAAATACAACAAACTGCATCAAGACGACAGGCAGTAAAGGTAAACAAACAAACAAAGGTAACACAGTATCCTCTACTAAACTACTGTCCTGTCTCATTTGACCATTGCAGCATGTCAGTAAGATGCTGCGTGAAGACTGTCTGTATCGAAACAAATCTTGCTCAAATCCCTGGGCCGATCTTTTTATCTGGGCTGTTCTGCAGAATCGACAGGAGATGGCCACTTTGTTCTGGGAGGTGGTAGAGCTCATCAAATTATTTAAAATGTTCAACTCACTGACTGCCCTAATGTAACATTTATATACTTATTTGTCTCCTCCAGGCTGAGGAGCCTGTGCTTACTGCTCTGAGTGGCTGTAAAATTTTGAGGGAGATGTCTAAACTGGAGACTGAAACTGAAACCAAACTCTCAATGAAAGAAAACGCACAGAAGTTTGAAGACATTGCACATGGTGTGAACACAATGTTGCGTTTATGTGTTGAATGTAAAAGAAAAAATGTGAAAATGCATATGAGTACATGATTGTTGTGTGTTACTTTATTTCATGCGCACTATTTCATTTTTCTCCAGATATTTTTAGCTCTTGCTATCGGACTGATGAGACTTGCTCTTTTAATCTGCTGATTAGAAAGTCTTCACTTTGGGATGAGACCACCTGCCTTCAGATGGGCATGGGTGCTGATGCAAGGCATTTCTTCAGCCATGATGGAGTGCAGGTGACTCCTATACTGTGTATTTCACTTTATATTTACTGTATACAGGTCAGACTCATATGTACTGTATACTCTCCTGTTAACATACTGTTGCCTCGTTTCTTTTCCCCCAAAGTCTTTCTTGTCTAAGATTTGGTGGGGTGACATAAAGCGGGACACAGAGGTGTGGAAGCTGCTTCTCACCTTCTTCTGCCCTGTGCTGTGCTACACCAACCTCATCTCTTTCAGGTACACTTCACCAAACAGCTGCTGGTGACATTACCAGAGAAAAGTTACATATTAACCATTATAAATACTACAGAAAACCAGAAAACCATCAGCAGGAGGACAGTGCAGGCCGAGATAACAAGAACCTCTCCCCAGTCTACTCTTCCCCAGACAGAAGGTAAGTCTTAGGTCTGTTTAGATTAGGGCTGCACAGTATCAGAACTTTTAGAGTAATTAATTGAATACTAACATAATCACAAAGGCAATGCTCAGACTTCCACTGTTCACATTTGCCACAAGCCGGCTCATAGTCTGTGGCAAAGAATGAGGGGACACAGACAGCAGGTATAGGTCAAGGTTTTATTTATTGAAACTAAAACTATGAATTTTAAACAAAGAAAAAGGAATGAGGTGTGAGTATGTCATAATAGAGGTGTATGTGAAGTGTGTGTAAACTAACTAAAAATCACAAAGGAAAAAACAAACCAGAAGCATATCTGGAGGAGCTGAGAGAGAGAAGAGGGGTTAGTGCAGCTGTTAAATACTTTAAGCCTAGGTGGCTCCAATCACTAACAACCCTCTTCTGCCAGCAGGAGGAACCGCCCCTGCAAGGCAGAGAAGGACCGTGACACTCACTTTTATGATTGGATACATCACAGTTTGATTTAAGGCTAATATATTTTGATTTGCTCAGGGTGAAATTCTCTCTGTCCATGGTGTGGAATAAATCTAATATTCCTACAATTCAAGCAGTTTGGGCTGTACTTATTTTAATTGTTGATATGTCCATTATGATAAATCTGCAATATCAGCCCTAGATTAGACTACATAGACATATAAAACAATTAATATGTTTGGTTTTATTCTCTCCAAGTTACTGTAGTTCTAAACTCTTTTGTAGTATTATGAGATGTCTGTGAAGGTTCTTAGTCATCCAGGTCATCTTGAAGAAAATGCTAAAATAAAGGGCTATGGACTAGGTTTTCAATGTGAACAGAGACTTTTTCAATTCTGAGATTAACTGGTAAGAGAGCTGAGCTTTATCTTTAGAGGGAGTGGATTGACCTGAAACTAAACCTGATTGGACCAGACTGTTCTGGTCTCATAGTCCTTATCTTGAAAGGGCAGTGTGACTCCTGATGTGAGAGTCGTTAAAGGCTCAGGTGAGTTGTCAGTTGAGTTCAGGTGTTAAACTCTTTTGGTTTACTGATTTAAATACTAGGCAACAAGAATCTGAAGCCACTTCCTCTGTTCATAGAAGGTTTTACGATTTTAATGGCTTCCTTCACCCCTCTCTCAAACTATCTGGCCTCTCTGGCCAAAATTGGGACATTGTTGTCCTCAAAGGAATGTCCTTTCTCTTTGAGGTGGAGGTGGACTGTAGACTCAGGTCCTCCAGGATTGGCTCTTCTGTGCTGATACATCCTCTTGTGAAGCTGTTGTTTAGTTTCTCCAACATAACTGTCACTACACTTGTAGCGTACTTCCTATTGCCGCTGAGAGGTTAAGATGGGTCCTGTACATATATTCGTGACACGCTATTGAAATTTGTATTGTTAACAGAGACGCTTGATCCAGAATGCTTTACTGTGATTTATTTAATGAACACTCAGATATCACAGCGAATACAGGTGGTAAAGACAAACGTATGGATAAACTAATAATGACGAAAACCAAACAAAAGTAACCGTAGCGATCAAAAAAAATATGGCTACCCAACCTATCCTCTCAACCATCTGGCCTCAGGAAAGTGCACACCTTTACAGACATACGTGCATGTGCATGCGCTCCCGTGACCTCCGCCCCTTCAGCACTAGACCAACACCCACACACACAGTGCACTCTGTCTCCTACAGCACTCTTCACTGAACTGGATAAACTACATTTCTCTGTTTGTGCGAGGGGATCTTGTCTTTAGGACAAGTTTTTGATGCAGAGTGTTCCCTGGTTTAAAGTGGATTGAAAATCCTTTTAATTTTTTCAGATAAACCAGACACAGAAAGGATAACTACACCCTTCCCTTTTGTCTCTGGTTCCTGTCTGTTTGGTTTCTGTGTCCTCTTGGTTTTGTTGAAAGTCCCTCTTGGGTATCCCCAGTCTCTCAGGGCTTTACGGATGTGTTGTTCTTCTTTCCGTTTACCTTCTGAGGTTGTGGGCACCTCTTGTGCTCTGTGCTGAAGAGTCCTGATGACTCCCAGCTTAATTGTTGATATGTCCATTATGATAAATCTGCAATATCAGCCCTAGATTAGACTACATAGACATATAAAACAATTAATATGTTTGGTTTTATTCTCTCCAAGTTACTGTAGTTCTAAACTCTTTTGTAGTATTATGAGATGTCTGAAGGTTCTCAGTCATCCAGGTCATCTTGAAGAAAATGCTAAAATAAAGGGCTATGGACTAGGTTTTCAAGGTGAACAGAGACTTTTTCAATTCTGAGATTAACTGGTAAGAGAGCTGAGCTTTATCTCTAGAGGGAGTGGATTGACCTGAAACTAAACCTGATTGGACCAGACTGTTCTGGTCTCATAGTCGTTATCTTGAAAGGGCAGTGTGACTCCTGATGTGAGAGTCGTTAAAGGCTCAGGTGAGTTGTCAGTTGAGTTCAGGTGTTAAACTCTTTTGGTTTACTGATTTAAATACTAGGCAACAAGAATCTGAAGCCACTTCCTCTGTTCATAGAAGGTTTTACGATTTTAATGGCTTCCTTCACCCCTCTCTCAAACTATCTGGCCTCTCTGGCCAAAATTGGGACATTGTTGTCCTCAAAGGAATGTCCTTTCTCTTTGAGGTGGAGGTGGACTGTAGACTCAGGTCCTCCAGGATTGGCTCTTCTGTGCTGATACATCCTCTTGTGAAGCTGTTGTTTAGTTTCTCCAACATAACTGTCACTACACTTGTAGCGCACTTCCTATTGCCGCTGAGAGGTTAAGATGGGTCCTGTACATATATTCGTGACACGCTATTGAAATTTGTATTGTTAACAGAGACGCTTGATCCAGAATGCTTTACTGTGATTTATTTAATGAACACTCAGATATCACAGCGAATACTGGTGGTAAAGACAAACGTATGGATAAACTAATAATGACGAAAACCAAACAAAAGTAACCGTAGCGATCAAAAAAAATATGGCTACCCAACCTATCCTCTCAACCATCTGGCCTCAGGAAAGTGCACACCTTTACAGACATACGTGCATGTGCATGCGCTCCCGTGACCTCCGCCCCTTCAGCACTAGACCAACACCCACACACACAGTGCACTCTGTCTCCTACAGCACTCTTCACTGAACTGGATAAACTACATTTCTCTGTTTGTGCGAGGGGATCTTGTCTTTAGGACAAGTTTTTGATGCAGAGTGTTCCCTGGTTTAAAGTGGATTGAAAATCCTTTTAATTTTTTCAGATAAACCAGACACAGAAAGGATAACTACACCCTTCCCTTTTGTCTCTGGTTCCTGTCTGTTTGGTTTCTGTGTCCTCTTGGTTTTGTTGAAAGTCCCTCTTGGGTATCCCCAGTCTCTCAGGGCTTTACGGATGTGTTGTTCTTCTTTCCGTTTACCTTCTGAGGTTGTGGGCACCTCTTGTGCTCTGTGCTGAAGAGTCCTGATGACTCCCAGCTTGTGGTGCACTGTGTGGTGGTATTGATCCGTGTGTGTTGGCTTCTTATAAACTTCTACTTCCTGAGAGTCCTGTCCTCACCGATAACCACTGCACAGTATAAGAAGGCCAGGCAGTTGTCTGTGGCATCTTCACGGGTGAACTTGATGTTCTTGTCCACTGCGTTGATGTGTTCTGTGAAGGCTTCTACTTCCTGGGTTCTGATTTTGACCCACGTGTCATCAACATATCTGAACCAGTGACTGGGCACTGCACCTGGGAAAGAGACCAGACTCTGTTCTCCACTTCCTCCAGGTACAGGTTAGCCACAATCGGGGAAACCGGTGATCCCATGGCACAGCCGTGTTTTTGTCTGTAGAAGTTACCTCTGAACCGGAATTAAGTATATCTCCAGTAAACTGCAAATATGGTCCGGGGTGAGGTTGGTCCTCTCCTGTAGGGATGTTTCCTGTAATAGTCTCTTCCTCACAGCCACGAGTGCTTCATTGGTGGGTAGTCCTGTGAGTTGATTAAGATTAAGATTAGTTTTATTTCTTTAGGACAGCGTACAATGTACATTAAGCCGGAGCAGAGATGCTTGTACCAGATTATAGCTCAACAGCTAATTTCCAT